>JAECWQ010000031.1:600000-1052500 GCA_018150835.1 Drosophila repletoides
TCTACAACTCTGGGTTTCTTTATATCGCAGGATTCGTATTTTGGAAATAGTTTCATACCCGTGCTGCCACGTCTTGAGCCTCTGCCGCTACCGACTTCGCCGACGCCCACCAGTAAATAATCCCACTTCAGTTCAGTCCATCACTTGTCCCACGCGTCTGTGCATATGGCACGCCTAAAGCTAAAAAAACTGGAAGAGTATCTCCAGTCAGTCGATGGCTTTGAAAAGCCAAAGATTCTGCTGGAACAGTATCCCACCCCACCACACATTGCCGCCTGCATGACTCATCATATGCAGGCCCAGCACGACGATATCGAGGGCAAACTGATAGCTGATCTTGGCTGTGGCTGTGGGATGCTAAGCATTGGAGCCACATTACTTGGTGCTCTGCTCACTGTGGGCTTCGAG
Source organism: Drosophila repletoides (assembly GCA_018150835.1). Taxonomy (NCBI): domain Eukaryota; kingdom Metazoa; phylum Arthropoda; class Insecta; order Diptera; family Drosophilidae; genus Drosophila; species Drosophila repletoides. Next base: position 600,409 of record JAECWQ010000031.1, read on the forward strand.
CTGGACGATGCTGCTATAGACATTTATCGTCAGAATGTCGTGGATATGGAACTGTCAAATGTGGATGGTATCCGCGCAAATGTACTGCAATTACCGGGCAGCAAATGGGATAATGCCTTCGATACGGTTGTTATGAATCCGCCCTTTGGTACCAAGCACAATTCCGGCATGGATATGCGCTTCCTTGAAGTCGGCACGCGACTGGCTACAGGAGCTGTCTACTCTCTGCACAAAACGTCCACGCGGTAAGCAGTTAATCTTTAGAGAAGATCAAGAAATCTTAATGTTACGCCCTGAACATATGCAATGGTTATTGATAGAGAATGTTGTAAGTATTCTAAGATTTTAAATGGAACTCTTAACAGGATAGATAAATAGTTCTTAGAGGAATCGTTCAAAAACTAAAACTTTTCCTCCTGGAATTCTAATATGCAACAGGTTTTTAATTCTGAAACTTCTGCTCCCTTAGCGAATAATTTTGAAGCTAATGGAATCAGTTCCATATATGGAAAAAAATAACAGAATAGATGAATAATCGTTAGAGGAATCGTTAAGAAACTAGAACTGTTCGTTTCCCTCTGGAATTATAATATGCAACAGGTTTTTAAATCTGAAAATAGTGCTCCCTTAGGGAATACTTTGAAAACAAATGAAATCAGTTCCATAGAGTAAACGTTCCTTATGAATTTTGGATAGATCCTTAGAGGAATCGTTCAGAAACTAAAACGTTTCGCTTCCCGCTGGAGCTCTAATGTGCAACAAGTTTTTATATCTGAAAAAAAAGTGTTCCACTAGGGAATACTTTAAAAGCTAATGTTCCATAGAGTAAATGTTCTTTTCGAATTTCAAATTTATTGGATAGTAAACATTGCAGATATTTTAAGATTTTATATGAGGAAAAATTATCAGGATGGATGAATAATCCTTAGAGGAATCGTTCCCGCTGTAATTCTAATGTGCAACAGGTTTTACCATCTGAAATTAATGTAGGAGAGTCTTGTCCGACTGAGGGATACTCTTTATGTAGGTCTAGGCCACTGTCATCAGGTCTACGGATCTGAGACTTAGTTGTAAGAACCACTAATGATTCTTTTTTAAACAGTTACTAATGAAAGTCCGCTACTTTTACTGTTCTATCTATATATCTATTTTATTTCATCTCTTTTCTCTCTTTCTCTGTTTCTCTCTCTCTCTCTCTCTCTCTCTGTGTTTCTCTTTCTATCTCTCTCTCTCTCTCTCTCTCTGTTTCTCTCTCTCTTTCCTTTCTCTTTCCTTTCTCTCTCTCTCTCTCCGTTTTATGTGTGTAAATCTTTCTCTTGCAGCCCGTACATTCAGAAAAAGTCCAAGGAGTGGGGAGCTCGGGGCAACGTTGTTGCCGAGCTGCGCTATAATATAGAAGCCAGCTATAAATTCCATAAGCACAAGTCTAAGGATATTGAGGTGGACTTTTGGCGATTTGATGTTAGTGAGCTTTGACACGGCTGGAAGGATTAGCTAAGCGAATTAATTAATTATTGAATGCATTTTTAGAAATTTTAATAATACAAGTTACAATTTAAAAAAAATTCAATCAATTTCCTTTTTAAACACAGCTAAAAATATTACTCCACGTTGAAGACAACGCCCTGGGCACAGGCTAGTTCGCCCGAGTGGTTCAGTGTAATCGTAGCACGTTTGCAGTACTGTTTCCAGGCATCCGAACCAGATTCTCGGCCACCTCCAGTAGCCTTCTCTCCGCCAAAGGCGCCGCCAATCTCAGCACCGTTCGTGGTAGTATTGATATTGACAATGCCACAATCAGAGCCCTGAGCGCCAATCCACTTGAAAGCATGGCTGATATTTTCCGTAAAAATGGATGAGGACAGACCCTGCTCTACCTCATTGTTCCAGGCAATGGCTTCATTTAGATTACGTGTTTTGAGCACATAAACAATGGGCGCAAAGGTTTCACGGTGCACTACGCTCGCATCGTGTGGCAGTCCAGTGATAATTGTGGGTTCCACAAAGTGTCCAGCACGCGGCAGCACGTTGCCACCGAAGGCTACAGTGCCGCCCAGCAGTTTAGCCTCCTCTATGGTCGCCTTATAGCTGTCCACATTCTGTTGAGTGTGCACGGGTCCAACCAAGCTTTGTATCTCCAACTGGTGGCCAATACGTGGCAAGAGCTGCGCGTATTTGGCTGTCAGTGCCTCCACGAAGCTGTCGTGAAGCTTCTCGTGCACAATGATGCGTCTGGTGGTAGTGCAACGTTGTCCGGTGGTGCCAATGCAGCCAAAGAGTGCCGCATCTAAGGCCATTTTCACATTGGCCGACTTATCAATAATAAGGGCATTGTTACCGCCCAGTTCGAGTATAACTTTGCCAAAGCGGCGCTGCACCTCAACGCCCACATCCCGACCAGTTTGACAGCTGCCTGTGAAACTGAGAAGATTGACGCGTGGGTCTGCGACTAAGGCGGCGCCTACATCTGTACCGCCCTGGCAGAGTCCGACTACAGGTGGCAAATTGTTGCGACGGAGCACCTCAGCTACAATTTTGGTGGTGGCTACGGAAACGAGCGGTGTGCTGGGTGCACCTTTCCATAGGACACTGTTGCCCGTGGCCAAGGCAATGGCCGCATTCCAACCGAACACAGCATTTGGAAAGTTGTAGGCGGATATCACGCCCACCACACCCAATGGACGCCAAGCTTCAAGAATGGTGTGCTCTGCGCGCTCCGAATTGATTAGCTGACCGGCATAGATGCGTGACAAACCCACGGCATAGTCACAGATGTCAATGAATTCCTGTACTTCGCCCTGACCCTCGCTGTATATCTTGCCCACCTCCAGGGATACAAGCTTGCCCAATGGTTCCTTGAATTTGCGCAGCTCATCTCCAATTTGACGCACGATTTCACCACGTAACGGAGCGGGTACCTGACGCCACTGTTTGTAGGCTTCGACAGCAAAGCCAATGGCTTGGTGCAGCTCCTGTACGTTGCCCTGACGCACTGTGGCTATGGCCTGACCGCTGCCAGGATCGTAGCTGGTAATGCTTTTGCCACGACCCTGCCACTGGCCGGAGAAGACGCCAGGATTATCACGCTCCAAGCCCAGTTCCTTAAGAAAACTGTACTCGGGCTGATCAATCAGATAGGAGACACTGCGTTGCTGGCCTGAGAATAGGCCACCTTGCAAGGGCAGCCGCCTCGTCAAGTGTCTCAAATGTGCGATCATCATGCTACAAAGGGAGAGTGAGAGAGAGGTAGCCAATGAGATTTATGGATTACTGATACGCCTGATAAGCATGCCATATCGCCTCGATAAGCGTCAAGTTGTCGTTTGTCGCACTTTTATGGCCGTCAGATGTTTACTGGAAATATATTTTTAATTTCTAGCCCGCTCGCCCCCCAGCGACGATTATCACACTGTCACACTGCATCCCAATTGGAAGGCATACTCACTTTTGTTGTCCACTTAAGTCTGCTAGCTCGCTGATGTGCTCCCTGCACCGCTCAACTGTCAACTAAGGCGCTCGCAATCCCACAAAAATATCAGAAGCGTCGTCTTCTTATCGCTTGTTTAACAAAATACTTATATATATATATATATGGACAGAGAGCTAACATCGGTCATTATCAACACGTTTCTCTCTCTCTCCCCTGCTCTGCGTGGACAACAGATCTTCTATGAGAGTAATATAACCAGAGCCGAGGCTCGGAATTAAAAAGCAAACATCGCACTCATGAGAATATGTAAGGAATTTATTGTTCCTTTCCAGACAAATTAATGCATACTTCTATTACATTTTTTAGACTTTTATCTCTCTATATGGAAACACCTAATGATACTTATGATATTAAACTGAACATAGCGAGATAAATGGTGGAAAAAACCCCCCTAATAGGGTTTACTTGAAGTCTGAAAATAGCAGCGCTACTTTCTCATTATATACACAATTTTCAGATTAGATACGAAGGTGTTTAAATTTGAACTTGTTTTGATTACTATATTGAAGTCGAACTACTTAAATAATCTATATTTTTACTTAAAGTTAATCGATTTTTGGGTATATCTTATTATAATTATTGGAATTCCAGTCTTGGAAGTTCTCTGATTAGATATGAAGGTGCTTAGATTTAAATTTCTTTAGATTATTATTATTATATTATATTATTACTTTTAGGTTTATCTTATTATAATTATTGGAATTCCAGTCTTGGAAATCCTCTGACTAGATATGAAGGGTTTAGATTTAAGTTTCTTTAGATTATTATTATTATATTGAAATCAAACTAAATAAATAATCCTTCTTTTAGCGACTTAAAGTTAGTTGACTTTTGGGAGTATCTCATTATAAATTGGAATTCCAGTCTTGCTGGTTCCTTGGTCATTTCTCATTCGTTAAAGTCCATAAAGGATAATTATTTTTTCGAGCCATTTTTAAGTTTACTTCTTGGCAAATCTTCTCGTGGAGCGGCATACAATTTCGGTTTGTGCATAGAAATTTGACTTGAGATTAAATGCTCTTGGGCAGAAGGAACATTTGAATGGTCGCTCATTGGTGTGGATACATATGTGACATTCCACGTAGCTTTTCCTTTTGAATTTCTTGGAACAGCGGCTACATTCAAAGGGTGTCTCGGTGGAATGTCTAAATTGGTGGGACCTTAGATTCGAAAGAGAATTAAAAGTCTTGTTGCATTGAGTGCAGGTTTATGAACGATTGCGGGTGTGGAGCCAATATGTCGCGTCAGACTACGATGACGATTGAAAGTATTCGGACAGTAGGAACATTTAAAAGGACGTTCGTCGGCATGAACAACTAAATGGGATTTCAGTTCCCACTTACGGTCGTATTTGTTGGGGCAGTGGAGAGACAGATGACGACGGTCTTCCGTGTGAGCAACCTGATGTTGTTTAAGATTGCCTCGTGAATTAAAAGCTTTCGGGCATTGGGTACACTTATATGGAGTCTCGCCGGTGTGGATGCGAATATGCTGGGTTCGATTACTGTGGGCGAAACCCTTGCCGCAATGAGGACACAAGTAGGGACATTCGCCGGTATGTTGGCGCCTGTGAATTTTTTGGTGTTGTATTAGCTTTGAATACCTTGGTTAAACTTCGGACTTTACAGGAGTTTCTTGGCTTTCTCTGTTAAGGCCTTAACTTTTGGCCTATTGATATACGGCTCTCTGCAGGCCCTTCCTCTACATGGTTCTCATTGTGTGGATAATTTTCATCGTTATGCTCCCTCTTGACTTCCTGCTTTTTCTTTTTAATCGTGGGCACATCCTTCTCAATCGTGTTATCTTTCCCCTCCTATTCTCCATCATGACAACTACGTATCTCCTACTTTTTCGTTCGCCATCTCCAATCTCAACAGTTCATAGCTAATCTCAAATCTTCTCTAGAATCTATATGCACTTCGGGCATCCAAAATGCAGGCAATGCATATCTTTTTTGGCAGCCTATCATCCTCACTTATTACATGGTTCACACTAACTTTTATCATCTCCACAAGGCTGGCTTAGCTATCCTCTTTATCCTTACCCTTCAGCTGGTCCTGGGCGAATATATCCATCAGGGCTACCGAGCTGTTCATGCAAACTCGGCATATTTGTTTCATGGCTTATTTTATGCTTGATTTGAATTTAATATTGCAGGAAGAGACAGTATAACTATTAAACTAGTAAAGAAAGGGTATCTTCGGTGCGCCGAAGATTACATAATTTTGCAGAGCTATATGATATAATAATTCTATCTTAATGATATCAGAGGTGTAGAAATCGCACTTTCCCATATAACTTGAGAATTTAGTCAAGATACCTTAAAAAACAAAAAAGTTTTCTATACAACAACAACTTTTGAACCGATTGTTCTTAAGGGAGCTATATGATATAGTAGTTCGATCTTAATGATTTTTGGTATAGGTTTAGAAATTACATATTCTTACTTATATTTAGAAATCATATTACTCGTATATTTCACCAAGAAACGTTGAAAATCAAAAAAGTTTTCCATATAACAACTTTTGAACTATGGGAGCTATATGATATAGTTGCCCGATCCGGCCAGTTCCGACATATGTGCTGCCTGCAAACAGAACCCCTCAAACAAAATTTCATTCATATAGCTCAAAAATTGAGAGACTAGTTTGCATATAAACAGACGGACAGACGAACAGACGGACAAGGCTATATCAACTTGTCTCGTCTTCCTGATCTAAAATATGTATACTTTATGGGGTCAGAGATGGCTCCTCCAATACATAAAACATTTCATGACAAAGTTATAATACCCTAAGCAAGGGTGTAAAAATGCATTGCTCTTGTGGTTGTGGGAAAGCCAACCTTTCCTTTAGTCAGAAAATACGCCAATTAGAAGGAAACTCCTATAAGATTTTCACTCAAAACAAGTGCAAAATGTAAGCACAATTGAAAACAGCTGATTTGACAGTCACAGTGAACGTAGACAGGCAAAACTAGTGTTGTAAAGCGCAAAATTAAAGCTCGACTTTGCGCGAACATTCAACAATTTTTTAAAAAATTACAAAGCCAAAAGAAAATTAAAAATATCTACACCAGTTTTTTCTAAATAGTTTTAGATAAATAGAACAGAAATATAATATAAATAGAAAATACTTTATTTTATCATGTTCATATGGGAATCAATCAAATTTCAAGCAAGTTTTCTCATAAGGATATTCCTATTGCACATTTTGTGTTGATAAAAGTTATTAAAGAGAGAATTTCGCTCTCTTAAGTCTTTAAAAAGAGACTCTTCCAACTGATTCTCTTCTTTTCGTGACTAATTATTCATATGAGAGTTATAGATATACTACTAAGGTCCGATTGATTTCTTCTAATTTGCAATTTTAATAGAAATATCTTTAATAACAAAATAGGTTCCAATGCAACCACTTTTGGACCGATTATTCGTATGGGAGCTAAGAGCTTATAAATCTATTTCTGTTTACTATATTTTGGTTAAATTTATTGTTATTTTAATAAATAAATACATACATTGCATATTTTAGTTCGCTTAAAAATATTTTCACTACTTTCATTTATGTATAATTTCATAGAAAGATAAAAGAGATTAATTAATATGGAGGATGGTAATCAAGGATGCTTAATTTTAAGGTAAATTCAATGACATTTTTTAAGAGAGTTTAATGTAAAACATTAAATTAGACACATGGAAATATTCATTCAGGTTTTCCTGAAATCGGTGTTTGCATTTTTGTCCCTTGGTCTCTTGCACTTGGCCTAATTATAGGTCTAAGCTAAATCCGTTTTATTTTTACTTTTTTATACCCTTGCAGAGTGAAGACTGAAATTCCTTCTCCCCCTACCCCATGAAGCATATATATTTTATATATATTATTGAATAGGGCCGTCTGTCCGTTCTTTTGCAGAAGGCAGTATATATATCCGACTTACAGATCATATAGCTGCAATATATATCAACAGTCGAAAGCACAGGATTAGCTATGAAACCTACTCACAGCAGAGAGCGATCAGAAATATACCGAAATGGAAAAAAAAGATTAAATTTTATAGGGAAAGACTGGGAGAGAGTTAGAGAGAGCTCTAGATCAAGGTAAAGACAAATAGTTTCTAGTAATATAGAAATTCTGGAAGAAGCATCTACGTTGTCTGCTTGGGTTTGTATTATTAATTTTTTTTGTATATAGATCATAAAGTATGACCCCATAAAGTATATATATTATTGGTCAGGAGGATGAGACGAGTTGATATAGACATGTCCGTCTGTTTATATGAAAACTAGTCTCTCAGTTTTTGAGCTATGTGAATGAAATTTGGTATGGAGCCTTCTGTTTGCTGCAGGCAGCACATATGTCAGAACCGGCCGGATCGGACAACTATATGATATAGCTCCCATAGGAAAAATCAGTTTAAAATTCGTTGTAAGGAAAACTTTTTTGTTTCTTAAGGTATCTTCACAAATTATATGGAAAAGTGTGATTTCTAATCGCACACCTGAAATCATTAAAATCGTATTACTATACCATATAGCTCTACAAGGGTATGTAATCTTCGGCGCGCCGAAGATAGCCTTTCCTTACTAGTTTTCTATTGGCTTATAAGAGCCCTAGAAAATATATCTAAAATTTGTTTGCTGATAATGAAAGGAGAGGAAAAGGTAATTACAGGAGGCCTATAGGGTAATCGAATCTTCGGCTTGCCAATTATATATTTTCTTGATATATATATATCAATTTCTAATACCCTTCAAGAGTATATATACATACACATATTAGATACTTCACTAGAATAGGGAATACGCTTATTTTCACCACGATTTTTCTATATGTTTGAGCACTTAGGGCCCTTATAACTAAAGAGTAATTGAATAAATAAATGGCTTATGCTAATTATCAGACCTCAATTGATGAATATGAATATTTTCATGGAGCAGATGAAAGACTGGTGGAATCGTTCCTGGCGTGGATACGCAAATGTGTGCTCAGTGGCGTCTGTTGGTTAAACGTCTTGGGGCAGAGGGGGCATTTATATGGACGCTCCCCGGTATGAGTGCGCACGTGCTGTCTCAGATATGCGGACCTGGCGAATCTCTTGGGACAGTGGGGACACTGATGCGGGTGTTCATTGTTGTGGACCATCTTATGTATTTTCAGTTCGTAGTTGGTGACGAATCGCTGAAGGCAGTGGGGACAGGCATAGCAGCGCTTGTCGGCGTGGGACAGAATGTGCAGTCTGAGATCATTCTTTTTGCTGTAGTTTCTGGGACAGTGTGGACACTGGTGTGGACGATCGTTGGAATGGGTATTCATATGCTGCTGAAGATTTGATGGAGTATGAAAAGCCTTTGGGCAATGGGTACACTTGTAGGGGAATTCTCCCGTGTGAATACGAATATGCTCGGTCAGGTGGCTGCTTTGGTTGAATGTCTTCCCGCAATGTGGACACAAGAAAGGACATTCTCCGGTATGGATGCGATTGTGTATTATCAGTTTGGCTTTTGTTTTTAATGTTTTGCTGCATGTTTCGCATTGATGATGTGGACTGCGGGGACTGGATGCAGCTTTACACTGCGCTCTGCATGGTTTCAGTTGCTGGCATTTAAATTTCCGATGCTCTGAATTATTACTGACTGATTCCATACTCACTGGAGAAGAGTCCATGATAATGTATTGTTCCTCTTCAATCTCATCCTTAATCTCCATTTGCTGCTCGATATCTGTATCCACCAGTTGAACCACTGCTAGTTCTAGTGGATTCATTAAATCTTCCACAGCTTCGTTCTCCAATTCCAACCTCAACTGTTCATAGCTTCTCTGAAATCTTCTCTTGAATCTATAAGCATTTTGGGCATCCAGAATGCAGGTAATGCATATCTTCTTTGGAAACCCATCATTCTCATTTATTTCATGGTTCACACACTCTTTTATCATCTCTGCGAGGCTGGGTTCATTATCCTCTTCATCCTTCTGCTGCCCCTTGGCAAAAATGTCCATCAGGGTTACCGAGCTGCTCATGCAAACTCGGCATTTATGTTTCATGGCTTACTTTGGCGCTTGAGTGGAGTTTAAAACTAAAAGTAACGATTCACGATTTTCAACAGTCCTTTTGCTGATGTGGGGAAAAGAAAACTCACCTTTATTTTTGGCAGAAAAATACTCCAATTGGAGACAAGAATTTTCACTCAAAACAATTGCAGAAAAGTAAACATAAGTGCAATCAGCTGATTTTTGTTGTGTGCCAGTCATTAAAAAAGCTGACAAGGAAAGCCAGTGTTAAAAAGTTTGCACAGAAAGAAGCCGCGCCACAGCTTTAACGGAAAACCATTTCAAACTCTGAATTGAAGAAAAGCGTCAAAGGTCGTTGATTAAGATTATTTCCAGATTAAGTTACAAGGCCTTTTACATAATTTGGATCGCTAGGGAATTAAACGCGAATTGAAATTGGGAGCTTTAAAGTTTTTTTAATATATGTAAGTATCGAGTACAGATATTTTTGGAAGCAATAAGAGAGTTTCTATCACAGTGGTACTTTTTAGGCAATGAGTCCTTAAATTTTTCAATTTGCATTTTATGTGATTCCTTCCTCTGTTTTATATTCCTTTAAGCTCATTAAAAAGTGTTGAGTATCTAAGTATACGAGTATTTAAGCATAAAAGCTTACTAATCAAAGCCTGATTTAAGATTTCCCTTCTTCAAAATACTAAAACAATCTTCAAGAAAATAATTCTAAAATTAATTTAAATTTAAGAGCCCTTTTTTTTACTATCCAAAATTACATTAGCTTTTTGTTTCTGAATAATTTGCCTTTCATTTATTTTTAAATTTTGTATTTCAATACTCTTGTGAAGGGTATTTTAACTTTCTCATGAAAAATGTGTAATACATTGTAGAAGGCATAGAGTATATATATACCAGAGAGCTGCAACGAGTATACTCGAGTATGTTCAATCATTTTCAACTCAATCGAAATCAACTCAACTCCGAGCCGAGCTACTACGAGTTTCGGTCAAATCGAGTGCTGTCAAAAAATGTTCTCGTTCGGGTACGAATACACGATTCCACTCATTGACACTCGGGTAAACTCGAGTAAGTGCGTGTGTGTGTGTGAGCCTCTCGAATGTATTGTACGTACAGAGACTCACAAAAGTATTGGCACAGCGGAGTATTTTAACTTTGTATTTTAACAAATGTAATTTAACTAAAACATTTTTTTTCAAATTGCCTTCTTTTACACCATTTTATTTATTGATCTGTCTTCATTAATGCTTAACCGGATTAAGATCTGGTGGCTCAGGAAAAACACTCTGCTGTGCCAATACTTTTTTGCGTCACTGTATAAATAATAATAAAAAAACATAGCAACCTTTGCGAGCTCTAATTGTCTCATAAATGCACACTACAAAAAAATAAACACTTAACGCACCATGCAATTCTCAAACGGTTTTAGCAATTAGGAGATGGAGTAGTGACAAAACTTGGACGTTAGGTGTGGTTGGAAAGAGTCAATTCCTATTGACATCAAAGTACACCACCAATTTTTTCATATATTTTTTTTTTTTTTTTGTTAATTAATTATTTACTCCGTCTCTGCTAAGGAGACCGAACGAGTCGAATAATTATTTTATATTTTTCGTTCAACTTTAGTGTTGAGAAATATTACTCTCTAGCACTTCGCTTAGCCGCGAAGATGAAAGTTCGCTTTGTTGTTAGCATTTTGACTTGGCGAAATGGAACTAATATTCGTTCGTTATTTGGCAACACTCAATTTGTTTCCTTACTTTAATAATTTCAGATCCAACAGTTGTTTCAACTTGTTTCTGAGCTCTCCAGGAATAAATAATTTTCAAGTTTGTCAAAATATATCTGTGTAGGAATTCGTCTTGTGATTTCTCTATAAGGTTCGTTTCTTTTTTCATCCACCAAAATACGTTGCTCATTCTGTTGCTCTTCAAAGAGACAGAGTAGGTTTGGCGTCAATGCCACCTTTCGGTGCAATGCAGTTCGATGCATTCATCCAATGTGCCGGAAGTATTCTCGGCACGACTATCGGCAAGAAGTCGCAGAGATTCCAACAGCGTAGAATCTAAGTCATCCATAGAATCTACGCTTCATTGTTCAAAGCTTCATTGTTCAACGCTTCATAGTTCAACGTTCACAGTTTAGTTTAGACAGTGCACCACAGAACGTATGCGCAATATCAACTTTAATATTTTTTATTTTTTTTTTAATTTTCTTTGAGTCTTTTCTACAATTATTTCCTTATTCTTCATGCAGCTTAGATTACGTTATCAAGGCTATATCATGCTCCTCTGATTTGGTTTATATTACCATTGATGTAGGTTCCACGTTCGATTGCGACTAAGCAGTGCATAAAATGCAAAACTCATCAGGTCGATAAGGCTAGTGGATATAATGTTATATCGGAATCAGGCTTAAGCTGGCGTCATTCTCGTTTCATCCAGATGTATACTTTCATTTATTTTTGATTTGAGTTTATCACTCGAACAAAACTTGGAACGATGTTTTTTTTTTTTACTTGTTTTTATATTAATAATTTACATTTGAATTATAACTTTGTTTTACGCTGAATATCGTTTTCGACTCCAATAATACTTTCTTGTAGTATTTTAATTTTCTCGAAAGTTCAAAAAGAAAGGAAAATGTTTCCTTAAGTGAATAGAGGTTTCCACGAATTATTTCCCAAATATTGATTTAAATCATCGTATAAAACACCGTCTTAGTACCAAATACTGACCGAGATGTAAACTTTCATTTATTTTTTATTTGAGTTTATCACTCGAACAAAAGTTGGAACGATTTTTTTTTTTTTAACTTGTTTTTATATATATAAGTTACATTTGAACTATAACTTTGTTTTACGCTGAATATCGTTTTAGAATCAAGTAAATCCATTTTATCAGCCTAGTGCGGGTGATTCTTGTTTTATTATGATTTTACTCGAAAGTTCAACAAGAAAGGAAAATGCATTACATATTTCTTGACAAAGTTATAGTACCCTCTGCAAAGGGTATAAAAAGTCAGAATTCTAATTTCGAAGTTTTTTTTTTCAAGCATACATTAAGGCTGAAAGTTTTCCTTGTAATTCTCAACGAGTTTTTAGCTATTGGCGAGTGAAGTCATCGAAGTTTGTGCCATATTATATGAACCAACTGACTTATCGTAAGTGGTTCCTTTTTTTTAAGTTTTTTTTTCTTAAAAAATTGTTTTTTTTTTTTAAATATTTTTTGAGTCTTTTCTACAATTGTTTCCATTTTAATCGTGCAGCTTAGATTACGTTATCAAGGCTATATCATCCTCCTCTGATTTGGTTTATATTACCATTGATGTAGGTTCCACGTTCAATTGCGATAAGGTCGATTAAATAGTTAAACAAATGGAAAATTATTAATGAAACAAAATTATAAAATAGAATTTTAATCGTTAGAAAACTTGCTACAAACAAGGCAGTAGCTCAGGAAGAAGAACAGGCTAAAGCTGTCTTCTCATTTCATCCGGATGTATACTTTCACGTAATTTTGATTTGAATTTACTCTAAAGTTCAACAAAAAAGTAAACATTTCCACGAATTATTTCCCAAATATTGATTTAAATCATCGTATAAAACACCGTCTTAGTACCAAATACTGACCGAGATGTAAATTTTCATTTATTTTTGATTTGAGTTTATCACTCGAATAACAACTTTTGTTTGATGTTTTTTTTTTTACTTGTTTTTATGTTAATTTACAATTTAAAGATAACTTTGTTTAACGCTGAATATCGTTTTTGAATCAAGTAAAATATTCTTCGGCTCATTCGGAAAGTTCGATTCATTGCTTTGGCCTGACGAAAAGCTAGGAAAATGGAACTAAAATCGTTCCTTATTTGGCAATTTCAACAATTGTTTCAATTTTTTTTCAGTAATAATTTTACATTCGTTCCATCGTTCCATCTCTGATTTTGGCTCTCCTCTAAAGCCTGGTCAGTCGAGGACACCAACAATAATATTTTAAACAACAACAACAAGAGCGGACATTACAAGAACAACGCTCTCAAAAACAACGAACTTTTTTTTTATTTTCTTTTCAAATCTAACAATTGTTTAAATAATTTTCTGAGCTCTCCAGGAATAATATTATTATTGTGATATTATTATATTATTAATATAATATAAACCTAACTTAATAATTTATAATTTTTTTTTTTTTTTGGGCTGTGAAAAATTTGAAATTATTTTCAAAAAATTACAGCTGAGCAAGTCGCCTTCGTTGTGTTATGTTTCGATATTGACTATAAAAAGCTTCTTTTTTGTTTTTCGACATTAAATAATCACATTTTGTCTACGGGATCAATTGGAAAGCTTTCTAAACATCAGCTAGCGACAATAGTAAAATTATTAAAATAAAAAAGAAAAAAAAATCATTGATAATTCAAAAATGAATAGAAAGAAATATTAATTACAATAAATGAAGACTATTTAATTAATTTAATCGTTTTTCTTACCTCAATTTCATCCTCGGTATTCTATGTACATAAGTACTTCATGAGAATTCAGAAAAAGCAATAATGTGAGACTGGAAGGAAGAACTTTGTTAAAATACATTTTTAAGCTTAGACACTAGACCTATAACATTCTGATAACTGATATGTAGTAAATCAGAAGATCGATCTAGTTTTTTGGAGGATTATTACTAAGGGTTGCTTGCGAAAGAGAACCACTAGCTTGAAGACAGACAGGCACCGGACGAGTGCGTTTTTTTATAATGAACTCATGAACAATTATTTGTAGAGGCCAGAAATTTGGATCACAAATAAGTGAGAATGTCTCTGATGGAACGTTAATTTTGAATGAGCCTATTTCCCTAGGTTCAGAGAAATTAAATTTAGATACTGATACATCATTACCTGAAGATTTGTTGGCAATATAGACAGCAATATCAGCTGAAAGTCTAGATAGGAAAAGTTGCTTAAGCGGTGCAACAACAGTAAGCAAAGGAGTCGGGACAGAGTCAGAACCCTGAACAGTTGCCGAAGCTGGAAGCACAGTTATGGGTGCAGTACCAGGATGGGCTGTAATTGAGCCAGTTACCGGAGATGAAATCGCAGACACCAACTGAAGTGGAGCTGCAACGGCAGCCGGAGCTGGAGGGACACCTGGACTTATAGCTCGTGTTGTAGTTGGAGCACAAGCCTGAGCTTAATTAGGAGAAGTTGGTTGGACTTGAACAGCAAATAGATTGGTATTTGAAGAATTATCGGGGTGTTCAAAGGAAGAGTGAGTGGCCGACTGACGGTGAAGGCGAGGGCGAGCAAAATCAAACCGGAGATAATTCTAAACGGCGAGGAGTTGATAAATTTTCTGAAGGGGGAATAGCCATTGCAGAGGAAGATGAAAGAGGAACATTTAAAAATTGATCCTCTAACCGACGACCAGGTGGGGATTCGAAATTAAACTCACTAAGCATCTCAATGCTCGAGTCAAAATCACTCGACAAAAGCTTGGACATTTTATGCAACTTAAGAAATTGACCTCTCACAGAATTATACATTTTGGAGAAATTCAATTGCAAGTCATTGCACCTCGGACAAGACCATTTCAGGCCTCCACAGCCTTTCTTGGAATTGTCTTTTTCCAACTTGTCAATATCTCGCCCAGTTAAGTGCAGTTCAACTTGCAGCAAGACATTTTAATAGTATACAATATTAGTAAGAAGAAAAAAAAGATGCTAAAAGTTTCCTACTGGGTATTATTATGATTAGTATGAAGAGCGCGCAAATTGAGATCGAAAAGAAATAGCTGTTAGTTGCAATAAATAACACAAACAATGCTTGAGCAATGCGAAAAGCAACAACAAAATAAAAATAAAAATAAATAAATAAAGGTATTATTAATAGAATAATTAAAGCTTTTGATAAAAATTGCACAGCTGATGACTATGTGTGCAACAATGTGATACTGGCTTACCAATAAGGCTTATTTCCAAGTTCAATTTAAAACAAAAATCACTCAATATAACACAAAACGAGCACTAAAAAAACTCGACTGTTCACTTTGATAGAAATCTCTCCCTAATGAGCCAGCAGTACATGCGAAATGTTGGCCACTAGTGATCCAACTTTTTATTCATAGAACACTCAGCTTACCCCTTCTGCACTGGACTTTTTCTTTTCAAGTGGACTGCCAGATAATAGACTTAATGTTAAAATGTCCTTTGATCTCTCGTTAAATCACTTGCCTTCTATCACTTGTCTTCTATCTTCAAGAACCTCAAATCCAAACGAGTAAGCATCGAATACTCTCTCCTGGCTCATCTGTTGCTAGATTTAAAACTGAGCTTGATGGCAGAATTGATTTGAGAATCGAACTGAGAAGTGCTGAAGAAATTGAGGAATTGGAATCGGTTGCAACATTTATGGAACACATAAAATCAGCGGCAATTTCTGCAGCTCCAACAGCGGAGCACTAAAAAAACTTGACTGTTCACTTTGATAGATAAAATTGAATATACTCTTCTATATAATATATATAATGCAAGAACTAGTTAGAGTTAGTAATATTATTTATTTTTATGCACAGAGTTTTCCTTTAAACTTAAAAGACTTTGGTTCCTACGGCAGCTGTGTAATATAGTTGTCCGATCCATTGGTACCGACGTAGATATGTGATGCTTGCTGTGAGACTAGTTTCCATATAAGCACGCGGTCAGACTGGCAGACAGACGGACGGACGCACGGACAGACGGACGGATAAGCGGACAAAAGCTTTCTCTTTGCTACGTTCTTGAAATATTTCAAGTACGACATTTTAAGGCTCGATTTTTCAATATAATCGAAATATCTAGATGAAATATCTATCTAGAATTAAGAATCAGTTGGAAACATTTGGAAGTTACATTTCCCTATTAAACTTCTGTTTATTAACTATCTATCAATTTAGTATAGACATTTTTAATCCATATTTTAATAATAAATATAACAATTATCTAATCTATCTTTTATAGCTGGTATTTATTACCCGGCGTTGCCCGGGTCACCTTTAGAACTTAATTATAATATGTTGGATTACGTTTGCCGTCCCTGGATATATCAAAATCCCTAATATTTATTGGGAAATACAATAGTTTTCCGAAACAGACTGAGACGATTCGATATGCGAAAATGATAACTCTACAGATTTTCAGCTATATTCCGGCAGTGACCAAAAAACCTTATGTTATATCTCTCGAAAAACAAAAATTTTTCTTTATATTAATATTTCTCCCTTGAATAATATATATTCTAATTTTAATCTTAAGTTCTGAGAGACAATTTGAAGTCATTTTCGATTTTGTTTTCCCCACGCAACATTTTTTAAATTTTAATTGAGAAGTCTGATACTGAGTCTCATGTAAATGGGGAATCAGGAATAGTGAAAAGTTGACTGTTTTCCATATACGAATTTGACCCACATTTCCCCATATTATAATTTGAAAATGAATTTGAAGTTGATCGGATAAGAAACAAAAAAGTTTAATATACGGTTTTTCCCCATTTTCCACCACTTGTGCGATGATGAATCAGTCAGTCAGTCAGTCAGTCAGTCACTGACTTCATTTGCTTCATTCACTTAGACCAAAATCGGAGAGTTTGCTTAGAAAAAATAGAGAGAGAGAAGTCGCCCTTGAAACAATTGTCACACTTACTATGTAAAGTGTAAAGCCTTTTCATTCCTATTTCACTTTTCTATCGGATCTACAGATCCACACAAAACTAAAAAGTTTTTTTTAAATTTTCAAAATATTTTAATAATATTTATTTAACTGCTTTTATTGCTCTTTTAAAAAATGAATCAAAGTTACGTAGCCGCCTTGAAGCAGTATGCTGTGAGCGCAGCAAAAAATATCTCCTATATATCTTTAAGATATATTTCGCCCAATCATGAGAAGACGGGAGTTACTGATGATTCTCCAAAGCCACTTCAACCTGCTGATAATCAAAATAATGGGAAGGGCAAAATGATTTTCTTTATTTTTGGTTTAGTCGTCTTACTTTGCTTGAGGATTGTCTGGTTCTTTATACGTTATATGGTAATATATTATATAAAATAATTCTGAATTGAAGTAATATTTATTACCTGCAATAGAAGAAGACCATAAAACATTATTGGACCTTCAAGCCGGAAATAAATCTAAAGGAGGAAATGGAAGTCATAAAACCAGAAAAGAACGTCAACAATGTGGAGCCGGATCACAACCGTGATGATAATAAGGCTGGCCCTAGCAAGGTCAAAAAGAGTGTTGCTCAACAACCGAAATCAACTCTAAAATGGAAACCGTAGGAGCTTTAAATTTTCAATATTTTCGAATCCTCTTCCAACATGAAAATAAAAATTGAAAAAGGCGGCATGCCCGTAAACTTACCCCAAATATTTTCCGATTATCTTCAAATTCAGCGATCTAAATCAATATCTAAAATACATCTGCTTCCCATTTTTTGGAAAATTGGATTGCAATGTATGCAAATTGCTAGTCCAAATTTAGTTTTAAAAGGTATTCATTGAAATCTAACATATGGTAAATTTATATTTTTTTAGAAAATACGCCCCAAGTATGGAAGATGGGGGTAAAAGGTTTTTTTTTAAGGGAAAGCGTAGTTTTTACTTTATCCACTTGAATTCAAATTCAAATTTTGAGCTTTGCAAAAAGATTCTAGTAAAAAGTATAAATTTTACTAGAATCATTTCAAAAATGTAAAATTTGACCCATATTTCCCTACATGGGGGCAAATAATCCGGGATATTGTGTATGTAGTCCTTATTAAACTTCCACATTAGAGGAAAACATTCCAAATTTCATCTTACGTAAAAAAAAGAACTTATTTCTATTGTTAATAAATCGGAAATAAGGATAATGTCAAAAGTAGGGTTTTATTTCTGATATCATAATTCAAGTCTAGGTTTTTCCATCTCGCAATTCTTTACAAGTAGCTCCAATTGAAAATCAGGCTTAATTCTTCATTCTAACCCAATATATTATTCATTTATATTTATATTATTGTATAGTTATGTGACTTTACTTAAATATAGTCGAGCTATGAGGCTATTATTATTATCAGCGAACTGAATTATATATACTATAAATCTCATAAATAAAATAATCCATTACTTTTTTAGTAGTTCGATTTTCACCACTTCTTAGACAGAATTTAAAAACTTCTCATTCGAATTCTCCCTTAAGATATCTGCAACAACAAAGAAGAACCTTCGTTCTCTGCCAGATTTTTATCTATTATAGTGAATTAAGTAAGAACAATTATCTAAACTTATCTTGAAAATGAATTATGTTTTCTATATTAAAATTTCAAACCCAAACTATCTTTTCTATAGCAGCTCTACTATTTGCTTCCAAGTAGACTGCTAGACATAGGCCTAGTAAGGAAACGCTAAACAGACGGACATGGCTATATCAACTTTTCTCGTCGTCCTGATCAGTAATATATATACTTTATGGGGTCGTAGATGGCCCCTTCAATGCATTACATGTTTCGTGACAAAGTTATAATACCCCCTGCAAGGGTGGGTATAAAGATACAAATATATATTTATTTAAAATGTAGAGCCCCTTTTTATGAATTTTGACTACACCCTTTATTATAAGGCGTGCCACCAAAATTGCCTTTGAAAATGTTTAGTGTTCTTACCAAAAAATTTCTTTACTCGTTGTATTTCTGTGTATCTTTAATCACTTTTAATTGAAATGAGAAAAAGGTCTTAAATTTCAAGATATTCAAACTTAATTACTCTTCTGTACTTGGCCAATTGTTTTTTTTTTTTCGTCTTAGTTTGGTCTGCTGGGATTGCATAAATTTAAAATTTAAATCGAATTAAAGCTGTCGCGTCTTCGATCTCATTTTTAGCCATTAATATTTTAACATTTATTTAATCACGTTTTCTAGTTTTTTATGTAATATACTAGTCGGTATTACCCGTCCCTGGATATATAGCAGTATTTTGTGGGAAATATTGATTGAGCCAATTCGAGAAAACTACAGATTTTCAGCTATTTTCCCCCTTGACCAAAATAACTTTTATATCTCTCGAAAAATAATACACATATTGAAAGGGGTTTTTGTTATTATTTAAATTTATTATTCGAAATCATATAAAGAAAGTTTTACAATATTTGCAAATCGACATTAACTACTTTATCCACATAGGAAAACACCGTTTTAGTTGCCCCTTGACACTCCTCACAGATAGGACAACTCGTCGTCACCGTCGTCCATCGTCCGCCGTCCCTTCGTTCTCTTAGCAGCTGCTTTTGGCTAATTCGCCGTCATGCGAATTCGTTCCTCCTCTTCGTCTTCGTCTTCTTCTTTGCCGTTTGTCATTTTCGTTGTCCAAGGATCGCAGTCCAAGGATCGTTGCTGCCTCGTTACAGTGGGGTTGGAATCAGCTCTGAAGCTGAATTTGAAGTCGTTCGGGTAAGAATTAAAATTTGCCCCATTTATCAATCTAGAAGTTGTAAATGCATATTTTATATTTTAATGTAGATCTTTGAAACTCTTTACAACTTACCCAATTCAGCCTTAATCAGGAATAAATCAATCGACTACAATGAACTCATCAGATATTTGGCAGTATGAAATAAATATGACTCTATTGCCGCGTTTTATCTCATTGTTTTTAGCTGAAAAATTATTATTTATCATTTAAGGTGCTGACTGATTTCTAAAACGGATCGAAGCAAAAATAAAAATGGGGCGAAAATGAATCAATGTTTTGTAAAAAGATTCAAGATTTAAATAACAAATATTTAAAAATTATTTTTTTTTAAATACTTGAAAGTAATTTTCAAACATAAAATGACATTTTTTTTAAATTATAGTTCCTAGCTTCAGGCTGAACTGAAACCACCACCGGATATTATCTAATAAACTGAAAAAAAACGAATTCGAACTATTTCATAATGAAATTTATTACCTACTGGATGCAATTGATTATAGTTTATCACCGATTTTGTTCGGGATTCAACTAATCAAAGCCAAAGAATCTCAGGAAGAAAAACTTCGTTTTGAAAGTAGAAAATAAAAAATTATTTATCAATCAATGCTCTGATTGGAACAGACTTTGCGTGGGAAGAAAACAGTTGCCACAGGGAAATCGCAATAATAATAATAATCTAAATCGTGTCTTGAGAAAGAAAGTAAAAAATATGAGAAATTATTATTGAAATGCCAATTTGTTAGCAGATTCAGTGGGTTTAACCAAGGAAATAGTCGTCGATGAATTTGGACTACGAAGCTTGGAGATACTTGGAGCAATCAATGGAGAAAGAACTAATGGAAAGTCTCATTTAGTATCTGAAGCTATGTAGAGACTCTCAGTTGAGAGAAAATTATTATTTATATTTTATATTTATATTTATTATATATATATATATAAACATTTGCCAATAAAAAAAATATGTTCTAGCTAGCGCAAAGAAACTAGAAAATTTTGTTTAAATAAATAACAGATTTTTCTCACTTTCCCCACTTGGAACACGAAAAAAGAAGTTAATGAAACTTCTCACTTTGATGCAGAAGAAATCAAGGATTCCTTAGGTCAAAGCCAAAGATATTCTCCAGAAATAAACCTTCGTTTTGAGAGAGCGATGAAAATATTTATGAAAAATAGGAAATTATTAATCAATCAATGCTCCGATTGAAACAGTAGATTCTGTTGTGGGATTTAAAACAGTTGCCAAGGGGAAATAGCAAGTAATAAAAAAAAAAAGTTCATATAAAAATTATTCTATTTCAAAATCTTGACTGAAAAGAAAAATGATTAGTCAAGTATTACTGCGATTCTGGTAGGGACCATGCATGATGCGGCTAAAGGAGAGAAACTAGCCAGATAGTTTATATAATTGGATATCTTTACATAGAATCCCTGAAGAAATATTGGAAATTATTGTTAGCAATGCCAATTAGTTAGTAGCCTCAGTCAAAGGAATTCGACCTGACCGAAAAAAGCGGGCTGAATATATTGGAAACGCCATTATTGGTGCAAAATTACATTAAAGTAAATTAAATAAAAAAGGAAAAACTCGACTCGACTCGACGGTTGGGAATTGGCCATTGGAAAAACGAGTTTCACGGTCAAAATAGGAAATTATTAGTCAAGTAATGCTCCGATTCGTATAGGTGTATTGGTACCTACGTACATGGAATACCGAGGATGAGATAGAGGTACATAGCGACTCATGGAACGCGGATTAGTCTTGGAAAAAGAAACGATTGGCCTGGAGCAATTGCCAAGTTGGTATATATATATAGATATATATATATATTATTACAAAAAAAAAAACAAAAGAATGAAAATGGTTCAAAAAACATATAAAAAAAAATATGTATTAAATGAAAAAAGTGGCAACACCCACAGTTCGACTATATAGTCAATACTGTGCAGCGCAGATGTGCAATTGTCGTTGGTTTTCTACTGGGTCCTCACTATCTGAATGCTAGAACCGCTTGAGAATTATTTAGGCTAAAGCGACAAAAATCACGTGTTGTAAAACCAGCCGACTTTTTACAGTTATACTTCAGTGTTGCAAAACGTGTCGTAAACTTTGTGGAAGCCATCTGGTTGCTGCTATAACTGTTTGAGAATTGTAAGGTCAAAATGCTCAAAAAAATCAGCAGTGCTCAACTGGTTGAGAATTACAAGTTAATTACACAATGCTAAAAAATTAAAGCACAGATTCCTGCGTTATTTCGTAGAATGAAACAAATCGAGAAAATTAAAATTCTACAGATTTTTACCTATTTGCCGCCCCTGACCAAACTAACTTTTATGTTATATCCCCCTGAATTTTTTATATTTTAACATTTAAACTTAATTTGAAGTTGATCAGGAAAAACACTCTGCTGTGCCAATACTTTTTTGCGTCACTGTATAAATAATAATAAAAAAAACATAGCAACCTTTGCGAGCTTTAATTGTCTCATAAATGCACACTACAAAAAAATAAACACTTAACGCACCATGCAATTCTCAAACGGTTTTAGCAATTAGGAGATGGAGTGGTGACAAAACTTGGACGTTAGGTGTGGTTGGAAAGAGTCAATTCCTATTAACATCAAAGTACACCACCAATTTTTTCATATATTTTTTTTTTTTTGTTACTTATTTACTCCGTATCTTGTTAAGAGATCGAACGAGTCGAATAATTGTTTTATATTTTTCGTTCAACTTTAGTGTTGAGGGATGTTACTCTCTAGCACTTCGCTTAGCCGCGAAGATGAAAGTTCGCTTTGTTGTTAGCATTTTGACTTGGCGAAATGGAACTAATATTCGTTCATTATTTGGCAACACTTAATCAATTTGTTTCCTTACTTTAATAATTTCAGATCCAACAGTTGTTTCAACTTGTTTCTGAGCTCTCCAGGAATAAATAATTTTCAAGTTTGTCAAAATAGGAATTCTTTTTGTGATTTCTCCATAAGGTTCGTTTCTTTTTTCATCCACCAAAATACGTTGCTCATTCTGTTGCTCTTCAAAGAGACAGAGTAGGTTTGGCGTCAATGCCACCTTTCGGTGCAATGCAGTTCGATGCATCCAATCCAATGTGCCGGAACTATTCTCGGCACAACTATCGGCAAGAAGTCGCAGATTTTTCAACAGAGTAGAATCTAAGTCATCCATAGAATCTACGCTTCATTGTTCAAAGCTTCATTGTTCAAAGCTTCTTAGTTCAACGTTCACAGTTCACAGTTTAGTTTAGAAAGTGCACCACAGAACGTTTGCGCAATAGCAACTTTAATATTTTTTATTTATTTTTTTAATTTTTTTAATTTTTTTCGAGTCTTTGACAATTGCTTCCATTTTCATCATGCAGCTTAGATTACGTTATCAAGGCTATATCATGCTCCTCTGATTTGGTTTATATTACCATTGATGTAGGTTCCACGTTCGATTGCGATAAGGTCGATTAAATAGTTAAATGGAAAATTATTAATGAAACAAAATTATAAAATAGAATTTTAATCGTTAGAAAACTTGCTACAAACAAGGCAGTAGCTCAGGAAGAAGAACAGGCTAAAGCTGGCTTCTCATTTCATCCGGATGTATACTTTCATGTAATTTTGATTTGAATTTACTCTAAAGTTCAACAATAAAGTAAACATTTCCATGAATTATTTCCCAAATATTGATTTAAATCATCGTATAAAACACCGTCTTAGTACCAAATACTGACCGAGATGCAAAAGTTGGCTCGATAGTAATTTTTTTTAACTTGGTTTTTATGTTAATAATTTACAATTTAAAGATAACTTTGTTTTACGCTGAATATCGTTTTTGAATCAAGTAAAATATTCTTCGGCTCATTCGGAAAGTTCGATTCATTGCTTTGGCCTGACGAAAAGCTAGGAAAATGGAACTAAAATCGTTCCTTATTTGGCAATTTCAACAATTGTTTTAATATTTTTCTCAGCTTCTTTAGCCTCTCCAGGAATAATTTCTCATTCATCTCTGCCAGAAAGCACCATCGTTCCCTCTCTGATTTTGACTCTCCTCTAAAGCCTGATCAGTCGAGGACACTGCATCAATAATATTGCTCGAGTATGACCGAAAATGTTTTACTCGTTGCAGATCTCTGATATATATACCAATAATATATTGGTCAGAACGATGAGAGGAGTTGCTATAGCCGTCTGTCTGTCCGACTGTTTATATGCAACTTGAGATAGGTGAATGAAACTTGGCAAGCACCTCTCTTTTTATGGTCGTCAACATATATGTTGGAATCGGCTGTATATAGCTCTTATATGGCTGTTAGCAAAAACAAGGAAAAATCGGGCAAAAAGGCGTTGTATCTCCAGAACAAAATTCACATGTTTGGGAAAAGACTGCTTCCTAATTGTCTACCAAATTATGAAGATTGGACGATTATATCATATAGCTGCCATAGGAAAAATCGGTCCAAAATCAAGCTTTTACTTATTTTACTATGTTTTAAAATTTACAAATTTGAGTTGCTTCAGTAGGAAATCGCCTACTATATTATTTAAATTTAAATAACAGGCGCTCCGAAGAAAGTCCTTTTTTCTTCGCTTTGAAATAATGAAGACATTAAACCCTAATAAAATAAACTGCCTCATATTAATCGTATTATTTTTATATACTCACGAGTAGGCTGGGTCTGTTACCCTGGCAACATTGAAAGCTTTCTGGCTGTTTGCTCAATACGGCTAATTCTTGGATAGCGAACTAATCAGTTCAGTTTTTCAGCAGCTCCAGAAGAGATAAGCCGACGTCACCATGGAGGTTCTTGAGGAGGGCAATTTAATGGACCGCGTGCCTATTTTGCTGCAGCGCGATTTGGAGTTTTATCAGGTGCCGCTGCAGGAAAAACGACCGCAATGCGAGAAAAACTCACTTTGTGGGAAAAGAAAAACTCGTTAACACATTGTTTTTTGCTATCTCCATTTTCCATTTTCATTTTCATTTTCATTTTCATTGCTTTCACTGCCACTGCGAAACAGACGCATCAGCGCGTGCTGCAGGAGCCCATTTGTCCAGGAGTTGTGGGCGGGAAACTGGACTTTCCTCGATATGCATCGTTTGCTTCGATTAAATTGATACACTGGTATGATGGGCGTTGCACCCAAATGGATATTTCTTTCTCTTCTTTAGACTCTATTGCCGTTTATTTAGGTGGGAGGATGAATACTTTGCCTCCTATCGCAAGCATTCCGGCCTATTGCATACCGAGAAGGAGCTAAACGAGGGAGATTTTGTAAGTAAATATTAGTTCAAGCCATCAAAACTTACACAGGAAAAAGATGCAGTATTCTGGTTTTGGATTTTTTACAATTAGGGTAAAATTCTTAATTAAAATATGAGTTTCAAGCTTCATTTTCATATTGTCTGCAGAGCAGCGTTACGGTAAAAACCTCCGATCCGGATAAGTTTGTGAGTTTGGTGACCAAGTCAGCCGATCTTTTATTGGAGCACATTCATCGCCTGTCACAGGAATCTTTGGATCATGCAGATCTGTCGGTCCTCACGGCTACCATAGGAGCTGCCGCTCTGGTCAAGAATTCTTTGAGTGTCTATATGCAGGCAGCCACCACAACCATTTGTCCGCCCAAGGGTGATGAGAAGGGTGGCGCCCTAAAGCTAAGCTTCAAGCAGTATTCTCAGATGTCGGAGGCATTGGCAGAACGCCTTTTGGATCTTCACTGTCGCCTGTTGCTCCTATATATCATTCAGGATGCAGACTGTCTTCATTGGGAGGACACTCAACCCTTTTTCGAATCGGAACGTGGCTCATACACCGTCCAAATGTGGTGGCATTATATGCGTGGCACCAAGGCCGATCTCTGGAACTCTGTACCCCCAAAGATGGCACAGAAAATATTTGCCGGTATGCTGAATGAAACGCTCAGCGTTTTAACTGTACGCTACACGCAAATCGTCACCAGCGTCGCTAGAGCTCAGCTGCATCTCGTAGATATCTGCAATATGCTCCTGTGCATTGCGGAGCTACTGCCTCATGTGTGTGAGAGTGGCGAGGCTTATGTGGGTCTTCAGTTGAGCAACCAAAGTGTCATTGTTCGGGATATACACGCCAAGTGCCGGGAGCTCTTCTATTGTCTCCTGTTGCGTGGTGCTCCTCTGGGCGTCCTCTCCAAGGTGGGTCCATAAATAAAAAATATCAAGGATTATGTCTGTACAGGGATATATATATATTCCGCTCAGGTCTTTCGCAAGGGTCTGGACAACATGGAAATGTTTAGCTCGCGACACGGCTTGCCAAGTGCTTGGATCATCTTCGCGCTGCCCCGATACTTTCCCAAGGAGCAGTCCTGTCAATGGGTAACCGAATTTTCAGATCTATCCACAAATACTGCCATATCATTGGATTTGCGTGTACTGCTGGCCTTTCCCGAGGCGCATTGGTCGTATTTGTTGAAGATTCTCTTGATGAGAGATGCCTATTTAACGGGCATCATTATGCGTCATCTGATGCAGCATTTGCCCTCCTCGGAGAACTTTAAGAATGTGGCCAAACATTCATTCACCAGCGCTGAGGGCGCTCCATTGAAATGCGAGGCCTTTCTATGCCGCGGCGAGTGCTTCAATGTTACCGACTCCATAGCAGCGGATATAGGTTATAAGCTCAGTGGGTTGGTGGACATAAAGCAAAACTAATTCCCTTTATTTGAACAGATCCTGTCGGACAATCAAATTATCAGATTGTACTATCCCTTACCTATCTAATTGTGGCTGTGGGCAAGGCAGTTGATATCAAGTCCTGTTTGATCAAGACTCTGGAGGAGCATGCTGTCAGCGGCTGGAGCGATTGCCTGGACAAGCGCCAGGTGTGGAATCAGAAACGTACACCTTGGCTGGAGGCCATTATGCACTTCGTATATCCTGTGCTGGACTGTGTTGTTGAGATGCTCATCAATGCCGTCGAGAATGGTGCTAGCATGTATCAGGCCATGTCCTTGGCACTCACATGCGTCTCAGAGATCTGGGATTGCATGCCCGAAGGATTGTTTAAGATAACGGCACTTCTACAGGATATAATTCCAGTCTCCACACGTCCCCTTGGAGATTCGGTGCTGCTTCAAGTGGTTTTTGCGGCACTCTATACGGAACTAATCAAAACAGCTGAGCTGCAGGAGCAGGGTAAGTCTTAGGGGATTAGTTCATCATTGGATATATTTAATCACGTCTTTATTTGAATTCATCAAGAATAAAGAGACAGCAATAAACGTATAATAATATTTGTCTTGCAGCCAAAAACGAGGACAAGGCTGCCATCTGCTATTCCCTATCGGAGGCCATTTGCTCCATAGACGAGGACGATAAGCACACAGATCAGATTGAGTTGTTTCTCAAGCAGGCCAAGGAGAGCATCAATTTGGATACGGATTTCGGGGGAAGTTGTGGACGTGGTGCTGGTGGAATGAGTGCCGTAAGCACCGTCAAAATGGATGACCTGGCCATAGCCAATGCTGAATCGGAGCGCTTGAGTCATAGTCCACCGGCCAACTATGCCATGGAACTGGATGTGGGCATTGCCGACTATATAGCCGAGGTGCTGGCCAGCGATGTGTTGACTACCAATATTGGCAAGCAGGCACTAAAAGTGCTTTATAATTATCTAAAATTCAACAAAGATTGGCTGCTGGAACAGCTGGGCACAGGCGATAACGAGCCGAGTCCGTTTCAGGGCGTGCTGGGACAGAATATAAAGGAGGCCAAGACATCGGTGCTCAAATCCATGTTTTTTATAGGTAACACACCGTTCGACCAGCTGCTGACAGGCTCTTTAAAGATCGACTATGTCAGTTGGCTGCAAATGCCACTATCCCTGAACCCAGAGAGAACCTGGTTGCATTTAACGCGTCGCTGTGACTTTCAGGAGGATGTGAAGCTAGCGCTGCCCGAGGTTGCCATGGTAGCTGGTATTAGCAAAATAATGAAGCGTCGGAAAGAGTTCGCCAAATGATGAGGCGGCCTCAAAGGCGCATCATTAGCATTGGCACCGCCACCACCTCCCGCACCAGCCCCAGCCCCAGCTCCAGCACCAGTAGCAGTAGCAAGTAGAAGTAAAGATGCCATTAATGGCGCATAATGCAAACAGCACGACAGCAAGTCAGCTTCTTAGCCCCGAAATGTTTCACAACAAAGTGAGAGATGCAAAAGATGTAGACACAAACCTGAGCAGGCTAAAAAAAATATTTGTTTTTCCTGAGCTACTCCTGTTTTTAATGCGCGAATCATGGGATGGGGCGGCGATGGTGAGAGTTGGGGTAGCGATGGCATTGTCAGTGCCGAAAATGTTTTTGTCCACACTCTGCGTAGATGGGGGCAATTGTCAACTGCTCCGCGGAGCAGCTTCCTCCGCAGTGGCCACGCAGTGCGCCAGTTATGAAAATTACTGAAACGACGCCAACAAACATACAAAGTGATGAACAGGGCAGGGAAGAGCAGGGAATGGGGGCAAGCCAGGCGGTTGAAGCATGGAAAACACACCAAAAACGACGCCAGCAACAACACACAGGACAACGTGACAAATAAAAGCGAACTAACAAAGAAATTGGGTGTCGGCATTAAGGACTTTTGTCATACGCTACTTGCAAACACACAAGGAATATAATTAAATCCAATTACAGTTCGGCATGCCGAATATTCCATACTCTTACAGACGAAAATATCCATTTGAAAATATATTGATTTTTATCGATTACCTATGGCATATATATTATACCAATATAGTTGTTCGATCCAGCCCTTTCTCCATCCCATATTTCATTCACCTCGCTCAATAACTAAGAGACTTGTTTGCAGGTAAACAGATGGACAAACGGACGGAAGCACAGACGGACGATGTATGGCAGACGGACGGACAGGCGGATATGATATATAAACTTTATATATATTCCTATCACATTTAATATATTTCTACAATGGCATAAAGTAGAGTAATTAAGGAGTTACTTAACTTAGAGATTTTCTAGGATTATTTTAAACTCTTAAATATTTTAAGGGTTAAATTGTTTGAAGAGATCTTTAAAATATAATAAATTTGCAGAAAATTGTCCAATATTTTATCTTTATTAGTTTATAGATTATAATTTTTATAGTATGCCTAAATTTTGACTATCTTAAATTGCTTTAGAGAAACAAAATTGAAGTGTGCGAAGAGTACCAAAAGGCATACAGATTCGCCTAAGAGAAAAGCTTTAAATTTTTAAGCATTTAATAGTAATTTATTATATACACTAATACAATTTAAGCTTTTGAATATTGATATAAATTATAAAATAAAATTATATTATAATTTATTGAACCACTTTGCGTACTGGCCTCATTCTGATTTAGCATAAAATATGAGTATATATATGAAATTTTAATGTAGAACTCGCCAATGCATCATTGAACTTTCTCAAAGAAAAAGTAGGGCATCTCGGTGGCTCGCTGGCCGCTTTTCTGGCTACAAAGTCAGGCAGCCTGTGAGGCGACTGAGGACGAATGCTCCATTCATTCACTTGGCGCTGCTAGAAGCGTGCGGACGTTGTTTAGAGCAGTTTGACTCTCTGACTCTGACTCTGACTCTGACGCTGACTCCGATTCTGACTGGCTCCAGTTCGGACTCGGACTCGGGCTCGGCTTTTGGCTCTAGAGTCAAGTGGCAAGTGGCAAGCGGCAAGCGGCAAGTGGCACCTGCACAAACTTGGCGGACATTTCAAAAACTCAGTTGTTGACGTTGTTCTGCGTGTGCAAACGAAAGGGGGGGAGGGGCGCGAACTGTATTGCTCCCCGTTAACGGTAATTTGCAGCCATTAGTTGTCACACACACCAACAAACACATCCACACACACACACACACACACACACACACACATAGCAAGTGGCAAAGTGATTAAATGCTACGTTAAAAAGGTGCGGGAATTCTAAGTAAAAACAAAAAGGTGTCGGTCGCATTACGCATACGCAGCGTATGCTGCAGCAAAGTTAAACGCGTAACGAGCTGTTTATTGTTTTGTATTGCCATTATTGTTGTTTTTTTTTTGCTGTTGTTGTTGTTTTTTTTTTCAGTGTCGCTATCCTTGGCAATCCTCGGTCAGTTGGTTGCCAAGAAATTGGATACGCTGCCGTAAAAGTTCACTTGATTTATATTCAATGCAGAACACAAAGTGTCTTCTGAGTTAAGCTTAGCTGAGCTTCCCTTCGTGTAATATTAGCTGATATATTAACTGCCAAAAACCGGTGGCTTTTGCCTCTGAAAATGTGCTGCTAAAAGCAGTGCAAGCTTTGAAATAAAGGAACAATTTTGAAAGCAAAGTAAAAAAAAGAAAACATTTAATCATGAGCCAACCGCATCAACAACACGAACAATTGCAACGGCTTCGTCGGCGACGTTGCCGCCAGCCGGTCGAGCCTTGCGAGTGTTTACGTCCTGTGATAAGGGTTTTTGGTCTGCTGACTTCATTCGGTAAGCATAAACACATACATTCACACACCTTCACACATATATCCCCCCACACACACACATAAATGGAAAATAATTCAAGTGGAAGAATATAAGATGCATGCAACGCAGGTGGCACATTGCATTTGATAAGCAAGAGATAAGGATAAAGGATAATCAAATAATAGTGCACTCATCATAGAAGCCATGACTGTGCGATATTCAACAAATTACACTACAGTTTTCACCCTCTGAATGCTCTGAATGTCGTATCTTATTCAAATTTATATAGCTTACTTTTTATTAAAGCATCATTTTCTTTATAATACGCAAGCCACACCTTGACTCAATTCTTAATAACAATTTATAGCTCACTTCAAGTAGGGATTATGCATTATTTATAGAACAGGATTAAATAAACATTTTTAAATATCCTAAAAGTAGGCTTCAGTTTTTACCCAGAATTAAGATCGAAATGGAAACCGGAAATGGAGCTAATTGTTTCACAATTGTTAATTATATTTTGGTTGTATTATATTAATTAAAGCCTTGGACATTTTAATTAATTTTCTATGATTTTTTTTTAGTAATTTGAATTAAAGATATTTATATATTATTATATATTATATTATATATATCGATAAGAGTGGCTTTATGGCATAGGGAGCTGTATCTTATTATAGAGAGTGTAGGTTGAATTTTTTATCTTCAAGGATTCAGAATATAAAGATTTTAATCTTTATGAGGTGTGTTTAGAGGTAATTTTTTTAATCATTTTTAGTAACTCGCTGGGCAGTAAGAAATCGGGCTGTAATGGTACTTTTTTTCTCTTTAAATGGTGTTCAGAGATAGATAGATGAAGAGATATTAATCTGATTGATTCTCATCAATTTCTTGATTTCATTTTCCAAAAAAATTATTTAAGAATATCCAATAATTGAAGAAATAATCAGTAAAAAAGATTCACAATGATTCACACTATGCCAACCAAAATTATTACACATAAACCTATTCAAGTGACCAACGAAATGAAACCTAATGAATAATAAATAATATCATGAAATAACTATGAATAAGCAAACAATTTATATCATATTCTCCCAATAAATGAATAAACTATTCAGAAAAACTAGTTGCTAAAAATGTGGTCTGTTATTTTCAAAGCAATCGCAATTTTTGCAAAGAATAATCGAACCTATTCTACTTTCACAGAGGGTATATAATTAATCAGGCCGACGAGTAGAGTTGATATAGCCATGTTCGTCTGTGTGTCCATTGGTTTCTAGGCAAAATAGTCTCTCTGTTTTTGAACAATCAAATTCTCCATTCCGTTTGTAAGGCAGAAAGCCTTTCCTAACTATTTCACTTACTATAAAGTCTCATTTTGATTGCATTCAACCATATTATGAAGTATTTAGTAGTTCCGAACTCTTCTGTCATATTCATGAATGAACTCATAAACGTATTCATATTCCATAGCGAAGAGCATCTCATGGCTAAGCTTGAATTTGAGAGGGATTTCTTTAATTGTCAGAGGAACGGGGTTTAGTTTTTCGTCATTTAAATACCATTTATAATCGTTTTGAATATTTGCACATGTGCCAGAGTTATTAAACTCCACTTTGCTGCTTATCATGTGCCATCATTCTCCCGGGTATCATCTGTATCAGGGACTGGCTTCCCGCCGTTCCTGGACCAGAGTGGCCCCGCCTAATGCACTTGTAATAGCAGCTCTCAATAGTGCAACAGTGCTCAAAAAATAAAGGACCTGCCCGCAAGGAGCAGCTCCCACTGGGACGGGACATATGATAAATGGCCGACGTTTAAGACTGCAGTAGATGCAAAAAGAGGCAAAAGAAAAACTTGGGTCAAGTTCAAACTAATTTTCGAACAATATTGTTGTTGTTTAGCCTCAGTCTGGGTCTGCATTATGCATGCAAGCGCCGAAAAAACTCACAGTTCATAAACCTCAACGCTGCGTGATGCTCTATAAAATGTGATAAAAAAAAAGAAACAGATACTCTCAGGGCCATTAACGAGGCATTGGCCTTTTTTGCACTGGCTTGCATATCCTTGCCAAGTGCAACCCTTTGTACTAGTAGTACGTTTCCCCCACCCGTCATCCTTTCCAATGATTTCTGTTGTTAGCATCTCTGGCGCCAGTCGTTCTACTGCAAACCCCTAAAACATGGCGACGCAGAAAGACAAAAAAAAAAAAAAATAAAAACCGAAAATAAAAAAATCTATCAGCCGGGAATTACCCTACTTCTACTACCCCCAACTCCCCCTAATTGTCTAGAGAGCAGCGCATAATTTTTGCATGGTTTTCATTTGGTTTTCTCTGTGGTACGCACGTTTCATCGACTTTTTCCGACATTGTTGAAGCTCCTCTCAAAGCGTTTAATGTAATTGGTTTGGCTTTGGCTTTGGTTTCGGTTCGGATTTGGTTTTGGTTTGGTTTGGTTTGGTTTTTGTTATAGCTTTAGGCCAACTCTCATCTATCTGTTATCCGCTGCTTAATCGGATTTGTTTTTCTGCCGCATACAATAACAACTTAATTAGATTGAATTTTGAGTAGATTTGCGTATTTCTTTTCGCTATCTTAGTCATATTTTACACATCGAATTGGGCGCTAGACTGGATAGGCATAATGAAGTTTGAATATAAATATTAAGTGGGTAGCTTAAGAAGTTTCTGAATATAAATTAGGGAATGGATTTCCTCACCCTCAACAAGGGAATATAAATTTAACTTATTTACTGCCAGAATCGGACAATCTTCTGCTATGCAGATATATAGACATGCCAGTCTATCCGTCTCTATGTGTGTCTCTGTACAAATCAACTTTTCAGATTTTAGGCTAGGTAAATGAAACTTGATTTGTCGAAACTGACCTGATCGGATAGCCATATTATATAGGTAACATAGAAAGGAATAATCGGTCGTTGAGTTCTTGGTGTTGATCAACTTTATTCTCCCTAGTAGCAGTACCAAAAATGATCAAGATCGGACTACTATATCATATAACTGCCTTAGGAGCAATCGGTTATTCACTTTAGGATTGAATGAACAACGAGTCAGGCTTAAAACTGGGGAAGAGGCTAAAATAAAGAAATCCGAGATTGGGAAAGGCGAATTTGAATAATAAATTTCGTAATTGTTTTGAGAATATCCGGGAGTGCATTACTTTTCATACAGCTGAGAAATAATTCAAGTGCGGAATTTTTGATTTAATCGTTTCATTAATCTCTTTTTATTTTGTTTATTACCTACATTTTTGGATCTTTTAGGCAGATTTGATTTTGTATAAATTATTTGTTATCTATAAAGATAAATTGCTGTTAGAGCCGTGAACTATTGAAACCACCCTCGCACAATTGGCCTTCTCCCATCAATGTTAGTCATATTACATATTTGCGTTTTAGCATATTTTATGGCAGAAGCTCGTTAAACGAGAGAAAGAGCCTCAAAGAAATGTTATTGGAGTAGCCACAATCATATTGTTTTATGCGCCTATTCAAGGACACTGGAAGGCCATAAGGGCGCCCACATTCAGCCCCCAAATACCAATTTCTTGAGCATACAACAGCCAATTTGTGGTCATTTTTCATTTCAGTTATCTGCGGAGTGGGAGTTGATGTCTACATGCATGGCTATCAGGCGGGTCTTTATATACTGTAAGCTCTGATATATATATATAAATATTTATATATATATATTTTACGCACTCCTCGAGTTGTGGATCATAAAATTTTAATGCTTGGCCAGTTTTTCAGCTCTGCTCGTGCTGTTCATTGAGATAAAATGGCTGATAACCATATTTCTGCAGCTGCAGTGCGGCGAGTAAGTTGCTCAACCAGAAGAAGTCCATCAATTTAATGCTACCTCCGGAATATGTATTTATTTATTTTTAATTTGCAGGGATAATTACCATAACTCATCGTGTCTGAGCTGCTGGCGCTGGTCAGGATTGCTGGGCAGTTGGCGGGCGGCGCCCATATATGTCGCCATGGGCGTGGCACTGATACTATATCCCCATAATCTTTGGCTCAGCTATGTGGCTGGCACATTCCTTCTCTTGCTGGCCCTGTTGCGTCTTTGCACCCTGCTGAGATTCAGTGGCGGAGCCAGCCACTTCAAGGAGGAGGGTCTGCTGCCACAATGCGACTTTGAAAAGTGATACTTGCCACATGCAACTAATTTGCCTCACATTGAAGTAATGTTTCTTCCGTATGTTTTGCAGAGTTTCCAGCTTTGTGGACAGCGTTGAGGATGACTTTGCTGAGGTCAGCGCCTCGCAGCTCGACGAAGAGGAGCCGCCCATAGATGATGATGTTTGCTAATATTTTATATTGCTTTTAGACTAGATTTATGTGTTTTTTATTGGCTTTTTATATACAAACATATGTCCTGTCTGAATGATTGATTTTTTTTTTTATTTTATACAGAATATTTTAGTACGAACATTTGTATAGAAATAAGCAATGGCGATCTAAAGTTGGTGAAAACAAATGTTTCTATTGTAAATTAAATATTGAATTTTTGCTCTGATTAATCTGAAAAACTCTAAGCAATGTGGAGAGTATTCCAGAATTGAGGTAATATATTTGTTGTGTTAATTCGGGCTCAACAAATAAACAAGTTTTATATGTATTATTAAATTATTATCTATTATATTAATAAGCCCAGATATTAAATCCGGAAACGCAGCATTTAATTTTTTAAATTCAAAAACCATCAGAAAAGTTTTGCTGTCAAGTGCTGACGTATGCAAGACATCCAGCTAAATCCTCGTCATAGCAATTAGCATTTGTAAGCGACACAACAGCTGTTTGGGCAAATCCAAAATGGTGGCAGCACTGGCTTCAACAAAATGGCGGCAATGTGCCAAAAGTTGTTAAATTAAATATGAAATAAAAAATATGATGTATCCCAATCAATTCTACCCCTAGAAACATAATACGAACTTTATACTGGGAAAAAGTATTTTATTTATTATATAGTATATATGTATTTTCAGTTTCGACATTTTAACATGTAAATATTTTGCTCAACTGTTGTCCATTTGCCCCGCAGCAAAAAAAAAAAAAAAACTTTAACAATCTGAACCAGAAATTGAACTTTCCTGGCAATTCTCATAGGCATCTACATTCCTAGTATGAATACTCATACATTCCTATATATAAAAGCATTCCTGATTGCTCTTTATATATACTCTCGCTTCAGTCTAAACAGTGTTTTTTGGGGCAATGCTGTGGGGCGTTTCTAGGTTGCTTTCGTGATTCTTCTACCATTGGTTATATAAATAGTTTGTAACTTTTAAAGTTGGTTTTTATTAGGGTTGGTATTTCTCTGCTTTTTTTTTTGTTTGTTTGTTTTTTTTTTACATGTTTGCTATGCAATAAACATATATAACATAATTTATACTTTATTTCATATATATTTTGTTTGTTGTTTAACTTTAACGTTAGTTTTCGTACTGAAAACGTTGAGGTAGCTGCGTTTTGCTTTCGTCATAGTTTTGTTTCTTTTTAATATATAATTCTTCTATTTTGTTTATCCCTGATAACCATATATAAACATATATATATGCTATTGGTGTGGATCAGTTGTGTTGGCCAGTTGTAGTAGTATATCGAGAGATATTATTTAATTTCTTTTTTATTATATTATGATAACGCCAATCCTTCTACTTGATGATCTGACCTACTCACTCTTAACTTAAAGATATAAGTTCGAAACGAAAAACAAGCCGAAAGATAAAAAAAAAAAATTAAACTAAAAGTTAATATATATTTTTATTTTGTATATTTAAAATATTATATTGTATATCGATAATATATATATATATATTTATATTATGCATAAAAACACCGAAATCGTAAAAAAAATCGTTTTAAATTAAAAATTAAACAGAAAAATAAAGTTAAAAAAAATTAAAGAAGAAAATGTCAACATTTTAAAAAATAATAAAAAAATGTAATTAATATTTTGGCATAGCAAAAAATATTGTTCAGTATGTTTTGGGGGTGTTGCTGTAGGAAATTCTATAACTGCTCAGGCCCAATCTTTGTTTGTTATGTTTATTGTTTGGCAAGAGATTCGGCTAGGTTGTTTAATCCCTGACTATAGCTGGTATAGTCGTAAGTCTTATGTAGGTAGACCTGAATTGACTAGAAATTGAAAGTTAGTTGGGCTCAGAAAGCAATATCTGATCTGAGTGTAGAGAGTAGAGAGTAGAGAGTAGAGAGCTGATCTGATTCGAGGAACTTCAAGGAATATAAATAGTATACTCAAGTTAGGCCTGTCAAGTTCCCCCTCGCATGCCTGAACAAAGTATAAACCAATACCCGAAAACAATCATGGAAATTATAAAATAGTGGTACACATTTAAGAACTGTTCATATTCATTATCAATTATCATCAACATCATCATCACCATCATCATCATCATCATCATCATCGTCATTTGTTATCACTTGCTCTTCTTATAATGTAAGACTAACAACTATCTTTGGGATTCTTTTCGCACTTTGCTGGCTCTCTTTACTCATATTTATATATTTTGTTCGTATTATTTATATAATTTTATTTGCCTGGTTGCCCTGCCCTGCCCTGCCCTATCCTGACCTGTCCTGTCCTGTCCTGCCCTGCCCTGCCCTGCTCCGGCTTCTCTTTCTGCTTCTGCTTTTGCATCTGCTCCTGCTTCACTTTATTCCGCTCTATAAAAATATAAACATTTCCCTTACATACTCGTACATACAATGGGAGGGGGGGAGTGGATGGTTATTATGCAGTTCTCTATATATGTATGATTTTTTTAATTCTGATCTCTGGTTGTGGCAGATGCCTTAGGCATACGCCGTCAAGGCGGACGTTAGCTGGAGACGTCCTTTGGCATTGACGGCGCATAGCATTTGTGGCATGGACTGCAACGACCTGCGTCCGCGTCCGCGCGACGTCTACTACTGCCCCCTCGGAGTGCCCCCCCGGCAACAGCTACTAACTGAGTTTGGTTAGTTAGTAGAACGAACTACACCAGGCATCGCCCGCTGTGGGGCTTAGCAAGCCGACCAAACTGCTGGCATGATGAGCCGGCACGGCGCCATTCGCCACAGACGCTGGCGATGCCGTGTGAGTTGAGCTGGGCAAGCATTGGAAGCAGTAGTTGGCGCCATAATTACTATCCCAGAATTGTTGACCCTTGCACTGAAAACGTACGGCAAACTCCAGACGTTGTCCTACATGCAGGGAATTGCCGAAGAGTACAAAGGTGAACTTATCCGAGAAGCCATCGCAGGAGTTCTCCACATAATTGGCTTGTAGATCGGCATAGCTGCGCCAGCCGTCCAGCGAGTAGCGAATATGGACCGATTTATGAAAGTCCAAGTTACGGACACGCACCGAACCAGATATAGTCTGATTTATGCTATCGGTGACAGCGGCATTCTCCAGCGACACCTGTTTTTCGCGCACCGCATCCAGGAATGTGGCCAGTCCTCCCGGCTGCTGGAACAGCGGCATCAATAGTTTGTCCGACTTTGGACCAAGCTGCATTGGCGGCTCAGACTCAAGTATTTCCAGATCCTCAAACGCTGATTTCGGTATAGTTGGAATTTCATCCAGAAAGGTCTTCACATCGGCCAAGTCCAGGCCTAGCACATCAGCAAACCTCACGATCTTCTTACGTCCGGGCGTTCCAGGCGGTGTTTTGCCTGTTTTCAGTGAAGAGCAGCGTCGCACTCGCTGCGGTCGACAGTCATCCTCATCGTCTGTGGTGTCAATGCCATGACTGTGACTGGTTTGTTCGTCGGGACCAGCAGCAACCTCCTCCGTAGCAACCTGTTTAGCCTGTTCCAGCTGTGCCAAATCCACATCTACTGTTAGATTGCTTTCTGTGCTTTTATCCACTTCATCTGCTCCGTTCTCAAGTGCTTCTATTTCTACTATTTGTTGCTTCTCCTCTGTAGCAGCAGGAGTTGCAGCAGTAGGACTTATTATTGCTTCTTCTTCCAGCTGCAGCAGCTGCTCTTCTGGCTGCTCTATGTGTCCATTAACCAACGCTGGTTCCTCTGTCGGCTCCTGTTCCAATTGTTTCAACTGCTCTGTGCTTTTGTAGCTGTCGCTGTGCTGTTGCAGCTCGTTGAGTATTTGCGCCTGTAGCAACGTCTCATCCTCGTTCTCCTTTGCTGGATCCGGATCTTCTATTCTTTGCTGTTCCTTCTTCTCGTGATGCTGCTCTTCCTGATTCTCCGGCTCATGATTTTGCTCCTGTATCTGATCGCCATTCGTCAGCAGTTGATGTGTTCCATTTAGTTGTGGTGTACTTACAAGCTCCTTGAGCTCATCGGGTGGCAACTTGCTGTGATGGGTCAGCGGTTGAGGCTGTGTGGTGACCAGCAGCTCGTCCGGTGGATTGTTGCTGGTGCTGCTGCTTCCTGCTGCCGCATCAAAGTAGGGTCCATCTGTGCTGCTGTGACTGCTTGCGGCCGAGGCGCAGGCATAGCCAGACTCGGCTGTGGAGTTGTGTGGTGTATTCGAGGCGGTTTCTATAAGACGCAGGTACTCACACTCATCCACAGGACTGCCAGGTGATTCCAGCTCGCAGTCAAAGTCGAAAAATGAGTCCGACTCATGACGCAACGGCTGCAGATCGGTGACAGTCTGTTCCGATTCGTGCGCATTCACCCAGGTGTTGGTATTGGTGCCATTTATAATAGGCTCATCCTCTGCATTGGCGCCCTCCTCGTTGGTCTGAAGAAATAAAATAAACAAAATTTTAGTTAAAACAGCAGCTCGAATACTGAACAAAAGATTACAATTTATTGATAATTGGAAACAATATCAAATTTTGTCGAGGTAGAAAGATATAACCTTTCCCTTTGGGGTAAAACCCTAAGCCGAATGAGTCCTGCTTCTCCCCCTAGTTCTCCCTAAAGTTCTTAAAATAAGAATATTTAAATTAATTGCGCCATTTATTGAATGTATTTGTAAATGTATTTAACATAGTATAAGTCTTGCTTGCATTCCTATCTGTGGATTTAGTTGGCGTACTTGAAGTATTCATCTTTGCCAGCGATATCCGGTTTCATTGCCTTTGCGCCAGGACGCCAATTAACCGGACAGACTTCGCCGAACTCATCGGTATATTGAAAGGCCTGGACCAGGCGAAGAGCCTCCTCGACACTACGTCCCACACCTATGTCGTTAACTGATATATGACGAACTACGCCACGGCGATCGATAATATACATGCCACGGTGAGCCAGACCAGTATTCTCGTCAAGCATTTGATAGTCTTTGGCAATCTTCATGGACTTGTCAGCCAATAGAGGAATATCCAGCTCACCCAGACCGCCCTGTTTACGGGGCTGCATCATCCAGGCGGAGTGAGAGAACTGACTGTCTGTCGAACAGCCGATGACTTCGCAGCCCACATTGCGGAATTCCTGGGCGCGATCACTGAATGCCTGCAGCTCCGTTGGACATACAAACGAAAAGTTTGCCGGATAAAATAGAATCAATACGTATTTTCCACGGTATTCGTTAAGAGTGATCGATCTAAATATGCCGACAGATGTCACCGCAACGGAATTGAATTCAGGTGCCGTTTTCCGCAATAACATTGGGTTCTCCATTTTCCGGCTTGTCTCTTACTCGAAATCAGATAAATCGACTGGCAGTTAGAAAATATTGTTTGAGTTTCCTACTGGCTTGACACCTGCTTCAGAACTGAGTCGAATATTTTGAAAATGTTTACACAACAATAGAAGAGTTTAAAGGCTACTGGGACTGCTTTCAAGATACTACAAAAATAGATTAAAAAAAAATGGAGTAAGGTAGAAAGTTTTAGGGCATATTTCTCATTTAGCACAAAATCCGATTTTGATGAAATATAGACAAACTATAGAAAGTATTAAAAAATCTATACTAGGCAGTATCATTGTAATATATCGACAGAGTAAACAAAAGTAAAGAAGGGTGCGACATCCAGCTGAAAAGCTGATAGACAGACATGTAGGCGGATAGATGGACAAAGGAACATAGCTATATAGACTCATCTGATCAATAATATATATATTTACAGTAGCAGAAAATATGCAAATCCGGAGGCGATACGGATTCGAGAGTATTCAGGTCAAAAGTCAACTCACCTGTGATCCCAAGGTGCGCAGCTTGGAGGACAGACTTCGCGCAAATGCCTCGGCACGTCCACGGCATGATGACATCCCTATGTTTGGTATGATTGAGATAATGCTGCAGGGCGGCCTGCTGTCCGGGGTGCTGGTGTGTGTCAATGGTAAATCGCCGGGTTCGTTCATTTACGTCACGTAGATTATTTTTTTTGGCTTCTGGGGTTGCTGTGGGGCCAACGAAGGCTACTGCAACGATGCTGCGAAATATACATACACATTCTTAATTATATTTATATATATATATATAAATATAAGCAGTATATAGATAATATTATTTTTGGTATATTGACTCAGGCTGGGAAAACAGTAAAGATTTTCTTAAGTAAACAAATAAATTTAGTCGAAATGTTATGCTTCTTTTTTTCGCCAATGCCAAAACAGCTGGCAAATATTATTTCAAATTTGCAAACGCATTTCTCATTTGGTGACTAAATTAATTTCGCTGCCTGTCAATAATTTAAAGAGCTCTATGGCAAATTTTTGTATACTCTATGCAGTCAAATAAATTGCAGGCTAAATTTAAGTTAAGGCATTCTCAATTCAAGTCGTACCTAAACAGGATTTAATGAGGGAATCCATCTCTATTCATACTAGATTCAAATACGAACAGGCACCTCTAAGTCTAGTTGGGCTTCAATCAAGTACTAGAATTCTTGTATTAATCCTATAATTATTATATAGTGCAATATAGGATTAAATAAAGAACGAATCGGGCTTAAATTGAGTTTATTTTTAAGCTGGAAGAGCGGGCTTGAATCAAGAATTTTGTTATTGCAATTCCATAACATTTGATCCTTTTTTTCTGTGTAACAAAAAACATTTATTTATTTCAAAATTTTTTATATAGAATATAAAGCAAATTTAATTTAATTTAATCTAATTTTGTTGGCACTAGAATTTTGTTATGGAACTGGGTCAGAGAACATATTATTAGGTCAGTTTCTTGTCCAATTATTTCCACACTTATTCATATGCATCTATATACTATATAGATCCTATATTGTTTTCTTGGTTGAGATATTCGTTTATTCTAATGCTGAAAGCTCTGATTAAGCGCAGAGAATGCATGTCTGGAGCTAAAACAATCAGCTTCAAGACAATCCAGAATCAACACTCAGAGCAAAAACATCAAAACACAGAGCAAATTGTGCTTTTTTTTATCAGGTAATGTACCAAAGATAGAGATGTATATATTTATCGAGAGAAATCGTCCTTCTAGGCCGGCGGTCTCGCCTTTTGTTTGCAATTCATTTAAATACTTGGCCAATTGTCAAAGATTTGCGGGTCTGCTTGAAATGTCTTCACGTTAAAGGTGTAAAAAATATGTGACAATAAATAAATAAACTACTTAGGAAAGGCTATCCTCTTCAAGTCGAATATTACATACCCTTGCTGACTGGAATATATTCTATGGCAGCTATATGATAAAGTAGTCGATTGCTGCTATTTAAGACTATATGATATAGTACTCTGATCTCAATGATTTTTACTTTTTATCAAGATACCTTGAGAAACAAAGAGCTTTCATTGAAACAACTTTTAGACAGATTGTTCCTATGGGAGCTATATGATAGCTTCTAGTTTAAAAACTGAGAAACTAAACAGACGGGCAGACGGGCG
This sequence comes from Drosophila repletoides, assembly GCA_018150835.1. Lineage (NCBI taxonomy): Eukaryota > Metazoa > Arthropoda > Insecta > Diptera > Drosophilidae > Drosophila > Drosophila repletoides. The sequence goes on from JAECWQ010000031.1 coordinate 642,671, forward strand.
GACGGACAGACAGACATACGATCTGACTCCTCTCCTCATCCTCAGCAATAATCTGTTTATGTATTAAATACTTTATGTATTAGGAGTTGCCTCCTTTTTTGTGGATTACACATTGCGTGACTAAATTATGATACCCTCTCGGCAAGGGTATACAAATATTTTATCATTTGATAAACGCGTGACAGTTTTCACAAAGCTGATGAAATAGCAAAAACAAAACCAAAAAAAAAGAAAACAAAATAAAAACTTGGACGATAATTTAGAACTTTTACCCAACTACCAATTTCGCTTCGCTTTCTTTTAGGACCATTTGGTATTCTGGGATGTTGCACGTGCTGTGCATGATCAGGTGGGCCAAATCACGCCCAATAATATGGTTAACCAATTAAGTAAGACGGCCGTTTGGCCCCACCCAAGAAGAAAAGAGGAAAGAAATACGAATTAAATTCGCCAATCGCGACCATGTTAATTGGCCTTGAACTTTGCCGCGATCAGCGTCATTTCTTTTCCTTTTTCTATTTTATTTACTTCTTTTTTATTTGATTTGATTTGATTTTCTTTTTATTTTTTGGCAACATTCATAGGAAACTTAATTGAGCAGTAAATAATAAAAATTGAATTGAAATTTGCCAAAGGCAAAGTTTTAAATAAATAAACAATTGCCGCCGCCTCGGACAATCGATCGATTAAGGAGGTCAGAAGCCATTTGTTTCAGATATTCATTGCAGGTCCTATAAACATATATATATATGATCATATATGGCATATTTTTGACATATTTGTGATTCATTCGGGTAAGTAGTCTGTCCGTCTTTGGGTGCCCATTTGGGTGCCTGGCGCTTCCTCTCAGCATTCGCAAAATGTTGCACCGCCGCCGAGGTGGCAGAGCAGCGACGCCTGCTTCACTTTGTTGTACGAACTACGAGTACGTACGTCCCTTTTTCTTATAGCCAAATTAAAATTGTTTTTGGATCAGGGCCAAGTGGCTAAATGCGTTTTGGGCTGTGGACGGACAGATGACGCGCGGAATTAAGAGAGAAAATCAGCAATAAAGCAAAACAGAGAGCTACAGGCATGAAGAGAGCGTGCGGAAAGTGTATAAAAATATCTCACAAATTACCAAATTAATTAATTCATAAAACTTGTTCGGATGTTCATAAAACAAATCAAAAATATATATGCTTAAAATCATGATAAGCATTCTTAAAATTCTCATTTTATTTACAAGGCATGGGCCAGCTCTGCCATTGAATCATTCACAGTTTAATGCACTATTCAACAGCAGCAAAAGAAATTTGAATAAAATTAGATTAAAATTTAAATCTTAAATATAAATCTTTTGCAATAAAAAAGCTTTAAAATAAACCACATAATAAATATAAATAATAGTCATATAATAAGTCCATTTCTATATCTCAGGCACGCGCTTTATAAATAAAATTAGTAAGCAAAAGGCTATCTGCGGCACGCCGAAGACTAAATACCCTTTGCAGACGCAAATGAATTGTTATTTAATTTATTTATTTTAAGTGATTCTTCCTGTGGAAGTTGAATGGAATCTTTAATATATAATAATTTTTGGAGAACAGCAAGAAAAAACACTCTACAGTGGCAGCTAAAAGATATAGTTCTCTGATCCGAGCGGTGCAATAAAAAGAAGGCTCCTTACCTTACCTTAAAAACTGTTTGACTAATTTGCCTAGAAACAGACAGACAGACGGACAGGGCTATATCGACTAGGCGCCTCATCGCATTAAAGATATATCTGCTTCAGTGCATTACACATGTCTTGACTAAATTATAATACCCTCTGCATTGGTATAATAAATTCAGAGCGCAAAAAATAAGCAATTGCTAAGAATTTGCTATAAATAAAAACTGAGCTACGCATACTATCGCATATACATGTATACATATATCGTATCATCGTATATCGTTTGTGTGTGTATCTTTCCAAAAAGATCATTTCCGTTTTGTTCTTTCACTTTTTGTTTCATTCATGGCTGGCCAGATTTATATGGCTTTTCCAACTAAATTTATGTTTTGTTTTCCCTAAATGTATCTTTGAATTTTCGCTATGTACAAAGTAAACTCGCCCATATGCAAAAATACCCGAAATACTAAGAATTGCAAGAGTATCTCACGCCTGTTCGTAATGTCAGCACATAAGTAGCTTAATTGAATTAAATTGAGCCAAATGTGTGACCCGGCGTTGCGCATTTGTCAATTGGTATAATGGCGCTCTAACGATCCGCACAATCAAATATATCTTTTGCATAAAAAGTTTGATTAGTTAACTTTATTTGGTTGTTCACGAAAATAATAAAGTTAGGGCGCTCTTGAGGTGCCAATTTAAAGTTTAAAGATACTTTTAAAATGCGCCACAAGCTGGCTAGATACTCGTACAACTGCTGGAGGCTCATCTAATGCAAGAAATATGCTTAATATAGCTTCAAGATACTTTTGAAATGCGCCACAGGTTCGGTAAAGCAAGAAATACATTATGTATGGCTTGAAGATACGTTTGAAATGAAATAAATATGAGTAGAACTGCAGGTAGCTCAACTAAAGCAAGAATTACATTATATGTAGCTTAAAGATACTTTAGTATGTTTAAAGATACTATTAAAATGCTGCAAAAATTTGGTAAGTACTTAAAGAACTGCTAACTTGAAGATACTTTTGAAATACGCCATAGGTTTGGTACATATGACTAGTACTGCATCTCAAGATAGAAATAATAAGCTATATATAAACTTAAAGATACTTTGGTATGCTTCAGAAGTTCGGTAAAGCAAGAAATAAAGAAATATAGTTTAAAGATACTAATGAAGCGCGGAAATACCCTTCGAACTGCTGGCAGCTCGTCTGAAGCAATAAATACGTTGTATATAGCCTAAAGATACTTTTGAAATGCGCCATAGATTCGGTAAATACTCATCGCACTGCAGGTAGCTCAACTAAAGCGAGAAATGGAATATATATTATCTACGGATTTCTATTTGAGATACTTATATGGGGAATCGTAGGAACCCTAACCCTAGCTACTAAATGAGTTGACAAAATATAAATGTCAAGTAATTATAGAACAATCTGTGCAGTTAACAATCTCATTTCGCTGAACAGTTTTTGGTTTCAATAAAAATAGTAGTATAATTAATATTTTAACTTGCAGCTTTTGAATTTCGTAAACCATAATAAATTCAAAAATAAAAAATTAATAGAGCTGATTTTAAATTATAGGAAAATCTCGACTGTTGGGCTTTCTTGAACGTACGAGTATAAAAGTATATTATTTGTATCCCATAGCTACACAATCTGCCAGAGGTTAAATGCATCTATATACTCGTACTATATACATGTGTAAATATGTTAGGCTGAGATTACAGTTTCTATATATATATATATATATGTGTATGTTCTGCTGAGATATTTATACTCATGTATATAGATAGATCAAACGCTTAGTAAGGAATAAAAACGTATCTCAAATTCAGGTTAAGTTCCAGCTTATTCTTGACAAATATATTGAGGCATATTCAGATTGTTCTACATTTAAAATTGACATTATTATTTCGCAGATGTATCTAAGTATTTCATTTTCTAAATACAAATCTACATCGATTAAATAATTAGTCACTTATTAGGCGTTGTTACAGATTGTAGATGCGCCATAACTGATTTACAATTTCTATGTAGATATCACACACACACTCACACACTCGCACACACTCGCACACACAGTCGCACACAGATAGAGATAGAGATACTTTTTAGGATCGGATCGAATATGGATCGAGTTCACCTGCCACTGACATGACTGACTGTAAGGGTGCGGGGGCGCCGTTAATCATGCCGCGCCGGCGTTACGATTATGAGCGTTGATAACAATTTGCATTTATTTTTAGCAGTCAGTATAATAAAACAGAAAAAAAATAAAAAAAAATAAAAAAACGAAAAAAAAACCAAAGCAGCAACGAAAAAAAAAAAAGAAAAGGCAGAGCGAAATAAATATATGACCCGATTCGAACCGAACGATGCTACACTACTCTCTTACTCACTTTTACGCTCACTTATATTGCCTGATCGCTTGGTAACCCGGTTCCCGTTTCCCGTTGCCCGTTTCCCGTTTCCCGCTTCACGTATCCCGTTTACCGTATCCCGTATCCCTTAGTCCGTAGTCCGTAGCCCGTAGCCCGTTTCCCGGTTTTTGGGTAAATATTTGTACTTTCTAGGTTAATAATAAAGGATCGTCGGTCGGTCGGAACGTGCGGCACCAATTTCACGGACTCTAAACTGCACCACGTCTGATGCGGCACTGTGGCGAGCATGCACTGAAAACGTTTACTTTTTTTTGGCATTAAACGCGAATTTGCGCTGATTGATAAGGCAGCAAAATCGAAGCGCAGCAAATCGCACCGCAAGCGTCTGGCCTGTCACTGATCAAGTGTGATGTGCTGCCTGTAAGTATCTGTATCTGTATCTGTATCTGTATCTGCTTCTGTGTATCTGTGTTTCTATGTATGTGTGTGTGTGTGTGTGTGTGTGTAATCGTAATCGCTGCATCCCAAAGGTAACACAACTGCAGCAGCAACGACAGATGCGATCCTCTGCCCGCCGCCTATCGCCTATCGCCTTTCCCATTGCCAGACAGCCGCTTGCATAGAGAAATGCTCGTGATCAGCGACGTCGTTGTGTTGTCTGCTACCCTCAAAGAGAGAAAGGGCATAATGCAGCATTGACTACTTCTGCAACACTATAGGGTATATACGCACACGAATATACCCTAATAAACAGCAGGTTTCTCTGTATCTTTTACAGTGCAGCAAATTGATATATTCGTGAAATCGCAGCTCGAATGATTTTCGATTTTCTGTTTATTATATTCCTTGCAGACTTTAATATATTTGCCTAAGGAAATGTTGATTGAAGCCTTGAAATCTGATTAATATTAATAAATTTTAGATTATGCGAAAAAAGAGTAAACTTTAAGCAAATAATTGCAAATTAGATTTATACACTACAAACATAATAAATGTCTTAAATTTAATAGCATTTAGTTAGATTTGGGTTTTTATATCCAATTTAATAATTTAATAATAATAATAAATAAAATAATAATAAAACCCATATTTAGAGAGTTTTTTCTAGGTAATTTCCCTTTTTATACCTTTATAGAGGGTATTATAACTTTGATTTCTAGGAGGCATATCTGACCCCATGTAAGTATATATATATTATTGATCAGGACGATGAGACGAGTCGATATAGCCATGTCCGTTCGTTGGTCTGTTTGTCTGTCCGTCTGTCTGTCCATCTGTAAACTAGTCTCTCAGTTTTTAGCCTCATTTCGAAACCAGCCAGATTGGAATTGCCATAAGAACAATCGGTCCAAAAGTTGTTTTATTGAAAACTTGTTTGTTTCTTTAAGTATCTTGACAAAATGTTTAAGTTAGTTTCTAAACTTATACCCAAAAAAGAGCTAGAGATCGGTTAAGTAAATCAGATAGCAGTTATCTTGATGAAACTTACTTCTAATCAAGGTCAGGCGACTATATCATATAGCCGCCTTAGAAAGAATTGATCAAACTCCTACGAAAGTCTGGAAGAGTAAGTAGTCTTCCTTACTACCTGAATAGATCTATCTATATCTGTCAGGGTATTTAGTCTTTGATATCAGCAACTACAGCAGTATAAACAATTTCATATGCAACAATTGGCAAGAACAATACAAAATCCAGCTATCCGCGAATATCCTCTGTGTTGATAATAGAGAACTGGTTTATCAGCAAACCATTAATGGTTGTCACATCGGCCACTTATATTCGTACTGATTTGAGTCCCGCTGAGATTCTGATGATATACGATTACCATGAATACGGTTATTGGTTTCGGTTTTGGTTTCGGTTTTGGTACTGGCTGATGGGTGGGATGGCGCGTTATCAGTGCTAACCGGATAGGCCCTGTCGGGATTTAGACAAGAACTGAAATTGGCTTTGCTTTGGTGTGAAAAATAGATAGAGGCAATACCCAAGTGATAAAAGAGATAAGCTGTAGCTAAATGGTTGCCAGGCTACCCCTAACTCGAGCAAACAGATAAATAACTTATTAAATTGAGATACAAAAGTATCTGTACCAACTTGCAGTTTGTAGCTGCTACTTGGTGGAAGCCTTAAAACAATTCTAACTGCACGAGATTGAAATACATTTTAATTAAGTATCTGGCAGATGAATAATTATAAAAAATGAAGTACAAAGTTGTTGTTTTTGTACAACAGATACTCAGATATTTAGCTAATGTGTGTAGTTTGTTTGGCTTGGGTTTATTTTCTATTTTCACTCTTATGCCACCCACATAAAATGTTGCCTTAAATTCTACAAGGCACAACAGCTGACTGACTGTGTTGACGCTTTATTTATAAATAAAGCAGAGTATATATTAATATATACTTTTATTTGGCGAATTAGCCAAATTGACAGCAGCACGTAGCACGCGGTGTTTTTTCTTTTTTTTTTTGTTAATTTTTTAATTTTCTGCGACATAATTTTAGGCAGGGAACGGTTCTAGACTCATGCAGATTCCCAATCGATTTTGGGATACCGAATAGAAGCAATCAATAATAGAATTTGAGGCTCACACGCGCCTCGCCGCGGCTCATCATCATCATGGAAAGAGCCCTAAGTAGCCGGGTACGTGTATCTATAAGATATATTTTGGTGTGCGTGTGTGTCTTTGTGTGTGTGTGTGTCGCGGTCAGTGCGTGTTTGGTGTGGGTGGCTCATTTAGTTTGACAGCGCGTGTATTTTATTTATATTTGTATGACATTGCTACCCAGCGAAATGTCAAAAGCAAACAAAGCCAAGCACCGTCACAATAATAATATTAATAATAATAATAATAATATTAACAGCAAACAGAGGCAACAACAATAACCACAGCAACAACAACAACAACAATGTAAAAACGCTTGTCCCGGTTTGAAGCAGACAGATTTACAAATACAAACGCCGATACAGATACAGATACAGATACAAAGATACTTTCGATTTTCACATGCTTTCGCTTTTCTTTTAACTTTACTTACAGCGCGTGCTTCGCTTTTATTAGCCAACGATTGGAGCCTGGCAGGGACAAAGTCCCAAACTCTTGCCTCTGCCCCACCAAGTGATATTACAGAGCTGCCTGGGCGGGGGAGACTTTGTTTTGATTCTGACTACAAATGGGCTGATAATGGTTGGGCGTCATAAAGAAGGCGTGTGGCATCAATTGGGGCATGGAAAGGGATCTACGATTATGTAAAGCAAATTTCAGAAAGCGAAAACTAAAGACGTCTATTAAACTGGATGTTCGTTCTCAATTATTTAAAAAATTGAACTGAACTGCGAGTTACGCCAATTGTTTTATCTAGAGCGTCGTCAAGCAGGTCAATGTCAAAGTATCTGACAGATACATGTTCATAATTGTACTAAAATTCATTGAAATTCATTGAAATACATCAAATATAATTCATTTATTTCCGATGACACGCACTGGCCCAACATTCCTTAGACTAGCCGTTACCCAACACAGTTCCTAAATTATGATTATTAATTTAATTTAACTAACCTTTGCCTAGTTCCAAGGGGTTTCCTTTTATATTTGGTATATTTCCAAGTGCTTGGTTCGCCCGTTCTCGTAGTAATAAAAAATATGAGTTGTCAGAACTGTCGCATAAATATCGCATATATACAGCGATTATATACACGCGCATAGAAGAGATGTTATATACTCGGGTGGAGGGGGGTGGGTGTTCTATATGCAAGAAGTCGTCGTCGGTTTATATGGATATATACTGCGTGCTTTGGTATCGTTATGTAGCGTTATGAGCCGTGCGTAGCCGCCTTCGCCTTAAAATTGTGCCAAGGAAGTGACCCAGCGAATGCTCTGAACTTTCACTTTTCACTTTCACACACACACACACATGCACACACACATACAACTGGAAAAAAAAAACAGTTCGGGCCCACAGATGGCGCTAGTTATTTAGATAACACTATATTTAAGTTGTGTGCACTTTATTGGGCTTATTTCGAAGGCGATATGTTTAGATTAGACTTTCTGACGGCTTTACGCTTAATTTTGTGTAATTTTTTGGCTCTTTTTAAAAAAATTCAAAAAAAAAAAACACACACGCGGCGGCTGATTATATATTTATATTGTAAAAAGGAGCTGCACCGCCTGATGGTGCAAAGCACACGAGACACAACGGTTCACGCCAAAGACGAGATACAAAATTTCAATTTCAATATATAATAATTTAAATTTTTATTTTTTTGTAATTTTTTTTTAAATTTTTTTAATATTATTATTTTGCCAGCGCTCGTCGTGGCAGCCGTGGCAGCACCGCCAGTTGTAGTGGCAACGACGACGACTTGGTCGCAATAAGAGTGTCATTCAAGGGCATTGCAAGGTCGTAGCAGCTCGCCAGTCGGCAGTTGCGTCTTTCGCCCACTGACGGCTACGGGTTGCTGAGAGTACGCAACGACATGGGCCTTATTCAGATACAGATACAAAGATATGAGCACAATTCGCAAAAGAGAACTTATACACACGCCGAGAACACACCGTGAGAGACTGAGAGAGCGGGAGAGTGAGTTAATAAATTGCTTCGTAGTAGATCGCACGCTGCGCTTTAATTAGTATTAATTTGCCATCTGTAGCCACTACTTCTACTACGAGTATCTTATAGATAAAAGTAAAATTTTCTAGAATTTATTTATTACTTTGGCCTGCCACGACTGGCGAATACCCGTGCAGTCGTCCTTCTGTGTGGATACTGACGAAGGCTTCCAGGCGAGCTGCTAGCCTTGCGGCATGCCTAAAAACTCTCACTTTTCGCTGTTGTTTATCGGCTCTCTACCGGCAGAGTGGGCGGGCTTGGGTGTTGTTCCCTATTCTGCCTGGGCGAGAGAGTACATGAACAGTGGTCCAAGAGCAACAATAAAGTTTTTTTAAATTTAAAAACATAATATATGAACATCGTATATATCAGAATTTGAATCTTTCTAATTGATTTTAGTTTTCGTATAAAACCCTATTATCGATCTGTTAGATCAGCACTACGCTATTATTTACGTAAATTAAATGGGAATTATTTCAAAACCCAAACCTAGTAAATTTATCTAGATGTTAGCATAGAGAATTACTTATGTATTCTTGGATAAAAGGATAATAATACTTTATAATTATTTAACAAAAAAAAATACAGAGAATAATATAATATATTACAATACTTGGTTGAACTATAAAATTAAATTGAAAAACTTAAGATTTAAAAATATATATATAAAAAAATAATATTTCATTTTTAGCCTTTTAATGGCTTTAAAAATTTAGTAAGTTATATAAATATAATATAAAAAGCTTATAAACTTTGTTTTACTTTCCAAATTTGATTATAAATTTGTTCGTTAATTTTATCCCACTGTTAAAAGGTGCGTTTCTCTCTGGGTTTCGCTCTTTCGACCTCTCTCTCACTCTCCCTCTCTGTTGTGCTCTTTACGCTCTTTTACTCCACTCAGTCAAGTGTGGAGCCGGCGTTTTTTTGTTGTTGTTGTTATGCTTGCTAAATGTTTTTGTTTTTATTTGTTTGTTTTTATAGTTTGTGTGTAATTCGCTATTTATTTATTATTTTATATGGCGTATGCAACACACTAAGTTGCCAGTGTGTCTATGCCACACTTTGTTTATTTCATGTACATATACAGACAGACATACATATATATTTATCTTTGATTATATACATATACATATACATATGTATAGGTATGTACATACATACATATGGATATCTTTAGCAGTTGTGTTTTTTTTACAAGGTGCGTTGACCGCAATTGGCCTGCCTGCAGCTGCGTCCCTTTGCTCCCGCTGTCCCACAAACAAATGTGTAATTTATAGTGTTTACAGTGGAATGAGTAAATGCATGGCCATTGCATTCATATGCAAATTCACATTAAGCTAAATAGAATAGAATCTGTGCAATTTCTCTTTTTAGCCTCCTAATCTCTCTCCCTCTCTCTCTTTTTCTCTCTCGATAATTTTACTCTTCTGTTCCACTTTTCAGTTGTGGGTCAACCAGCTACTTTCGCTTTCATTTCAATGCGACGGCGCTCTCAGAAAATTCTAATATATTCCCTCTGCACCTCACCCCCGCTCTGTCAATCATCTCTATGAGCTGGGTTAAATAAAAAATTGCTTCAAAGCGGCTTTGTTTAGCGCGTGACATTGAATTGGTTATAATTATTATAGTAATTTTCGGCACGGGATTTTTATTTGATCTATTGTTGTTTTTTGGCTTTTTTGTTTATTCAGACAAATCTATAATATACAATATAAAATTAAATACAATATGTATACTTATATACTCACATAATATATAAAAAGAATTAAATAAAATACGAAAATACAATAATAAATTGAATGATTGCAGAATTTTGAATTTAAATATCCGTTACTATTATGCATACCTGAAAAGGGTAGCCTACTTTTGGCCGTTCAATGACAGGAAAGCCTAGGCCTACTTTTGGGCTGATTTGGCTTTTGCTAATATTTATTATGCAAATTAAAAAGTAAATCTAATATTTTTCGATATATTAATTTCACATCTATTACTTTATATTTTTATTTACAAATTACTTGCTGTAGATGAACAATTCAATCAGCTGTTGTTTTGCAGCCCTGGTACACAGAGCAAACGAGCGTCGCGACAACCCTGTCTTAGTTGGCTAACACACAGCTGTTGCAGTTGCGACGAACAAAAACTTGTTTACGATTGTTGGCATTCTATTTACATTCTAAAATTTAAATATCATCAATTTATTCAAAACGTTTTCCTGGTTGATACCTTGTCGTGCTGCCCTTCGGCTACACTATTCACGTCAGCAGCAGAATCGAAGGGGAAAGCAGGTCAACCCATACCCGATGTTAGTCAGCGCAGTTTGTGCTAGGAGTTCCCTGGCGCAGGTTCAAGGTTCCGTTCTACCCAAGATTGAAATTCAGCAGCAGCAGCTTCAACTGCGACAGCAGCAGCTCAACAGCGATGTGTCCGCCGTTCCATATGTAAGTGATATTTAACCAGAGAAATCAGGCAACTGGTTGCCATAGCAACGATCGAATAGTCCTCTCTTTCAGCTCTCAGTTGAGCGAACAGCTGATCGCCATATGCAGGAGTTGCTTACATACATACAGACGCAGTGCAGCTCTTACAGTCCTCTTTGGAATTACTTACTTATTGTACAAAATATGTAACGCATTGAACCAACAGGATTCAACTTGACAATCTTCTACATTTCGGTTAATCTTGAACCTTTCTCTTAAATACACTGTTTAAAATATATATAATTGCAGTTGGTCTGATCGAGCTCCTTTTTATAACGTCGTGTTACACACACTGACACTGAAAGGAATAAGCTGACATATTGTTAGTGTTAGAGAAAAGGAAATCCGACTCCTCCATCCTGGCAACTTGAACTCCTGATCATGATATCGTGCAGAAAATATAATCTTAACTTAAATTAAATATTGTGCTCCAAATGCGTTAATAAGGATTTCCTTTTTCCTGCCGTTTCGTTAGGACTTTAGGTATCATATAAGGATTTTTGTGTTTCGAAATTAGTTTTCATAAGGAAGCAATACTCTATTTAATACTAGTTTTCTGATTTTCTAATAATTTGCGCTTGTTTCCGAATATGTACAGCTTCTTAAGTCACCTTTCTTAAGTCAAACTCAAAAAGTTTATTTATATCTTCTATCCCCTCTTTATATTTGTCGATGATTTTGAAAGGAAACATTTTGCTTGGACACTGCTTAATACTGCGGCATATTATTGAGAGCCTGCTCTACCTTTTCTAATGTCACGTCCCAAAATATTCTCTTAACTGGTTTTGAAATTATATAGGCCCTAAAATTTGTAAGCTTTTCCCGTATCAAATACATACTGATGAGTGCCCTCAGTTAAAGGTAAATAGATCAGAAAGGGATGGCTATGTATGTGACTTTAGGTTCTACTACAAGAGAATATTTATATTATTCCGATTTTTTAACAGGGGAATTTGTTTTTCTTTTTTGGGATTGGGTATGCAATATATAATAGTCTCGAATAGGCCTTCAAACACGAATCGGTTTGAATAAAAGATTTCCTAAAATAGTTTTTCCATTTCTTAAGCATCTTTTTGCTGGAATAATTCAAGAGGAATTTCAGATGGCAAATTTGTTTACATTGTAATTCTTTCGATCTTTATGCACAAGTACTGAGAATACTACGTATTAGACTTACAATAGAATTTGATACTTGAGTCAAGAGGCCTCCAATTGGAGCTTGGATCTTTCAGTTCAGTTTGAGCTGTCGTCTGCGACAGACACACAAAAAGCAATTTGTTATTATATTACAAAAGGTTAAATTACAGTGATTATCATTTTAATCAGCATATTTTAATACAAACTTTTTATCTGTTTTTCATTGATGAAAAATCTATCTATTCGTGTAAAAGAATATATCAATTCATTGGCCAAACTTGGAGTGTTCTTTTCTTTTCTTTTTGATGCATTTTTGTGCTAAGACCATCAACTTACCAACTGTTTAAATCATAAGCCAATAATCACTATAGTTACGGAAATAATACCGAATTCAAATAAATATTTGTGTAATATATTTCGAGTAGTACAGAAACATAATTTTCTGTTGTGTTGACAACGGTATTCAGGAACGGCATACAAGAAAAATTGTTTTTTAAATGAAATTTTTGACGAAGCGAAAGTACGGCTCTAAAACAATTATTTCTACTACTTTAATATACTGACTTCTATTAAAAGAATATTTATGGGGCAAGGCTTAAACGATAGCGAAAGGTCTTGAGATCTTATTGCATATTTTGAATCTAAAACGGGTGTAAAAATTAGCTCGAACACAGAAAACGGGAACCTGTAATATTATTGCCAACCTTGTTTCTGCTTTTTCAGTTATTTCAAATTTATGTGCTGTTTCAGATGCTCATTGAGGACGAAGTACATGGAGTAATTGAGCTCCCCATTCACATTCAAGAGATTGTCAACCATGCTCAGTTCCAGCGTCTAAAGAAAATAAAACAGTTGGGTTTGCTTTCGTTATCCTCCCAGTCGCAGGGTACTCACACGCGCTATGATCACTGCATCGGGTAAGTCACTTACTGCCACTATCCAACTTTGAGTTTATATAATCAATATTAATTTCATTGCAGAACCTATAAGAGCGCTCAGGATTTGTTAAACGCCTTGAGACGCAATTCCAACTATGAGCCAGAATTGCCCCTGTGGTGTCGCCAGGCAGTTGAGATTGCAGCGCTGCTGCATGACATAGGACATGGTCCGTTTTCGCATTATTGGGAACAAGTTTGTAATGGTACCTTTGATGTGAGTAGATGTGCTTATCTATTATGCCAAAATCTAAATGAATATAACTCTTATATGTCATTTAGCATGAGACGAATGCAATGTCTTGTGTGGATCAAATCTTTGCGGATGCACAGTGCTCGGAACTGCGTTCACTGCGCGATGACAGCAATGGACGAGGTGTGCAGTTGATCAAGGCTCTCATATTGGGAAAACCTGAGCTGTTAACCTATCCAATGATGGGACATGGCTATATTTTTGATATTGTACACAATAGTCGCTGTGGCCTAGATGTGGATAAGTGGGATTATTTGAGGCGCGACAATAAACGAATGAATATATTAAGCGAGGACGATATGAAATTCGATGACTTATTCTTGAAGGCTCGCATATCGCCAGATGGTCGACGCATTGAATATCGCTATGAGGACTATCATCTTATATATAAACTATATGTGGCACGTTGGCGTTTACATATAGATGCCTATCAGCTACCCAAAAGCCTGGCATATGATATCATCTTGGCTAGGATTGTGCAGCGCCAACAGCCACATTTGATGAATATTAGAAGTGAGAATAAAGAATGGCTGGATTTGATTGATGATAATGTCTTGCAGCTCATAGAAAATGATCCCCAAAGTATGTATCTAACCTCTCCGGAGCGTTGGTTCGAGACGACAGTTTGTGATGAACAAAATGAGGATTGTGTTTGCGTAAGACGTGAAAAACGGGGACCTGGTCTGGACATGCAACCCGATGAGTGTTATGCACTTTATGGGGATAAGAGGTACGTAATTTCTTATTGAAATTAACAAGGTTCGTTAATTAATTTACTTTGAATTTTTTCCTGCAGCAAAAAGCGCAATATTGATCGAAATATAACGCCGACTCCTATCAACGCTTGCTTTAAGTTGGTCTAATGTATAATTTTCATGTTTTTCAATGTTTTAAATACAAAAAACTGCCAGCGAAGCTACCTTTACATACGTGCTCATATTTTATATTCAATGCACAATTATTGTTTAAATAATTGTTACTTTAAGTATAATTTAGTTTACATAAGTTGAGATTTGTTAATGTTTTTATTTTTATACTTTCCTTTTGCGTTGATTAAAATATTCTTTTCTTTTTCATTGCTATGAATTTTATGTATTACATTTTTCACTTTAATTTTTTTTTTTTTTGTTTTCAAAGGCAATGATAGAAATGGTCTTGTGTATATTCTAAGATTTCAAGTTTAGACTAGAAAATACTCTGTACTCAGGTCTAATATACCCTAACTTCATTTTGTTACAAAAACTTTGCGTGGAACGCTCTCCATTTAGCTGCATTAGTCCTGTGCAAAATATTTGTATTTGTTACTGAAATTTAATATATTTTAAAATCCAAAAATAAAGGGTATACAAAATTTTAAATAACCCTTTTAGTATCTTGGATATCGCCTCGAACGAGCGAACGAATATAGAAAAATACGGACGACAAGTGACTAGGTTGACTTCCATTGTGATTCTGAGCAATGATACGAGTTTATATAGTTTATGCGGTTGTAAATGTCTCTTTTCCGTCGGTCGCACAAGTTTTGTATACTCTTTTTACCCGTTCTACAGAATATAGAAACACAAAGAAAACAGACAAGTTAGGAATAATCTTCTTGGGAATACCCTATGCATAAGTACGTATACCAGGAACCAAATAAACTCTTGTATTTAATATAGCACAGGTATAGGGTAAAAAACCTGAGTTATCATTGATTATATACCAAATAAAGCTATATAATAAAGCTATATAAAAATAAAAAGCTCAACATTATATGTACAAGCAATTAAAGCCGTTCCTTCTCAGTATTTACTGCATTTCAATCCGTCTAGAATCTCTATATGTATTCGATAAATCTGAATTTCCCTCTCATATTTTACATATACTTTCTCAGCTCTCTGTTTATAATTTAGTATATTAAATATTATTAGTCTAGCTGAAAAATAGAAAGACAGATACAGAGATGGGCACATCTAACCATTCATCTGATGGATGTCTGACATGCCTTGACAAAGCTAATATACCCTTTATAAGGGTATTATATAGCTAGTAATAAAAACACACTTAGGAACGCTGCAATCAGCGAGGCAATCAGCAACAGTTGTGTTGCTCTTTCTTTTCGATGGATAATAATAAATTAATAACAATTTTTCTTTGTAGTTGCGACATTTGATGGGGAATTTGGATGCTCAATATATTAATATACTTTATGGGGTTGGAGAGGTTTCCTTTCTCAATTTACAAGCAGTTATTCTCCGATATAGTGCAGAGAGTAATCGGTTCCGCCTAGGACTATTAGGAGAGTAATTATTCGATAGTTAAGAGCCGTAAACAAGTACAATTATCTAAAAGACATTTTATATATATAGTAGTAGCAGTCCTTTACAGAGAGACAGGATATATGTCCTGAAAACCCAGCTGGGAAGAATAAGTATTTAGCTTATGTTGTCTCCGACATCCTTCTTCTATTGTCATATATAATATGATATTTCAATGAAAATGCTCATGGATCTATTGAATTCTCCAGTTACCTTCATCACCCATTTCAATGAATAAAGGAAATAGAACAGGAAAATTTAACTGAATACCACACCACTGCCTAATTATACTCAGGTAATATTAAATAGGTTATATCGATGGTATCGATAGTTATGGGAAGTGCTGTGAAACTATCGTTAGAATTGCAATATAAAACAGTTAACAAAGGAATCTAAACTTTAATGTAAGTACAAAGGAAACGTTAGCTTCAATGACCCAAAGCTTACATACCTTAATAGTTATAGAAAAAGTAGGTTATATATGGGAAGAGTTTCTATATAGAAAACACATTTGTTTCTTGAGATATCCTGTTGAAAGTTACGCCAAAGATAGCCTTTCTGAGCAGTTTTATTGTAAATAAATTTCGTTAGTAAGGACACAGTTTTGAAGTACTTAAGATATCGTTTTATTAATTTTTACAGTTCGTATGCTTAAGATTCTTAACCTCTAGTTAAACTTAAGAATTAAAAACAAGAAATTTCAACAGTTCACTTGAAAACATCACAATTCGAACGCATTTGTCATAATCACTAACTAACTAAACAATATAAATAGAATTATGGATGTATTTAATAGAAATATGAATAATTTGTATAACCAATTTAAAATATACACAATGAAAAACAATAATTCTCTATGTTATGTGAGTTGTGTTGAATGGAGAGTAGTAGCGAATATATAACTTATTTGACTACAGGATCGAGTATATTATTTTTCATATTTTTATACAGATGTGTTCAATCTGGGATTGGAGAGGAGCGGGGAGAGACCTAATTGCCTGCCAATGCTGCCGGATGCGCTGTTATAATCCTCTGAGGTAAATGGGCTGCCAGATATTGTTTATGCAGTCGCTGGCGACAGAACTGATAGAATTCGATCTCATTGGTAAAATTTCTTCGCACAATATCCTTGACATGCTCGCTAACCGGAGGCTTGAAGTTGTTCTTGTTGATTTTGGTCAGATACTCGGCGCTGTCTGTGCGAGATAAAGCAGATATTGATTAAGGATTTGATCTATTTCGAGGCGGAAAAGTTGAGGTTGTCCTTACTTGCATAGATATCACGTACACCTTCGAAAAACCGAGGCACATATTTCTCCAGCACTGACAGAGTTGTATTGAAATCCTCAAGGACACCAACCACTGCATACTGCTGCTCTACGGCAAATTTAGCTCGCTCCAAGGCGCCCACAGTGTTAAAAGGCCTGCGGAATGGTAAGGATAAGGATTATATATCAACAGTATACTGATGATTTAAGTTGGGGATATCTCACGTGCACTCGTAATCATGTCCACAAAAGAATAAACTCTGACGGCGATGATCGCCTATGCCCTCAACAGTCACTCCCTGCGTATAGGTGCACTCCTGGTCGCCACTTAGGACACATGTCTCGAAATCCTTTTTCAGCCAGGCCGGATGTGGCAGTGGCAGATCCGGAAAGGCGGCCTTACGTTCCACGAAATACCAAGGGGCACGTACATAATAGAACCAACTGATTACACGCTCCACAGGATCACGCACCACATTCAAATAGATGGGAGTTGGTAAATTAAACTTGGTGAAATTGGTGAAGCACACATGCTTGATGAATACTGAGGGTTCCGGCAGTTCACTGATAACTTCTGCCATCTCTTGTTGCTGATCCTCGGCCAGACGTATAGTCTCCACCTTTTGGACAGCATCGCGATGAAACTGAAAGTTGTTGCGTTCCGAGAGGCGACGCAGCAGCTCCATAAATGTTTGACTGCCCACCTTGGGCACCCGATTAAAGAAGACTAGCTCCATTTGAGCCTTTCGAGTATTGTTCAGATCTCGGACATTAAGCGATGACATCTGAGAGGGTGTAAGAGAGGACGTATGTTAATAGGGTATTAAAATGTGCGTATAGTTGCTTGACTTTTGGAGCATTTCCTTCCTTCAATTTACTTTTCGAATATTTACCTTAATGTTCCTTGGTGTTTGATATTTATTCTGTGCTCTGTTGAATATTATATTTAAAACAATATCTTAAGCCTAACTTGTTTATTGACCCGACTGTTTTCTCGCTCTTACCATTAAAACGAATTGGGTATTATTTCTAGATTTTATTTGTTTAAAAATTCGTTGATTTAAAAAACTTTTGGTATAAAGAGAAAATTAATATATTTCCGCATGGGAAGACGATGGTTTTACTTGAGATTACCCTCCAGTTGCAGTGCCAAATACTGCTTAAATAATCGCTGCTTGCAAAAGTAGTAGAAATCATATTCATGGGTAAAGTTACGTCTTACCATGGCCCTAACATCGGCATCCACTGAATACTGACGCATCTGATTTCTGAAGCTATTTTTATGCACTGTAAAAGAGTTTAGAATGGAGTTGGTACCGCAAAGATCCGAGTATATAATATAATATAATATATAGACCTACACTTATAGATGCTACGCGCATGATTGAAATAGCGTGGAATGTATTTCTCTAGTACGGTTAGGGTAATATTTCGGTGTTCCCAGGTGCCCACAACGGAGTATTGCTCCTCTACATTGCGCTTGGCGATTTGTATGGCACGGGGCGTATTGAAGGGCCTACAGATGGGAAGGGGAAGATATTTGCAGTCTAATTTCCAAGATGATTCCAATTTACTTACAAACAATCTTCATGATTGCCACAAAAGAAGAGGGATTGCCTCCTAAAATCCTCCACAGCATCTTCAACTGTATACTGTATATACTGACACTCTGGACTGCCAGTTCGAACACATTCATTGAAGCTTTGCTTATACCAGGCGTTCGTCTGCTGTGGATACCCTGGATAGATATTCCGTCTTATGACCAGCTTTTTGTAGGTTCTTTGTGCATAGAAATTGTATATCATTCGCTCAACTGGATCCCTCACCAGCGATATATATATGGGCTTGCGTTGATCATATTTCGTAAAGTTTATCCAGTTGCCATGCGCTATATAGAGTGACCCCTTCTCCAGCTTACTCACCCACTGACTTTCGATCTTTTGCTCCTTGTATGTGCGCATCCGATCTGCAGTTCGCACCGGCCCATTGAGCACTAGATTCATATCATTATGGGTGGAAAGGAGACGCAAGAGTGGAATCATTTGCTCAGTTCCCACGCGGGTTGGACGATTGAAGAAGACCACTTTCAGGCGGGCAAAGCGCGTATTGTTCAGATACAGGGTACTAATATCGCCTAGCTAAGAACATTTGGGTTTTGGCATATAAAAGCTAACATAAGGAGGAGTCGATAAAACACACACACACACACACACACACACAGAGAGAGAGATTAAGCGAATGTGAGTCACAAAATATGCGGACTGATACAATATGATACATACATACACATATCTAAGCCAAAAGGTCCTGTAACCAAATCTCTATGTACTTATTTGAATGCTAATCAGAAGGCTTTCCATTTGGATACTTGGAGTATTTCCTGTTCCTTTAAAAAATACACTCAAAGTTTGGACTCGTTCCTTAAAAAATTGTTTATTTATAGTATTTTTATTTGACTTAAAATAATTTGTAAATAACTTTGGATCTTCTGAGATTGCATAAGTAAAATAGATTGAATAAATTCTAGTAAAAATTAAAACCCTCCAATTCCGTACGTTTCAGGGCTATATACTGCTTATAAAGACGCTGCTTGCAAAAGTAATAGAAGTCATACTCATGGGTAAAATTACGTCTGATCATGGCCTTAACATCCTCATCAACATTGGGCTTACGATTGTTGCGATTGCGATTCTTTAGCGAATCCTGATACACTGTAAAATCGGAATATTTCACTCAAGTCTTTCCACATTAGCACAGGGTCTTACTTGGATAGATCGTTGTGGCACGGGCAAAATAACGTGGTATATAGTGCTCCAGTACGGTCAGAGTTATATTGGTTTCCTCCCAGGTGCCCACCACAGCATATTCCTCTTCAACCCTACGTTTGGCTATTTGTATGGCCAAGGGGGAATCGAAGGGTCTGCAAAGCATTGAGCACAACTTAGCAATTTTTTCGGCTTACCAAATTCAGTCTATTAACGTTCAGTGTAAAATCTGATCAAATATTTAGCAGGATATAAGCCCCGGAACACTTCCCTACGCTCTTTCCGAGGAATATGTTTATCTTTGATCCTGAACGTTAATAGGTGAATCCCACCAAAAGGTACTCACAAGCAATCCTGATCGTTACCACAAAAGAATAGCGACTGTCGCTTATAATTACCCACAGCATCTTTAACCGAGAGAGGAACATATCGACACTCTTCATCCCCGCTGCGAACACACTCGTTAAAGCTTTTCTTGAACCAGGAGGTAGGTTTAATGGGTGCCAAAGGATTCTTGCGATAGTAGATGGCATTCAGATAGGAGTTTCTCACATAGTAGTACCAGCTGATCATGCGTTCCACAGGATCACGGACGAGATTAATGTAAATGGGTTTGGGCAGATTATATTGATTAAAGTCTATCCATGCCGTGTGCTCGATGTAAGCCGTGCCCGACGGTTGGTTATAAATATATGCGGCTCTTTTGGCCTGTTCTTTGGGTAAAAGTTGACGTTTCGCTTTCTTTCGTAGACCCGTGTGATCCACATCAAAGTCATTGATATCCTGTAAGTGCTCCATGAACTCCAACAACGATTCGCTGCCTACTTTGGCGCAGCGTGTAAAGAAAATGCGATCCATTTCGGCTTTGGCTGTGTTATTTAGCTGCTTTGGTGTCAGATCGTACAACTGATTTTTGGGATTTGGAGGGGGAAGGGGATTAGGAGAGAGCTGCTTATAGGTGCACACACACACACACACACACACAGACACAAGAAGGATTAGACACAAAATGGATACAAAAATGTTTTGCGAGTATTGCTTGATCTTTTTACTAAACATATTTATTTAATGCACTGTCGCCACATCTATACACATAATTTATCACCAACAAGTATAGCTGTGGAATTCTTAGGAGAATCCAATCTAATTTAATAATCCATGCTTTTCCAGCTCTTGCAAATTGAGGGCCAAATACTGTTTATAGAGACGCTGCTTACAAAAGTAATATAGCTCATATTCATGGGTAAAATTTCGTCTAATCATCTCCTTCACCTCTGGCTCAATGTAGGGCTTACGTTTGTTCTTATTCCGATTCGTAATCTTGTTATTGTGCACTAATTGATAAAGGAATACGATTAACAACAGGATCAAACAGCGACAATAAAACTTAGAGACTGAGCAACCTACTCTCATACATCAGCTTGGCACCTCGAAAGAATCTTGGTATATAGCGCTCGAATACGGTCAGTGTTATATTTGTATCCTCCCAGCTGCCTACCACCGCATAATCCCGCTCCACATGTTCCTTGGCCATTTGAATGGCAGCGGGCGAGTTGAAGGGACTGCAAGTTGTCAGGCATTAAATTTTTGGACTTGAATAGGAGCTGTTCTTCAAAACAGTGCTGCCAACTTTCGAATAACGAGATTTAGGACAAATCTTCAAAAATAATCACAGAAGCAATTAAAAGTCTCTAGAGGAGCAAAAACGAATCAGGGAGTTTTAAACGCTGCTTCCTGTGAAAAATATACTGTTTTAAGAAACTTTTACCTAATAATAATAGTCTAAGGAGAAGTAGTTCGAGGGATCGTATCCCAAATTTGAATTTAATTTGATCTGCTTAGAGTATTCAGGAAACTGTATACCAAATTTCAGTTATAGCTGAAGGGATTCTCTCCTAGTAAAGACTAAATTGGCAGCACTGCTCTGATCCGCTTGCCTACTTACATACAATCGTCATGATGGCCACAATAAAAGAGGGACTGTCTTTTAAAGTTTGGCACCGCATCCTTGACCGTATGTGGCACATATTGGCATTCAGGATCACCGCTGCGCACACAATCATTAAAGTTTTTCTTATACCAGGATTCTGGCTTGATTTTCTTGTTGGGTGCCTTGCGATACTCAATGGCATTCTTATAGGAGCTGCGTGCGTAGTAGAACCAACTAATGACACGCTCCACGGGATCCCTGACCATATTTATATAGATGGGCTTGGGCAGATCGAACTCATCAAAGTCCAGCCAATTAATGTGCCTTATGTAGATGGTACCATCATCCAGACCAGCCACAAACTCAGCCACATTGCGTTGTTCCGGCTTAGCCATTTGCCGCACAGTATTCTCATGCAATCCGCTCCGCTCCAATATCAAGTCATCATTATACTCTACCAATGCATTAAACAGCTCCAGTAACGCCTCACTACCCACTTTTGCGGCTCGATTAAAGAAGAGCACATCTAATTCAGCATTACGAGTGTTATTAAGACGCTCGGCACTCAGTCGTTGCAACTGCAGTTTAGATGATTAGATATAAACATTTTCGGAATTGGTTGGAGTTTCTTTCGAACGTTGTTTGAGTTTATAGGTCTTAAGCTTCCTTGTTAAAAAGCATACTTGAAGAATAGTTTCTTGAATCTTCAATTCCATGGAAAATTGATAGGCCAAGTCATAAGCGTTAGCGATAGTCCGAAAGTTTCTTACTATCTAATCGAAGATTAGGATTCAACTTCCTATTTTACCTCTAAAAATAGTGTTATTATTGACTGGTGAGAAAATGTTTCTAGACTTTCCTGAATATCTTTTCATTTTCGTTTTATTACTTGATAAATTGAGACTATACATAAATATTAAACTATCTAATCTCTTACAGCTAGCTCGTTGGGTGACTTCAAATGGATCAAACTGTCATCCATGCGCATTAGATCCTTCAGTTTTAGTGCTAGATATTGTTTATGCAGACGCTGGCGACAGAATTGATAGAATTCGATTTCCCGCGTAAAATTGCGACGCACCATGTCTATAATATCTGGGCTAATATGAGGTTTCATTGGATTATCATTGGCTTTTCCAGCATGCAAACCCGCTAAAAAGGGGATGGGCCAGTCAGTAACAGGACAGAGAAGTATCAGAGTGGACTTTCAGTACTTACAGTAGTACATTTTGGAGGCATCCGCAAAGTAACGCGGTATATAAGCCTCCAACACGGCGAGGGTTTCATTAGTATGCTCCCAAGTGCCCACAACCGCATACTCGCGTTCCACATTCTGTTTGGCCAATTGCAGGGCCAGGCGAGAATTGAAAGGTCTGAAGTTGGGATATATAAATTTTTAGGGAAGTTCGTTCGGGACTTGATTCTTCTCTAACTCACGTGCATTTGAACTCATTGTGACCACAGAAGAATAAGGTTTGCCTACGATGATCGCCCACGCGCTCGAGGAGAGAGCCCTCAATATAGGTGCAGACTTTTTCACCGTTCAGCACACACTGATCGAATTCAGTATTCACCCATTGGGGGTTGGGCATTTCGCGATTTTTACGACGGCGACCTGGTACGAAGATCCATGGAGCACGTATATAGTAATACCAACTGATCACACGTTCCACCGGATCACGTACCATATTAATGTAAATGGGTCGCGGCTGTTCATATTTGGTAAAGTTCAGATAGTTCACATGGCTGGCAAAAACAGATCCATCTTCAAAATTGACTATATTGTCGATCCAGTCGCTCTCCTCGGCAGGGTCGAGTATGGTTCGTATACCTCCATTTTGTGGATCTTTTTCCACCTCATAGTCATGCACTTTGCCCAGTTGTCGCATTAATTCGATTAGTTGTATGCTGCCCGTTTTGGGTACTCGATTATAGAAGAGTACATCGATCTCAGCCTTCTTTGTGTTATTCAACTCATTGGGATTCAGCTGTACGATCTGCGAATGATCGAGGGGTACCAGTCGATCAGTTGAAGGAATTCAATTCGAGACTGGGTTCAGGGGGGAATGCATGAGACCAAGCAGCAAGCTAACCATAAACCACCGTGAAATTAGTAGCGAAAATAAAAGACGTTTTGTTTTTTTTTTGAAATAGCTAAAAAAATCCCTGTATTTCCGAATAATAATATATATTTTGTTCAAGGCTTTCCCTCAAATTGCCGCATTAGCTCAGTCTTCTTGATGGCTATATACTGCTTATAGAGACGCTGTTTGCAAAAGTTATATAACTCTATTTCGTAGGCAAATTGTTGTTTCAAATACGCCTCTACATCCTCATCCAGGTGCTTGTCATGGGGCGTGGCATTTACCATAAATTTATCCTGTTGTTCTGTTCACACACAACGTGAAAGATTTCATTAGAAGATCTGAGAGTAAGGACATAATGCAAGAAAACCTACTGAAATACACTTGAGTAGCATTGGTAAAGAAACGCGGTATATAAGCTTCTAAAACGGCCAGGGTTATATTGGTTTCCTCCCAGGTGCCCACGACGGCATATTCCTTTTCCACATGCGATTTGGCTATTTGTGTGGCCATCTCCGAATTGAAATTCCTGGAGAATAGCGACATTTTATAGGAACTGCTTACCTATATTAATATTACCTACAAGCAAACTTCTTTGTTCCCACACAAGTGCAAATTGAAACGCCTCCAATCATTATTATACTGTATATGTGGATCGAAGACACATTCGGGTGCTATACGCTGTCTGACACAATCATTGAAGCTTCTGTCAAAGAATTCCTTACTCTGTTTGGGTTTATTCGGATTTCGAAGTAGACCATTGGCATAGACAACGGGATGACGATGATAATAATAGGCACTCATTACTTTCTGTATTGGATGCCGAACTAGATTAATATATATGGGCCTAGGAAGGTCGTGTGCCGTGAAATTAATCCAATTTGTGTGCTCCACATAGGCCCCAGGTTCTTCCAGTTCCATTAGCTCTTCGGCGAATGTTGCCTCCTCTTCGAGAGTTTTTAAGGGCTTTTTGGCCGGAGGTATTTCGTTGCGATAGGTGATAAACCCATGCAGCTTACCCAACTGACCGAGTAGCCTTGTCATGGACTGACTGCCGACCTTTTCTAAGCGATTAAATAAGACGTATTCCCTTTCAGCCTTTGGAGTATTATTCAGTTGTGCTGCAGTCAGACTAGCCAGCTTACATGAAAAACAAAATATGTGTAACATCTAGTCAAGACCTCTTGATAGACCCAAGTGTTATAGAGAGAGCTAGTGCTTTGGACTTAAATTGTTCCAAGAAGACGAGGAGCAGAGCTGTGCAAAGTGAGTTAGTGGAAGAGCTGAAAGCCAAGCTTCAAACCAGTCCGACATGCATTTTTATCCCTCTCATCTAGGTTTTACCTTTATAATTCAGATCAACCCACCCTTAAGTCATTCGAATCTGTTAAGAATTGATTTTCTTCAGAGTTCCAAGTGTCGATTTATTGCAAAATATTGACGGAATAAACGTTGCTTACAGAAATAATAGAACTCAAACTCCAATGTAAAATTAGTTCGCACTAAATTTTTAATCTGCTCACTGATCTTTGGCTTCCAATGATTGCGATGAGGCGAAGCGAAGCCATATTCGGGTGCTACATAAAAAAAACAGGTGAGGTTGCTTTGCTTGCTTCGAATGAATTTTAGGAAATTACCGAAGTAGAGCCCAGTAAGTCCCTTAAAGAAACGTGGTATATAGTGCTCCAGTACGGCAAGTGTCACGTTGGTGTCTTCCCAAGAGCCCACCACGGCGTATTCCCGTTCCACATTCTGTTTGGCACGAGCTATGGCAGCAGGTGTATTGAACGGTCTATTTCACGAATAAGAATAAGAGCTTTATGCAAGTAGCTTAGAGCTGTGATGATTCAACTACCTACTCGCATAAGGGCGCATGTCCACAAAAGAAGAGACTTTGACGTTTATGATCACCAGAATCGCCTTCAAAACCTATGGCGCGATCATAGCGGCATTCAGGATCACCCTGAGAGACGCACTGTTCAAAACTTTTCATATAAAATTCGCGTTTTTTAAACTTTCCACTAGTTTCGAACATCTGCAGAGCTTTCCAAGGCGTACGCTTATGGTAGTACCAGCTGATGACTTTCTCTACAGGATCACGTACCTAATGAATGTCGAGATTTCAATAAAAACTTGAATATATTCTTAGAGACAATTGCATACCAAGTTCACATAGGTGGGTTGTGATAAGTTTAGGGCTCGAAAATTGATGTAACCCACTGGTTTAATATAGGCAAAAGCTGATGAGCTCTTTGTGAGACCTGCAACACTTTGGGCCAGAGATCTTTGCCGTGCCACACTCAAATGGTTGGAGATTGGTTTCAAGAAGGGCTTACTATCAAGGCTAAAGTTATTTAGCTCTGCCAGGATTCGCAATAATTTCATAAGCGTTTCAGAGCCTGTTCTGGGTACTCGATTAAAGAAGAGTAACTCACTATTGGTCAATTGAGTATTGTTGAGATATTTAGAGTTGAGTTGCCACAGCTGTAAAAAGGACACGGTTTGAGTGTGAGGAGGAGCAGGACTAACAGCAATGAATGTACACAAATATCGAAATCGACCAGCGAGCTGATGAATTAGTACTTGGAATTCAGCTCCTAAGCAGTTAAAGCAACACAAATGGAAAGTACGAGTAGCTGGAGACATTAAATTGCTTCATGAATAGGGAAGAGGTTTTGAGACGACGCGTGTTTAACTTAATGATCAGTAAAGCCATAAGGAATTCGTCTTTTACGGCTCAGACTTTATGGTTTCATAAACGCTCTCTTTATAAAGTTACTTCACCATCTAAGTCTGCTCCCAGCCAGGAAAGAAAACTTCACTGATGAAAGCCCAAAAGATGTGTAATATCTAAGCATTATTTATTTGATAGTTGGCTTTACTTAACCTAGGGAAACTTTAGTTCAATACTCATAATCATCGTTCATTGCATTATTCTGTTCCGGCACAAGCAGATAGTCATCCTCGCCAAATCGTTTGCCATTATTGAGGGCCGCATATTGTAGATACAAACGCTGTTTACAGAAATCATAGAATTCTATCTCATTGGTCAGATTCTTTCGTAGCAACTGACGCGTCTCATCACTTACGATTCGGGTGACATTGTTGCGATTAACCCGAGAGAGTCGCTCCTCGCCCACTGTAAAGTCAGTTATGAATAAGGCAGCTCTCTTAAAGTGCTCTGTGTATTGCTTACGATAATATGCCACCTTGGCGTTACGGAAATACCGTGGTATATAATGCTCCAGGACAGTTAAAGTTATATTTGTATCCTCCCAGGTGCCCACCACAGCGTACTCCTCCTCCACAGTGCGCTTGGCCTTTTGCATGGCAATCTTCGAGTTGAAGGGCCTATCACGGTTTCGTTTTGGGGGGATTTATTCATATGTAACTTATTCTTCCGGATATTATGCTACTTACATGCATAGCTTCTTGTTCATGCCGCAAAAGAACAAGGTTTGTCTGCGATGATCACCTACGGGATTTTTCACCTGCATTTGCTCGAAGGTACAATAAGGATCATGATTGCGCACACAAGTATCCAAATCGAGATCGAGAAACTCATCCGAAGGCATAGCTATGGCCTTATCGCCCAGCTTTGCTTTCATATCATTATAATACCAACGAGCGCGGACATAATAATGCCAGCTGATTATACGCTCGATGGGATCACGCACCAGATTAATATAGATAGGACGTGGTAGATGATATCTGGTGAAGTTTATGTAGGCTATATGTTGGCTATAGACATGGGGCTTGTGGCGTGTGAGCAAATCTGCTATGAGCTCTTTCTGCCCATCCTTTGGCATCATAATGGTTTCCTTAGCGCTGCCCGGATTCCGCGCATGAATAAACCCATTAATCTTGCCCAAGCGTCTCATTAGCTCCATCAGGGATTGACTGCCCACTTTCGGAACCCGATTAAAGAAGACAAAGTCCACTTCGGCATTTTTGGTATTGTTCAGGGCATCTGCTGCCAAATTATAACCATCTTCTTCCTCCTCAGTATCGTCCTCATCATCCTCATCCTCGAGCGGCTTATTCTCTGGTATGGCCAACTGTTTGTCATGCGAGGCCTTGTGCAAATGATTATGAGATTGATGAGCTCCATGATGATTATCCGCTCCAGGCAGCTCTACTTCATTTCTGGGCGAGTGCACATTATGTCCTCGTTGCTGCATAGAGTAGGCTTTGATTAGAGATCTAGTTACGATGCAGTAAGTCCCTGTTACCAGCAAGAGGAAAGGCTAACTACGCGATTAGAAGAGTAGTTGTCAGGAGTTGAAAAGACCAAGCGATTCGAAAGATAGAATAGATTTTTTTTTTTTTTTATTCTTGATATCTTATACTGGAGCGCTAGCTAAGCGGTCTCGTTCCAATTGCACTGCTATATACTGCTTATTCAGACGCTGCCTCACAAACTGATAGAACTCAATCTCATGCGTTAAATTGCGACTGAGCAGAGCTCTGGCCTCCTCATTGATTGTGGGCCTAAATGCATTGCGATTCACATTTTCCATTTGCTGCTGCATCCCATAGTATTCGCTCCGGGCGCCGCTGAAAAATCTGGGTATATATGCCTCCAGTACGCTCAGTGTGGTATTCGTGTCCTCCCATGTGCCCACCACTGCGTATCGCTTCTCCACATTCTCTTTGGCTCGCTGCATGGCCTCTGGCGAGTTGAAGGGCCTGTAGAGGGTATTTGGTTGTTGTTCTGCTTTGTGTACCAGCTAATATGCCGGCTGCGAGGTTTGCTCGATGAGTTGTCAGTTTATTTTAAACTTAGTATTGGAGTATTCATAATTGATATAAAGAAATAGAGCAGCTCAGGTAATGGAAGGTCCATACTTTTTGAACATTTCTTAAAAGCTATAGTACAATTAGATACTACTTCATAGTCAATCTCTGATTTTCACAAAATGTTGGCTATTGAAATACAACATTATATTTACATATATTTTTTTACATCTCTTTTCTCTACTGCAAACTGATCGAGCAACCCTCGCCTTATTGCTGGCTCTACTACTCACATGCACAGCTTTGTCTGTTGGCCACAAAAGAACAAAGTTTGCCTTCTATGATCGCCCAGATGGTCCATTTCCAGCTGTTCGTAGACACACTCCGGATCGTGTTCCAGAATGCAACGATTGAAATCCTTTTTTAGCCATTCCAATGCTGGCAGTCTGTAGGCCTTTCCAAAGGTGTTCACACGATCCGCCAAGTACCAGGGCGCACGTGCATAATAAAACCAGCTAACCAAACGCTCGATAGGATCGCGTACCAGATTTATATAGATGGGCCAGGGCTTCTTGAAAGCAGCAAAGTTCAGAAAGGCCATGTGCTTGGTATAGGAGTTGGCTGTGCTGCAGTTGAGTATCTCAGTATTCAGTAAATTGCGTGCAAAGCCGGTATCCATGAGTATCGTTTCGAAGAGCTGTTCGGGATCGCGGCGCGCCTGAAATTTGTTGCGTTTGGCCAACAATTTGAGCAGCTCCATCAGCTTCTCACTGCCCGCCTTGGGCACCCGATTGAAGAATAATGTATCCAGTTGAGCCCCCGGCGTGTTGTTCACCTGTGCGCTGGTCAGGTGTTGTAGCTGCCGGATTGTTGCAAAAGTGGATGCAGTTCGCAAGAGGTTGTTACAATCACAGTCACAGTCACAGTCCAAGGCACAGACACAAACACAGACGGCAGACGGCAGACAGCAGGAAAGACGGGTGGGCAGCACAGCAACAACAACAACAACAAGTACAGTAAGTATTTAGTACACATAAATGCAGACTATAAGCGGATTTTTTCAAGATTTTTACTGAAGCAACAGTGGGGCACACAGTGGGACAAGTGTGGCAATAGGTGACTGGGTAAAGTTTTTCTACAACAATCTCAACGGAGCCAACTCGTCGCGTATTTCACAACTGAGGCTTGTGGCTAAATTGTAATCCTCCCAGTGGACTTACCTTTTACGCGTTTAATCATTTTTCTTTTTTTTTAAGTTTATTTTTTAATCATAATAAATCGAATTTCTATCGCTTCTATGTCGCAACTGGCGCATCTGGCAACTGACTAATTGAATAATATTTTATTTTTTTCCAAAAAAAAACTGCACTATCAAAAAAATTCCAAGACTGAGTCGAAGTGTAGTTTTTGTGTTAGTGTAAAGAGACAGCGAGGGAGAGAGAAAGGCAGAGAGAGAGAGAGAGAGAGAGCTGCATAAATAGACCAAAGAGAGTCACAGCCAGCTATCTAGAGCATACGAAAGAGCCTCTTAGAGAGAGAGAGAGAGAGAGAGAGAGAGAGAGATAGAGGATAGAGCTAAACTACCAGAGTTTTCTATATGTATTACTGTATTGATGTGTGGTGTTGTATGCTTGTATGCGTGTGTGGGTGTGTGGGTATATGTAAATGTGTGTGAGAGAGAGCGTGCTATGACGATCGATGAGCAGCTTTCAGATGTAGGAGAATACCTTTCGAAATACAATTATGAGCGAGACAGCCAGAGAGACAGAGCGAGAGGCAAACAGCAGGCAAGACACACTTTAAATAAATATCAAACACCAAGGAGCCAAAGCTAAAATTTTCCAGCCGAATAGCTGGACTTTAAATGCTTTTTTTTTTTAAGATGGTTTCGTCGATTTGTTGTTTTTGTTTTTTTTTTTTTAATGGCCAACCAGAATGTATGCAATAATGTTTACGACTATGACACATGGATGGCAAATGCAGATCGTAAAATATATCTGTATATATTAAAAAGCTTGCTAGCGCTTACCTGGCCGGTGCTTTTCAGATATTGGTAGGTGCCGTGCAGCGTATTAATGTCGTCGTGTTCTGAAATGGGAAAATAGATAGAAAAAGGTTATAGCAATAGATATTTAGTACAGTCTCTCTGGAACGTAAAATGCAAAAATGTTTATTTTTATTCCACAGCATCGGATTTTAGGTTTAGACATAAACCTATATTAATACCCTTACACCAGGTATTATATCTTTTTGACGAAATGTTTAGGGTATTGAAGAAAGGACTCCGATCCCATAGAGAACATATACGTATTACTTATCCGTCCGTCTGTAAGTCTTTGTCTGTCTGTGTGTCCATATATACTTTTATCTGTATGTCTGTCTGTCTCTCTATCTATTCGTCTGTCTGTCTGTCCATCTATCCTTTTGTCTGTCTGTCTCTGTATCCATTCGTCCGTCTTATCTGTAAATCTTTATCTGTCTATCAGTCCATGTATCCTTTTGCCTGTATGTCTGTCTGTCTGTCTCTGTATCCATTCGTCCGTCTGTCTGTCTGTTTCTATGCAATGTGGACACTCAGTTTTGGAGTCAATTGCTCCAAAAAATTGCTTAGAAAACTTTGTCTGTTTCTCAAGATATCTTAATAATGCTTACTAGTTAGTCACAAGACTTTTCACATTAAAAACCATAAGAATCGAACTTCTATATCGTACTAACTGCCCTAGAAACCTTTAGTAAAAATAAATTGACTTAACAACAATTTTCTTTCTGTTTTTCCAGTGTAGAAGGGTATAAAATCTTCGTCTTTAGGTAGTCTTTCTTTACTATATTTACCTATTTTTACTCAACTTATTTTTGATGTTATCATTTAAAGCAAGCTTAAGTCTACAGGATACATAAAAAGGACAATAAAAATGGCATGCAAAAATAGACTTGTTTTAAATCGACGTTTCGTGAGCTGCTCGAAAGAAATTCGCATTTGTTTTAAAGGAAAACTAGACTCAAAATCGGAAAATTACTATTATTCATATATATTTATATATGCAATCGGTGACCTTAACACTCACTAGGGGCAGTGGCAACTACTCCCCTTGGACCCTGTCAATACTTTTACTTTTCGCAAAGTGTTTATGCAATAGTCTGAACGAGTATACGACTGGGAAGACCATTCCTTTTACAAGTACGAGTTCGAGTTCGAGTACTACACACAAGGGGGCAGAAATGGTAAGAGTATATATAGAAATGTGAGTGCAATAAATATGCAAGCTCATGACGATTCCTTTCACTTTCCCGAGACTATGAATATAGGATGATCTACCAATCTACGAATCTACCAATCGAGCAATCTGGGAATCAAGTTCCGTCTAGCCGCAACGATTTTGAAAGTTGGCCAAATGGTTCCCTTTCGCAGTGTCCACGTATTTCGCAGTACTCTCAAGTGTTGTTAGGCCAATTAAAATGTTAATGTCTGCTTATATATCAGGCAACAGCGACGTAGGTCGGGTAGCATCAGGTACAAGTTTACGAGTACAATTTAAGAGCCTGCAATTCCAAGCTAAATGACTGCAATTCAGCATTTGGATAGGCGGAAAACATCTTGTTTTTTTCGGAGGAGGAGGAGGAGGAGGAAGACTGACTGGGGGAAGAAGTGGTATGGATTGTGTTGCATGGATTAAAATGGGAGTGTGGGTAGCTTGAACCACTTTCGTCTTGCGGCTAAACATTTCATAATTTGCCCGCTGCAGCCTGATGAACAAGGAAGCCGGCCTGAATTCGAGTCCAAAACCAATGCACAACATTTAAACCAGATTCGTTGTGTGTATATGGTTTGCTTTTGGTCATTGGTCAGTTTCACTGAAAAATCTGAATGAAAGTGGCCAAGTCTAACTGGTTTCTTTTTTTTTTCTGATTTTTTGCCATACTCGCATCTTGCATCGCCTTCGTATCCAAGTCAGTGAACCAAAGTGAAATACATTTTGTGGTCTGCCTATGCCACAAGCCACAGAAGCCTTTGCTTTAAATTTTCCTGGCACTTTTTGTGTGGTCTTGAAATTGGGTTACATGCCATGCAGTATCTCATGCAGTTCCATTACGTACACCCCCGTCGAATCATTCATACTATTTGTACAAATCCAGTTTTACGTTCTGAACTTATTGACAGCCTTCAGTTACGTTTAGCTCCGGCTATTGCCCGTTGAAGGTGAACCACATTACGAGTGTTAGCTACAAAGAATAAGAACTCAGAACTCTGCTAATAAGTCACATGAACTCAATCTGAGGTGGGGCTGCATACGACAACAAAAGATTTACAACAGAGGAGTCCAAAGTTTGCATTCAGTAGCAATAGACTGGGTGAAGCCGGCAAGGCGGCATCTGACAGATGAAATTTTCCGAATGAATTTCACTTTCAGATTGGGAAAAAACCTACAAAAAATAATCAGCTTTATTGGCTGAACAAATTGGCTTAAGTATTTGAAAATAAAAATAAAAATATATTGAGATATTTAAGCAATAATCTGATTGGATTTCTGCCCTGGAGCCCCTTAATGGTATTTAGTATTTATCGGAATCTATCATAATAAATCGCAGTCAATTAACGCAGACTGATTTAATGGTTTTGCAATTATTTGTTTCTTATTTTGATTTGATTCCAATTATAAATTGTATCTGAATGACCCTAAAAAAGGATAAAAGTAAAGCTCTTCAGATTTATTTTTGGTCTCTTGAGGGGTTATTCCCTGGGCTCACTGTGCGTATACGTATTATAGTAAATATCGATTTGCTCATCAGAAGATCATTTTAAGACTGAAGAGCTCTGCTTACAGATTTAATACATAATTGTATTCCTGTATATACAGAGTATTAGCCAGTTGAGACCACTTTTATTAATTTTCATAAGATCTTAACTGGATTGTTAACTAGCCCAAAGGCTAACCACATAGTTGGTATCTAGCGCTCCAATTGAAAATAAAGTTGGTGTAGCTTGTACAAGCCCCATTAAACTGGTTTACAAGCAGTTACAAGGAGATAAAGTTGGCTTTATTATATACTACTTGAATAAAAATGGGCATAAAAAGTATATTAGAGTAATGCATATCAGTATATGGAACAACTTATAAAGTCTATATATATATATATATTCTGGATCAGGATCAATAGCAAAGTTTTTCGTGAAGAAAACTTAAGTCGATCTCTTTTTGCTTTGCCAGTTGCTCCATTGAGTTTTAATTAACTTTTGGCTTAGAGGCCAAAGAGTTTGTGGCATGGAAAAGTAATTATCATGAAATTTTGCTTTACACTTAAATAGAAATTATTCTCTTCCCAGAATCTCACGTTAGCTAATCTCTTGCATTATTTATTCAACCATTCTCATTATACCCTTGCAGCGGGTATTATAAGTTTATCACGAAGTACGTGAAGCTTTGACGGAGGCATCCCCGACAAGTCATGTCTGTCTTTCTCTCCGTCTCGAGTCTCAGAGTCCCTCTAGAGTGTAGAGTATGAAGAAAGATCGGACTATTAGAGGATAAATCGGGAGAAATAAATATATTAAAGAGCAATTCTCATGAACATAAAACAGTCTGCAAGGGTATGCTCTGTTCGAGGTGCCGCAATTAGCCTTGGCTTATTAGTTTTTGTTTTTATTCTCTTGGTAGAATCTGCGAATGCGTGTTACCACTTGCTCATTAGAGCAAAAACAAACCGCACTCTAAACACACTAGAAACACTGGAAACACTAGAAAAACACAAGCTGTTCGTGTTCATTGTTAATTAGCCCAAGTCAAGTTCAATGCTGGAATGAAAATAGTAATAAAAAAAAAAATACGAAACAAAACTGGCAACTTGAGGTGTCATCAGCTTGACTTATGTGAGTAAGTTGAGTACTCGCATTTGTTTTCAAAGTCGAATGAATACTCGACTCATCGCCTCGTGTGAGTCAATTATATGAAATATTTATGAATGAATGAATGGTTAACTACACCTAAAAGGCTTGTGCTTGTGCACTTTTCTTTTCTTTTCTGTTTTTTTTCTGTTTTTTTCTGTTTTTTCTGTTTTTTTTTTCAACCAAAAATCTCATCAGCGTCAAGCCAAGGTTTCCTTTTATATTTTTGTTTTTTAGCCATTAGCCATTTCGCTTTGCTTTTGGCCTAACCAGACAATTTGTATCTGTCGTCTGTCTCTCTGCCGAGTTGCACGACTGCAGCAATAACTCGGCGGCGCAATTGACGCGTGCGCAGTCGCCGTCGCAGCAGCGACAACAACAACAACAACAACAGCGACAACAGCGACAACAACAACAACAGCGACAACAACAGCGACAACAACACAAACAACAATAGAGTCAACAACAGCTGCGCGATGGTAACCCACAAGTAGCAGGCTATCGTAGTGGAGCGCATCTGCAGACATCGCGACGTCAGAGCTGAATTTGGAGTCATCATCATCATCATCATCAACATCATCATCGTGGCACAGTGGTTCAATACTTCACATTATGAAAATTTGTAATCCCCTGTTAAACGATTTAGTTGTCTTATAGTCTTTGCATCCATTGGAACATTCATATGAATTTTCCTCAATTCATTGCGGTATTTGTATCGAAAATACTCGATATTTTTATCGATAATTCGATATTAATTGACCATAATTATCAACAATTATAGCGGAAGCTGTTCTGCATTTTGGACTCAATTCTAAGCCATATAATCAGCAAAGACTTCTGACCAAAAATTGCTTTAAATTAATTATAATTTATATAATTATCCACTTTACTGTTCTGTTCTTTTTTTTAAGACGTTTCTAATTGTTAAAGAACGTTAAGAGCGCAGGAAAAAAAATAAATATTTTAATGATTGGAAAAAACTCTTTTAAAAAAGCTAAAAGACTCCCAAGGTTAATTTTATATTGATTTTATTAGAAAACTTGAACAGTTTAATCAATGCACAAACCAAAAACAAAGAGCCAAACAGTTTCTACATTTCATTCATGCAAAAATATGTACATTTGGCAGTGGAATCGCTTTAAAGTAGGAATTGAATAATATGTTGCAGTGGATCTAGGGACTAACCAAATAATGTAAATGAGTATATATACATAAACAATAGTGATATATAGATATAGGTCATCAATTTGATATATCATTGTTTATAGCAGGACATTTTGGATCTTCTTTTTTTCAGCTATTACAGTTCAGCCATCCTTTCAAGCTTGGAAGCACTGTGCAGCGTTCAGTTCAGTTCAGTTGGCTTTTGTTACTGCCAGCAATCACCGCACTTAGGCGTGAAGCAGCCGTGTCGCGATCATCTGCACCGATCTTACCCCGCTTTGATCTATGGTTCAGGTTTTTCGTATTTCGCATTTCGTCAGCGGCAGCGGCAGCTGCCACAAGGGGCTCCATCTAATTTGCAAGTGGATTGCAGGCCTAGACGAGCACAAAAGCTTCCGGCATTGAAATTAGGGTTTTGCATGCGGAAAGCTTGATTTGATTTTGCTATAAACGTATACGTCTGCGACTACAACTGGGCTTATACACACACACACACACACACACACACACACACACACACACATACATACGTACATAAGTATTTCACAGTTGCAGCTGAACTAATAATAGAGTTATTAGTTAGTTGGCTGCGCTTAAGTATAGGTTCCATTGCCCCAGCGTTCTAAAGTGGCAACCTCAAGTGCTATTTCCCAGAAAAGGTCAGCTCTGGGCCAAAGTGTGAGGCACATTCAAATCATAAAAAAAAAACCATTGCAACATTTGCTGAGTCGACTCAAGTGGGGCACGTTGTAAGCATACAGAAAGAGCAGTGTCGAGTGCCTCTTAACCAAATGATTTTCTGAAGTTTCAATTGACATATGAAATGTGATCTACTTTTTTATTCATTAATTCTTGAATGGAATTCGTGCATTGAACTTTATGGACATTTAAGTGCTCAATTTATAGCGTCTTTTTTTTCTTTTTCTTCACTAGAGAATCAGCTACTTGGCAGCTGTAAATAATCATATAAATATTTATACTCTCTTTCCATTTAAAGAATCAAGCCTTAAT
Source organism: Drosophila repletoides (assembly GCA_018150835.1). Classification (NCBI taxonomy): domain Eukaryota; kingdom Metazoa; phylum Arthropoda; class Insecta; order Diptera; family Drosophilidae; genus Drosophila; species Drosophila repletoides. The sequence goes on from JAECWQ010000031.1 coordinate 679,270, forward strand.
GGAACCGAAGGAATCAAGAAATAATAACAATCTTTGATATGATATTGTCTTAGGACTTTCGCGACTCTTTCTTCTCTTTCTTCTCTTTCTTCTCTCTTGCTATGCAAGCTATATTGATTCTCTTTCCCATTCAAAGAGTCAATAAGTAATAGCAATCTTCTGATATGAAAAAGCCATAGGACTATTAACTACTCTTCCTTCTCTTCAGCTATGCAAAATATATGGATATTTGATGTGCAAAACGCTGCTTTCATTATGTTTTAATTATAGTAAGTCAATAAGATTATTTATTGAAAAATCATATAGCAAACACTAAAGATTGATACTCTTTCCTAATCAAACAAATCAGTAAATACTAAAAGTCTTTGATATGATATAGTCATAGGACCTAAAGACACTCTCTCATCTCTTCAGCTATGATTAGATATTTGATATGCGAAAAGGTCCTGCCATGACGTTCTAATTATACCAAGTTACCAACTAATTATAAGCTCTAAGGAATCATATAAGATTGATAGTCCTTTCCATCCAAAGAATCAATAAATAATCACAATCTTTGATAGGATATTGGCAAAGGACTTTAAAGCGATCTTTCTGCCTTTCCGCTATGCAAACCATATTTGTAAATATTTGGTATGCAAAAAGGTCCTCTCATTATGTTCTAATTATTCTAAATAAGTCATTATTGATCAATTTAATTCAATTAATTCAATGCTATTCATGCGGTATTTAACATATTTAATGCTTGCATAGTTCCCGTTGAATATTATAATCCATAATTTCCGCAGTTTAATAATGCACTTTAGTTGGCCTTATGCATATTTACTAATTGAATAAATAAATATATTTTAATATGCTGAATTATTTATGTGTTAGTATCTCTACAGCCTGATAAACTTTTTTGGGGAATATCAAAAGGTTAAACAACCCCCTCGCCTTTTTCTCACCCACAAAAAAAGGGGCACCCGCTCTCTCTCTCTCTCTGCTTCTCTCTTTCTCTGTGGCCTCGCTAAAATAATTTATTAATATACTAAAATATGAAAAATAAATTGGTATATAGTGTGCATGCATATATTTATAAGGGGCACTGTATCTCGCAATATAATGATTTTAATTTGCCAGTTCATTAGTAGCGCAGTATACGTTGGGCGCCCGCCGTAAACTATGCTATAATTTATGCATGCATAAAGCATAGAGCTCTAATTTGGCTTAAAACATACAACTAATTTATGGCCATTATTGCCGGGCAAAAATATTGCACAAAAAGTGTTAACAAAAGAGCATTTGGCATTCTGCTTTATGTTCACGTTTTGTGGATGGGTTGGGTCAATGTGGTCATTAAAAATCAATTGGGCGTAGCCACAGACGTTTTATTGTGTTTGGTTTCCTGTGCGAAGGGCTTATCTGACAGCTGCATTTGTATCTAAAACACAAAATGCTCCTTCTATGTATCTGTATCTCTATCTGTAGCTGTAGCTACGCATGCAGCATATGCAATCGAGCGAAAACTTTGGCACAATTCAGAGCCCATGATGGCCTTGTCTTAAACAGATGCAAGATGCGTTTCGGGTCTCCACAATGGAATAGTACTATAACAGTAGAGATTATAATCTTATAGTTACTTACTGCCCGCATCATGTCCGCTTATGTGATTGCCAGTTAGACCCAGAGCCGAGAACTCGGATGGCTGCAGCTTCACCTCCATTTCCTTGAGGCGACTGTTCAATTTGTTTGTGTGCATGAACAGAAAAAAGGTGCATGATATGGCCAATAGCGCAATCAGCTCCACGGAACTGCAAAAAGTGGTAGAAAAAGAGAGAGAGAAAGAGAGAGAGAGAAGAATTATTAAAACGTTGTTAGTCAAAGGTCGGCCCCTTGTCAGCCGAGGAACTCTATTTAGTATACTCGTTAAGCTTTTGTAATTTACGCCAAATTGGTTTTTAGCAGCTATTATTTCATTTACACTTCGAATCGCTGTCACACACAGACTCGGAAAACACCCTCACCCACACCCACACCCCCACCCTTACCCACACAACCCTCACCCGCCTGCTACCAGGCTTACCCCCTGCCTGTCTGGCGCTGATACTGGGATCTGCTGGCCTTTAGCTGCCCCAACGAAAACTACAAAGTGTGCGCTGTGACAACTTTTAATTAAGTTCTAAAAAGCCAAAACAAAGCAGCGAGGGAACCAGCAAATGAAATGCAGCAGAGCAAGCAACTGTAAAAATTATACAAGAAATTAACAAACAATATGGAAGGGAAGTGCTCCTACCACACAACACAGTCTACCCTGCCCCAGCAGAGTCTCCACTCGCTGAGGCCAGCCAGCAGTACTCCAGTACTCAGCAGAGTCTTTGGCTTTTTCCTGTCAGTTGGGGACACACAGCACCCTACAGCAAATCAAGTGGAAATCGCTAAATAAATATTGTAAAAGCTGATTAAATTTCTAATTATTCAACAAATATTTTCTTTGGCCACAATTTACATATTGTTAAGAGATTAAGCCTAGAAAAGTACCAATAAAAATATTACTTGAAATGATTTGATTAATTCAGTTTCATTGGAAATCATTTTTAGCCAATTTAGTTGTTCGAATGATTCGAATGAAATCCTTGGCAAGCTTTAAGCTTGATTCGAACCCTTAAGCCAAGACTCAGGTTCGAGTCTTGGGTTCTCGTTTAAAAAAGTATTTTTGATAGTATTTTTCCTATTAAGAAACAGCTCCAGTTTGGGTTCAAGTTTGACGGATACTTTGTAGAGTCAGTTCTTAGCTTGGTGCTCCAGCCCAACTGGTTCGAACCGTTTTGGAATTCTTTTCAGAGCCAAGTCAAATAATATTAAAATTAAAGCTTCCTATTATGTACTTCTGGAACAATCCAAAAGCAGAGCAAGAGCCAGAGCAAGGCAGAGGGAGGGAACAAATACAGAAAGCTCTCCGCTTACGAGTACTACCATAGTAAGTAGGTAGATTCCGGGTCCGTAAAGACTAAACCGGTCACTGCAGACCGACCGGACACAACCTTTTGTTGCCCCCGTCGACCGTCGACCGTCGTCTGTCGTCTGGTCAGTTCAGCTGAGTACAGTGGAGTTTTTGAAACATTTCGCTGCTTATTTTGTTTCTATTTTTATTTTTATATTTGCCAACGTTGTTTGGTTGATAAGAAAACAAAGCCAACAAAGCAACAAAAATAAACCAAGTCAAAATTGCAATGCAAACTGTTTTCTTTGGGCAACTTTTTTAATGCAGCTCTGTGCTGGAATCGCACAACAAAATGGAGGAAGAAGAAAAAAAAAAAAACCGAAAAAAAAATAAAAAATAAAAGCTGCATTTTTTACCCTCTTTATTTTACTATTTGCTTTTGTTGGCATAAATCTAGCGGCAGATAGCAGCAGCAGCAGCAGCAGATGAAACAAAAACAAAAAAAAAGAACTACTATCAAAAATAATAATGACAATAAATGCGGCTGTAGGAAGAAGAAGCAGAAGAAGTACAACAAAAAAAAAATGCTAGGCAGAGTTTTGTAGAGTTTCTCATCTGGTTTCAGCTGTTGTTGCTGTTGTTGTGGGCCAGTTGCCGGTTTAGTTTTCATCAGGTGCACAAAGTAATTTATTTCAAATGACTGCACCGCCTTCACAGGGCCAGCGAGAGAGAGAGAGAGGCTGAAAGTGGAGACGACCGACGGCCAGGTAAATGTAGTTGAAATAGCTGGGCCAAATCACAGACCTAGAAGAGCGAAAGGCTGACTTTCATTTGGCGCTTCGAAATGTATCTGACGGATACAACGTCACCGTTTTTGGCGCTTTTGGCCATAAGGCGCTTTAACTTTTTGGCCACCTGCTGTGCGCACTTAGCGCCCAAGTTCTGAGCTCCAATGGCCATGGCTTTTTATTTCATTAGCAGCGCCACAGTTGATGCCAAAAACTTTCCTACGCCAATGAAAATGAGTTGGAGCTTTTGCTTTATGTGTATGGACGTAGTGAATATTTTGTTTGACGACACTGTTCACTGTTCACTGTTCAACACCCCCAAACAAGCAGCATTCATTCACTCACATTCACATCAATACTCACACTCATTCCCTCCCCCGCTCCTCCCGCCCCGCATCTTTCTTGGCCAACTTATTGTTAAAGTTGACACTAAAGTGCGCCGCAAATCCCACTTAAGAGCTGCTTCGAATATCGCTCGCCGTTCTGCCGACTTTTACTTGTTGTTCTTCGGTTCCAACTTTCTGGAGGAACAAATTTATTGACATTTTTTTTTTTTTTTTTTTTTCGCTCTGCCCCCGAAGGTTCAACTGTTACTCCCATTGGGCCGCATGGCGTGTAAATGCCGAAAGTTATGTGATTATTAAAATAATTTTACGTGACTGCGTCGATTTCTTTTTCTGGACATTTGCCGGGCATAGTTAGAAGTCGACACATTGTGTCTGTGTGTGTGTGTGTATTGGAATATAGCCACGGATTTCAAATTCTATTTGGATTCCAGCTCCAGCTCCAGCTCCAACTCCAACTCCAACTCCAAGTTCAGCTCCAACTGGCGACTGCAGCTCGTTTGCCGCCACGTAGCACATGTGTCTCCCATTAGGGACCTACACTTGGTTCGTTAGCGTTTTTTGTGTGTGTTCGTTCGTTCGTTCGTTCGCTCCACTGCGATGCGAGTTCGAATTGGGGTTTGAGTTCGAATTTCAGTTTCAGTTCGAGTTTGAGTTTGAGTTTGAGTTTGACTTTGAGTTCTATTTCTATGCATTTGTATGTGCCGGGGATCGTGGGAGTTCACCATGGATGATATCCACAACTAAACAGGCCCGTTCCTACTATATATATATATATATATATATGTATATAGTCGTACAATGTGTAGGAAATAATAATTGAAACGTGTCCGGTCATTCAGTGCACGATGCTTCAACATTATTTATTTATTTATATGGATCTCTAGTTTATTATTATGCCGAAATTGAGCTCAAAGTTTTTACTTATTTAATAATGGGAATATTCTTTTATAGCTAAACTATTAATTTATTTATAATTGAGCTTTAAACAAATTAGATTAAAGTCAGTTTTTTCCTGAAGTATTGTCTTATATAGAGATCTGTCTATTAGATCTGTCGGTCTTTGTATATATAGGCATAATTAAACTACCCGAAACTCCATTCTAAAATCGTTCAACTATACAGAGAGAAAAACACTGACGAAGAGGTGCTCAGATAGAAAAAGCTATTTTTATTTATCTATTATTAGTAATTAATATAAAATCTTTCATTATTTTACATAAACTAATTAGCTTATTCCTTGAGATTGAGTCTTATATTAATCTGAATATTGGAATTGAATTTGGCTCTCAAATATTTCATTTAATCTTGTGCCTTATTCAATACGGTCTTATTCCCAAAATAGGCTGATTTAGACTTGATTTCAGATTTTTGTTTTTAAGCCATCAATCTAAGCCAAGAGTTTTCGGCTTGATTCAAGCCAAATTCGTATACTCTTACTGTTGACACTATTTCGCATAGATTAAAGACAAGAATTATTGACTTTTTCTCTCTGTGCATAAATCATAAGAACAATTTTTAGTACTCTTTCCTGATCATAGCAGACTCATTAGATACTCTGCAGACTTTTTCCTGCTGTCTAATTATTTGGTCTTTAAATAATACTTCTTTTGCTATCATTGATTTAATTTAATTCATAAAGACCCATATGTCACTTTGGATTAATCTTAATCCCTGCAACAAATGTGGAACTATCTTTTTATAAATCCATCCAGAATTGTTGAGGTTTACATTGAATATTTAATTTAGCTTGAATTGAACCTAGTTATTAACTGGTTCTGGCCATAAATGAAGAACATTCAAAGCTGCTCGCTGACTTAAAATAAGCCGTTTTATTTATATTTAGTTTAATGATTTATATTTAGTTTAATATAAAAATGCTTAATGCAAATTCCAAGAGAGATTCTTAAAAATTGAAAAGGCCTTTGAGAACTTCCTCAAGAAAATAGATGGCTTCAGTGGCTTTCTTAGGCCAAGTCTTACGAGATTCCAGCCACTTAAGCACCGGAATTCGTTGCGAGAGTTCAATTCACTTAAGAATAAAAAGAGAGAGAAAAAAAAAAGAAAAACTAGTGGAAAATACTCATAACAGTAAATGCAATTGTTCTATTGAGTGGTTCTCAATCATTCTAATAGAAGCCGACTGCAAATTCATTTAGAAATCTCTGGGCTGTTGTGTCGGGAGGCGTGGCAGGCAGCTGCTGCCCCCTCAGTGATTGCAACAACAGCACAATAGTTCGACTGAAAAGTGTGCGCCTTTCACTTCCAGTGTTGCCTAAGCAATGAAAAGGAAAAAAATGAGAAAAAAAGAAATAAAAAAAAATAGTAAATAGCAACTACAGTTGCTGCATGCAAATTGGTCTCCATTTCCGTTCATTGTCGTTGATACGTGAGCAAAACTGCAACATAAGTAATTTAATTAAATGATGGCAAATTTTCCAACTAATCAAACTGTTAACTGCCAACGATAAATGTGCAGCAGCCAAACAAATTGCAGCATTAGAAATATTACGAAAAATGGAGCTGCAGCCAGCTTGCCGCAACGAAATGTATCTGGATACCTGAGCATCGAAGTATCTGAAGATTTTGCGCAACCAACGAATCTTGTATTCAAGCGCTAATGGAGATGCCGCACGCAGCGTGTGGCGAAACGATTCAGCATCAGCATCAGCATCAGTTTTGGCTTTAGCTATAGCTTCCAGCTTGAAGCAATCAATAAATACTCGAACTCATTAGACAAGTTTTTGAAAGGTGTTTGAACCCGACTGACTTGGCTCACACCACACGGATCGGATAGCTTTTATTTTATTTATTGGCCCGCGGGCAGCGGGACTGAAGTGGCTTAGTGGCCAGTTGAAAGAACCCTCCAAAGAAAAGACAAAGAATTATGAATATTGAGTATTCAGTATTCAGTATTCAGTGTTCAGTGTTCAGTGTTCAGTATCTGCACACATTTTCATGGCCCTGACTTTGGCCAACGTTTCTTGTGTTGGTCATTAACATTTTACATAAACCGACTAGAACCGCTTTGGCCATGACATAATCAGCGATGGCGGCAATAACTAGTTTTGCCCCCGGGTCAGAGGATGATTTGGCTTATTTGATATGCGAAAAATATCTAAATTTACATTTGTTCAGCACACAAAGTTCAATAAACTTTATACTCGCCGCGTTTTTGGCCATTTTTGAAGCCGCCTCTTGAAAACCTTTCGCTTGACTTCATATAATTATGGCTTCTTCTTCATTAGCCAATGCTCAGTCGGGTTTGTCAACTGAGGTCAGTTTAATGAGACCTACGCAGCTTGTGTAAGCCCCAAAAGCCTCTCCCTCTCTCTCTCTCTCTCTCTCTCTGGGAAAGGCACTTTGGATTGCGCAGAGGTCAGTTGATTTATAGATAAAAACCAACCACACTCAAACCGTTAGTTGCAATCACTAAAAAAAAGGGGCTACAGCTATGTGAGATGCCTGTCCGTAGACTGTTGTTGTTACCACAGGCGCCAAGGTCAGTTACAAGGTCTAGCGATAGGCCTATGCGAGAAGTAGGAAATCTTCTTTGTGCAGAAAGAGGCAAAGCAAAGAAAGTCTCTGCAAAAATATCATAAAAGCTATAAATATTATGGCAGGTAGAATAAGTTAGTTAAACCTGTTTATAGGAATATTCCTAAGAACTTGGGAAAGTATAAATTTAAAAATATTTGTATGAATAAACACAAATAAAATAATCGAAATTTGCTCTCAGTTTTCTGTCAACCTGTATAGGAATAGATCAGTTTAAGTATAAAAAACTGTTTTAGGAACTTGAGAAAGTATAAATATCAAAATGTATAAAAAAGAAAGAAAAAAATAATAGAGATTTTATCTCAGTTTTGGTCAAAAGTTTGGCATTTTAAGAAAGATTAATTTCAGCTTAAAACTGTTCTTTAATAGATTTCTTTAGATACTTAAAGATGTACACAGGGAGAAATAAAAATTCAGATTTTCGAACTTAAATCTTAAAACGCAGTTGACTTGAGTCAAGCTAAAAATTCTTATTTCAAGATTGATATTTTTAAGAACGAGAATCTAGAAACAAGATTTGACTAATATGATTCGAAGCTGAAACGAGCTTGTTTTACAACCAAAACTGTATCAAATCAAGTATAATATAAATTAAATAATTGAGACCACAATTTCTTGATTCAATTTCAGTTTGTAGCTTGAAATAAGACTGATGCTTTTTACAAGTGAATTGAAAGCCAGTTGCTGCAAATGAATTGAACTACTTCGTGCAATTTGGTTTACTCTTTTGTTTTTTAATCCTCATTTAAGCCATAATAAACTTGATTTAAGAATTCTACACTTATTCTATGACCACTTTAAGCTTTCTACGAGATTAAGAACGGACTGTTCTTACTTTATGACTATTATACCGAATCTTGCTTAAAATACTAAACGTTTTTTGTGCTTAATTTAAGTGAGATTAAGCTCGTTTTAAGACAATTATTTTTCGTTCATAATTTATAACCGTTTGTTGCAGAAAATATTTAAGATTTTTATAAATTTTTTTGTTCTTAATTTAAGATTTTTTTGTTCTTAAATTAAGATTTTTTTTATTAATTTAAGAATGATCGTTCTTAATTTATGACCCTTTGTTGCTTAAAATGTTTAAGATTTTTTGATCTTAATTAAAAATTTTTTGTTCTTAATTAAAGATTTTTTGTTCTTAATTAAAGATTTTTTGTTCTTAATTTAAGAGTGATCAGGCTCATTTTCACCCAGTTTTTTTCTGTCTGTATTGTTATTTGTATGGTTCTACTTGGCATGAAGACAAAAGTTTGTCAGATACCAAATAATGCCTTAATAGGCGCTTGGAAAGTAGTGAAAAAAACTCAAGCTGCGGTTATACAAACATAAACAATTATATATATACACGTGTATGTGTATATAGGTGTGTGTGTGTGTGTGTGTGTGTGTGTGTGTATGAAACATATCTAGAGACAATGAGAATTAGAGAGAAGGCCGCAATGCTGCCCTAAGGTCATTTAATGAGTTGCATGAGCCGCCAGAAACGCAGAGCCACTGAAGTTGTATCTTAAGCACATCAAATTTATTTAGCGGGGGAAACTTGGAACAATGGACCACAGTTGCTATTTTTGGCAATTTTCCCTGGGTTTTTGTTGATTTTTTTCGTGTTTTTACGTATTTTTTTCTGTTATTTCTTTACGCTTAAATTTATGACAATTACTTTGTTGCCGGTAATTGTATTTTTTTTTTTGTTTTTTCTCGCCCTGAAATTTCTGTTGATGTGTTTTTAAATGTCGTCAGTAGGTTATTTTTTCATTGCTCGTTTTTCGTTTTTGAATTAAAATAAACAGAAAATATGTAGTTCAAATATGCCATAATATTTTTTAAATTAAAATAAACACAATTGCACAGTTTCTCAGTTTTCTCAGTTTCTCAGTTTCGCAGTTTTCGGGTTTTTGGTTTCAATTTACAGCCCCTGAAGCAAATCTCAGGCCTCTGAGGCGTACTTTTCTTGATTTTGCCTTTGTTTTTTTGCAGACTTCAATTAAATCATATGCCAGGCGCTGTCTGTCTGTCTGTCTGTCTTCATGTAGCATAAAATTGTTGTAGCTGTATTTGTTGTCATTGTTGCTGTTGTTGTTGTTGTTGTCATCGTGCTATAACTTATACAACAACTAACTAACGGGCAACCTCGTGCAAAAACAAAAACAAAAACAGAAACAGAAACCGAAACCAAAAAAAAAAAAAACCAAAACAAACTTAAAAAACAATTGCGTAAAAAATTCACATGCCTCGAATCGCTGCTCTCAGAGATTATACAACTTTCTAATCAAAATAAGCATTACCTTATTATTATTTTTACTCTCTATTTATTTATATTCGCTCGCCGCTTATTTTGATTTATTCGTTTTCGTGGCGTCACGCAGATTCGAAACATTCAAAGCAATTCAATTACCCAAATGCTTCAATCGGCCAAAAATATTGAATACTCTGTACTTTAGTATTGGTTACCAGCCATCCACAAAACTATCGTCTACAGCTCTTGGCAGACTTCTTTTACTTCTTCGGTTATTTCGAACGTCTCTTACCGGTTTCCTACGCACTTTCTGGCCAAAACTCGGTCAACTTTAAGTTACCACAAAAAAACAGCAGGAAAAAAAAAACATAAAGTATCGAGAGAGGCACGTAGAACGTTTTAATTACAATTGGCCTAGTTTTGTACTGAGATTTTTCTTGTGTAGAGCCCCGTTGGCAGCTCCAGATACGAGATACGAGCCGGAGTACTCGAAGCTGCGTCATGGCTCTACTATCAGATCCGAGTTAATAGTTTAATTGGAAGTCGTGGCAAAGAAACTTGCCCAAATCGCATTTGGGAATTGCCTCCATGGCAACGCGTTGATTGTAGGTTCGACAGCCCCCTCCCCCCCGGAGGAGGTGTGGAGCATTTAATAGGTAGTTTCTTAGCCAAAACTGAGTAAGGGGTTTCAACTTCTTCAGCATCAATCAGTTAAATTTATACTCTTTCATTGAGTGTCAGTAGCTTTACATGAGCTGTGTAACACGGATATTGTTGGGGGGCTACATTGGAAATGTCCAATTAAAATGCACTGGAGAAGGTTAAAGATTTACCCTATAAATGATCATCAGTAAGAGTACACAGCGAGAAAAACACCGAAGCAGTGTTAACAGTGGCTTAAATCCAGCTGAAAATTCTCATTTCAAGAATGATATTTAAAGAATCTTGAATCTTACCCGAAGCAGCTGGTTTTGAGAACGAAGTAGTATTGAATCAAGCCTAAATAATTAAGACCAGCAAATCTTGATTTAAGCGCATCTTCAGCTTGAATAAAGAATCATTTTCATTCTCCCTTTTAAGGATTAAAAGGAATAAAGTACTTCTTTTATATGCAATAATAATACTCGCACTATTCTCACAATCTCTTTTCAATCCTCATTCGAGTCTTTAATAATATTGATTCAAGAATTACTTATTCTGGGATACTTTTGAGCTTAATTCTAGATAAAAAATGACTTGTTTTTATTTATAATTATTGTGACTATTGTCAAGATTTTATGCACTTAATTTAAGACTGATCAAGCTTGTTTTTATGCCTGCATATTTCTCTCAGTGTACAAATGTACTGTCTAACCTTTAATTAAGTTCTGAATTTAATAATAGAATAGAGAAATCAATTATTGATTTCAATTTCAATTTTTAACTTCATTATTGATGACTTTTCTTTTCTTGTTTTCCTTTTCACGTTCTCTTCTCTAATAGTTATCATTCTTTAACCGCATCTGTTCATAACTTTTCCATTTTATCTCAATTTTCTCTTCCTTTTTGTTTTCCAGCACTGTTGATTTCTTTTAAAGATAATTGTTTGCTTTTCCATTTTCCATGTTTTATTTCCAAACACTTTTCCATTTTCTATCGCTGATTTGGTTTCTACTTTAACTCACCTTCTAGAAAAGCGCTCTGTTTTTTGTGTTTTTTTTTGTGTACTTTTGAGGCGTTAATTAAATTATTTGTGTAATTTACAGCATGCCAAGATGCAATAATAATAATAAAAATAATAGTAATAATATTACAATATAATAATAATTAGGCAGAAAGTTCAGCGCTGGCGTTGAAGCGTTAAGGAAAACCAAAACAATCAAAACATAATGGCTAATCACAACTTGAATGCGATTATTATAAGCTTTGGACATGGCACAGACTTGGTCAAAACATCTGCGCAAAAAGAAAAATAAAAAGAAGCTCTTAACGCTTTTTGCAATGAACATCTATATTTATATATATCTGTATCTGTATCTGTGTAGCTAGCTAGAAATATATATGTATAGAGCGAATATCGTATATCGGCCTAGCCTGGTGCTGTTAACCAAAGTAGCGTTAAACACGCACTTGGACCAAGTTGAACGTGCCAGCTAGTTAGTCAAGCGTGCTGTCTCACTCTCTCTCCTCTCTCCCTCTCTTTCTCTTTCTCTTTCTCTTTGCTGCTCTCTTTCCCGTAGCCTGACAGTTGCATATCCATCAGATACTCGTTGAGATATTTCACGTATCTAATAGAACGTGATCTCATAAAAGCGGCACTGGACCGTCTACCGCAATGTGTTGGCTGTTTGATTTTTTTTTTTTTTTTTTGCTAACTGATTTCTGTGTATGCTTCTGCCTCTTTCTTGGGAAAGTCTTCGAATTCGGAAAAATCGATCAATTGCTGCGGTTTTTTCCAAACTACAACAGCTTTTGCAGTTGGTTTTTTTTTTTTTTTTTTTGAGGAACGTGCAACGTTAGCTGTTTTTTTTTTGAAAATGCAGCGGCCCGTTGAGGCTCTCGTTGAGATTAACGACAAATTGTTTGTGTTTTTTTCCTCCTGCTGCTTTCATTTTGCGAATCAAACTGCAGCTGTCTCTCCTTTATTCACACTCAAACTCAACCAACTCAAACTGAAACTCACAGTCAAAGTCTCAGTCATGGTCATTGAATATAAGTGTCAATCTGAACAACAACATCATTAGCTGTGGCACTAGAAACATCATCATCCTCATCCCCATCATCATCATCATCATTATTATCATCATCAGCAGCAGCAGCAGCAGCAGCAGTAACAACTGAAGCTGTCAAAGACAATCCACTCGTCTGTTAGACTTCTGTTTTTCTATTTCTTTTTTTTCGCAATGAATGAAAGTAACTCATGTCAATGCCATGTATAAGAGTTATAGATACATATATGTCAGTATATATAACACTTTGCCCCGCCAGATACTCGTATATCGCATTTCGCATTTCAGGATGCGTCTCCACACCACCATTAATCCTGTTTGGGCCACAATTGGTGTATTCTTTTTCAATATAGGATATTTATAACCATATTTGGGATCAACTTTTTCCTTTCTCTCACAAAAGGGTTGCTATTTTTACACAGGATATTCATTGCCAATTGTGAATCAATTTTTCCACAAGAGGTTTTCTATTTTAGTATAAGATATTCACAGCCATTTTTTGTCATATTAATAAATAATGACTAGCTGAAAAGTAACAAAGACTCCTGAAATATTCTGTATCTTATTGCAATATTCCCTAGAAAGTACTCTAAGCTTGTGGGAAACGTATGAAAACAGGTAGAGGAATATGCATTTTCAAACCGGTGGATTATATATATAAATGTATATATATATATATATATATATATTCCTGCTTCGTCCGTCTCTCTGTCTGTTGTACGTACAGGATGAACGTATCGAACTTAAGGACTCAGGGATAAAAACTAGCAATAGTTTTTAGTATTTAGTAGAAACAAGTGGAAGAATTCATAAACGAATCCATAGACTAAACATACATATTCATGTGCCGTCCGTCTCTCTGTCTGTAAGACTCACTGGATGAGTATCTCGAACTTATTGAATCTAGAAATAGTTTTAATATGCCAAAATATTACTTTCAGTATATCGCTCCTAAGCGCTTTAGATACTTTCTGTAAGACTTACTGAATGAATATTTCGAACTAAGAAACTAGAAACAGATCCTGCAGATCCTGTATATCTTATATCAAGTTTCTCTCTGCAAACTCTTTAAGATTTTCTGAATATTTCCTTCAATGAACCTTTCCAGACTTAACTTTAAAAGTTGACTGTTTTTTTAGTAGATTATTCTGGTGCTAGGAATCTTGACTCCACAAGGACTTTTTTGATTAAGTAATACTCATTTTTTCCAGTCCAATAGAAGAGCATAAAGTGACTTTAACTTAATTACTTGTTGCCTAACAAGCAGCATAAAAACAATTAAATAATTTACATATCTTAATTTAGTACAGCCATAACTAGAATAAGGCCATAACCAAGCTGCTGCTGCTGCTGCTGTTGTTGTTTTAGTACCTGTAGCATGTGGAATGATCTAATGTTAGGCATGTGGCAAGTAAGTTTTGGGTGCCTCAATTTGAATGTCGCCTAACCCATTTTCTTAATTTTATGGCCATGTGGAAAACGAGAAGTGGCAAGCTTCATTTGGCTTGGATTAATGCGCCCAGTAATTAAGTTGTAAAATCTATGGAGTTATGTGCGTCGTCTACGTGCGGCCTCTTCAACTGCGACCATGCCCCATAAAGTCCTAAGTACACAGCAAGTCAACAAGTGGGCTCCGGGGAGTGGGAAGCGGGCACCGGGAAGCGGGAACGTGCAACCAAAAAAAAGGTAAGGCTACGGCTCGGCGTGTTGAACATTGAATACCCTTACAGCCGGGAATAAGCACTTGCAAATAGTTTTAGCCAAGTTTATTTAGTTTGACCCATTATACCAATGATTTAGTAGAGAGACGTTAGTCAATTTTGACCATAATTATGATATTAACTCTATTTTAATAAGCTGGAAATTTTCAGTCAAGGTAGCTCGAAAAACTCAAAACTTTTTTAAGCATAAACTTTTTAAGTTTGCTTTGTATAGAGAGAAGACAGATGGACGAACTGGCGGACAGACAGACAGCCAGATGGACGGAGGGATAGACAAATATGGCTATAACAGCTCATCTAATCGTCCCGATCAGCAATCATAATATACTTTAGGTGCCTCCTGCAATGCCTAAGTTATTATACCCTGTAGAAGGGTATCAAAAGAAAGACTTCGTGGCCAAATGTGTTACTGCAGATTCATTAGGCGCAGCTTTAGTTTTTTTTTTGAGCTTGTCGCTGTGCTCTGCTCTGTGCCACTGCCACATCATTTGAGGCATTCAACCTGTTAATGTTGTTGCTGTTGTTGCATGTTTGTAGGTGTCGCTGTGCATGCAGCGTGCAAATGTTAAGAGCACCCCTCGTCCGCCACTGTTTATTATTATTATTGTTGTTGTTGTTGCTGTTGTTGTTGGTGTTGCTGTTGCTGTTGTTGTTTCTGCTGTTGTCAGCGATTAACACACTCTAATTGTCATTTGTTTTGGCTTTTCGCGTCAATTATGAGGGCCACAGTTTGAACAGAAAAGCTCCTCTGTACCGCTCTTAATAGTCGCAATTAACAATTTTCATAACGCTGCCATAAATCATAGAATTATTTGTGTGTACTCTGCTCTGCGTGTACGTATGTGTGTGTGTGGTGCGTGTGTTTGGTGTGTGTGTGTGTGTGTGCTTGTTGTGCGTGGCAGGCAGCAACTGGCATACAACATTTCAAATCAAATGTGTGCTAAACTACGAGTATTTGCCATGTCGTAAACAATTAGCGATTCTAGCATATTTATGCGAAGGCTGCCACTGATTCGACGCCATGTGAGTCCTACACTGACAAAAACATTTCAGTTAAAAAAAAAACATATATATTTTTTACAGTGTACCAACTCCAAATCATTGACGCAAGTGTTGAAGGTGGAGTTCAGCTTACTCGTACTTTGAACTCGCAAATGCCCTGGAAACTTTTGGAGTAATTTCACTCGCAGAAAAGAGAATTGTATATAATTTTAAAAAACTAGAAATTAAAAATCTGAATCTTAAAAATCTTTAAAAAAAAACAGTTTCTTGACAGCAATTCAATACTAAACGAGATCAAGAGTATTAATTGAATTACAGATTTTTCGATCTGGCCTTGGCGAACTTTAGCCAAGTTTGAAATAAAATATTTTTAATTCAATAAATAAAATATTTTGAGTTTTTTTGAGCTTTTCTAGTTGAAACTATTTTTTTTAAATAAAGAAGAGTTTTTTCTTTAAACTTAGTCTACTTTCCTTTAAGAATTAAGTACTCGAAATAAAATAGTCCAAACTATTTTCTTTATTATCTGTAAAATTCAAAATATTTGGCTAAAAAACAAAAGATTTTATTTCAATCAAAACTGTTTCAAAATTATGAACAAAAAGTCAAATCTGTGACATATCTATTATTTATTTATTTAAATATTTTATAAAGCCTTCAGTACACTCAAAAAAGAAAAGCTCCACAAATGAAAAAGCTTTCTAAATAAATCTATTTTTTTTTTTTTGATAAAATATTAAAATATTTAAATTAAAATAAAGTTAAAATATTCGGATACCAAAAAACGAGGCTGAATTTTTATATTTAATGAAATATTTTAAAAATGTTTATAAGTTGGATCTTAAGAGACTTTTCACACTTTAGAAAACTATTTATATTTTTCAGTGTAGGACAAAAAGGGCAACATTCCAAAGTACACCTTTTTTTTCCGAGTGCACTCGTACTTTCAGTATTAGGTGTGCTCTATAACTGATTTCTTGTGAGATCCCGCGATTATCTGGGATCAGTGGGATTATCCATAGAGACACGATGATCAGATGGATATTTATTATTTGACAGTTTTTGTATTGTTTATTCATGGAACACTTGAAATGGGTAAATATGTAGGTAATGCTCCTAGCTAATCTCCCAAAACTTTAACAGCTTCTTTCCACTCAATGCGAAAGCTTATTGATTATCCCATACTCCTCTCAGGGCTCCTCACCCTGAGCGGATTGCTCTTTAAGTTGTCAACAGCATTCAAAAACACAAACAGCAACAACAACAGCAACAACAAAACGAAATGCGCAACTGACACCAGCAACATCAGCAACAGCAACAACAGCAACAACAGCAACAACAGCAGCAACATCCGCTGCAAATCCGATTTGCACTCTATGCTGGCCACGCCCACTGGGCAGTAAAATTTACCTAAGTAGGCTGCTGCATTTGCCAGCTCTTGAGTTGGGGTCTCGGCAGTGGCAGCGGCAGCGGCACGGGAAGGGGCGTGACAGGGGCTGGTATCTGGTATTCGGGAATTTGCTCCTGAGCTAAATTCGGTTTGCGGATTGCGGATGCGGATGCGGATGCGGATATGTCGCGTGGTCGCCTGGCGACGACTTTGCCATTTGCCGTTGTGCAATTTACTCAAAACTTTTACGCGTTTTCCTGCCACAATATGTTGCACGGTGCCAGCGGGAAGGCTACGGGAAGGCAGCAGAAAGAGACGTTCAAGACAAAAAAGCGCTTGTATACTATGTCCCTGTATATATGTATATATATGTTGGATGGGATATCGTGGGGGGGGAGTGTCAACGCCCACTTTTTGACTTGGCATCGCACGTGCTGCTTGCAGCGAATGTTAATAACATTTTGTGGCAACAACAACAACGGCAGCCGAAGAAGAAGCGAGAAATTTACGCACTCGACAACAACTTGTCGCAGTGTTGTTGTTGTTGCTGTTGTTGTTGCCGCTTGTTGTCGCTTCCTTTAACGAGCTCATCCTTGTTGCAACTATCGTACGTGCCACGCCCCGCCGCCTCATCCACACATACCCCTCAAACCCGGCAATCTTCTGCTTACTTTTACTACTTGACGCTGTCATTTGCGGCATTGCAATTAATTTTTGCTTGCTGTCTGTGCGTGGGTGTTCGGCTTGGGTAGGCGTGGCAGGTGGCAGGATGCTGACATGCAGCTTGGCACACTAATTTTTGATCTCTGCTGCAGCAACTGCAACAAAAGCAAAACAACAAAAACAACAGCTTGAAAATTGTCAAACGCTACTCATTTAACGCCTGCATGATTCGCCTATCAATGATGGCTTGAAGGTGTAGCAGAGAGGCTGCGGCTGAGTCAGAGAGAAAAAGGGGCAGTTGCCGAAAATTGACTTTGGGGTTGGCTTAGATTGGTTTCCTGTTGTGGCCCTGATAAGCGTATGCAGCGTTGTTATTATCAATTAAGTTCAGGCATGCAGCCAGGCATTTTCGTGTTGTTCCAAGGGTTAAAGTGAAACTTTAAGTGAACTTGATTTAAGCAAGGAAAATAAGTGGCATTGCGGGATTAAGGACGAGGTACGAAGGAAAATATTAGTTCTGGAAGCTTAACAAGAGCTGTATAGAAGAACTTTTCACTGAAGGACTCAGCAGTTAATCACAATTAAGAAGAAATCAATCGATTTCTCTGAGCGACCAACTCCAATAATTAAGGAGGAGATGCGCTAACAGCTGGAAGAAGCTGGTTCCAACTTGGTTTATCAATCGAGACTTTTTATTTATTTGTATCTGTCTGCCTCTCCCTTTATCTGTCTATGCGAACGCGTCGCTATTGTTGGAGATGATCAGAACTAGAGCCACTAAACTGGATAACTGCTACTTATATCCTTGCAGGGGGTATTATAGGCATCTCCGTCTATATTATTGATCAGGATGATAAAGGGAACCAAGTCCGTTTATCCGTCTAGTCTCTCCCTTCTTTCTGTCCACCTAAATCGGACTACTACCTCATATAGCTGCCATAGAAGGAACCAATCGTTTCAAAGGTTTTTCTCGTCTTCCAAGAACTCTTCGTAAAACTTATATATAGCTCCCATAGGAACAATCAGTAAATAAAGCCAGCAACACTTTTCAAAGGCTTATTCCAGCTGGCAAAGGTCTGCAATCTTCGGAGCGCTGAAGATAGCTCTGGCTTACTAGCTAATCCCTTGGAGTATTCCCTTTACTTGCCTCTGATAACGAAATTTGCTTTAGTAATATTCAGTTTTATGGCTAAGCTTCAATTATAGTCAAAAGAAAAGAAAAACCAAGTATCTTGCATGATATTTTTGTGCTCAATGCTTCGATTTGGTCCAAAGGCAGTGTGCAGCTTTCGCTAATTGTAATCCCCGTGTCCGTCCGACCTTATCACTGCTATAATCTATACCCCGAGGCAATTAGCATAAATGCATTTGCGCACATGCAACAAAAATAAAAAGAAAAAGAAAAAGAAAAAGAAAAAGGAAAAACCTGCGAGGGAAATTGCTTAATTAATTTCCAAGCGATTGGCATAAAATTGAAAGCATGCGAGTTAGGAGCTCTGCAAATAAAACTTAATTTTAATGCAGCTTCACTCTACTCAGCTCTCGGTCGACGTTGAGGAGGGTGGGGCGGGGCAGCAGGGGTGAACTCGGGCAGGGTAAAGCTCCCGCAGGATGCATTCTTTTTGATATTTTTATGTGCAAGTTTTTCACTTGTTTTTGCCTGCCTGCCTGCCTGTGTGTGTGTGTTTGTGTGTGTGTGTGAGTGTGCGGCAATTGCCGGTAAAACGAGTTGCAAACGTTGCAGACGATGACGACGACGATGATGTCGACCTACTTTGAAGCCTGAACCTGGGACGGTTGCTGCCACTGCTGCCACGGCTGCCACGGCTGCCACTGCTGCTGCTGCTGCAACTTGGAAGCTGGCGCCACTTTCTTTGGCGTCCAGTTGACTGGTTGACACCAATTTGAATGGCAAGTTTCAGTTTGGTTCGCAGCTCAGGCTTTTTTTTTTATACTATTATGCTAAAACTTAACTACAAATAAGCGACGTTCTGTCATGTGAAAGTCAAGTCAAGGCGTAATACTAGAGACCCCCTTCTGCCCCTTCTATTAAAACGGAGCAGCTAACACCTTCTGCATAATGAGAATTGTTGCAAGTTGCTCGGGCGGCTCTCTTCTGTTTCAAATTGCATTGCAGCCAGGGGACGATTTTGTGGAGCAGCGACAGGAAGTTGCAAGTTAAAGTGATTTTCCCAGATGCAATCGTGGCAGCATAATCAATTTACTTTGAAATCTCTCTAATAAGCACTTCTTTTTCTGTTTGTAAAGCAAGGGAAAACGCTGCTACAAATTATTACAACTGATTGGAGAGTCCAGTTTCCGAGACAGTTTCTGCATCAAAAGAAAGTAAAGAAAATTGCAATCATTTTATATAAATCGTGTGAAAACAAACATATGTTGCTTACCAGCACGTAAAAAAAAAAGCTAATCGTTCAATTCGTTTTCGTGCGTCATCCTTAAACGCTTTATTCGCTGTAGAAGTAAGACTGAACCTACAAAATTATCTAATTTGAATCAAGTTCAGGGCATCGCACTGGAAGCGAACTGAAACCGAATCGGAATCGAATCGGAATAAATCAAAATAGATTCATTTATGTTCTGTTCTAATTACACAAAATATCTTGGATACTCGCAGGAAATAAGAGAGATAAGATCTTGCATCTGTTATCTCTCTTTCTCTCTCTCTTCGCATAGTTGAGACTTGAGACAGTCGAAGCTTCCTTGCCACTAAAAATCACTTGCACTTGAAGCCAACTTTTAATGCTGGCAGTCGTCGAAGTTGTCAGCGAGAGAAAAAAAAGACCATATGCGGCTTCCAGCATGCTCTACAAAGAATCTAAAAACTGCAATAAACCAGTTCAAGTTTTGGCATTTGCTTGTTGTTGGCAAATATTGGCCAAGACCGAACCAAATGCACTTTCAAAAAACTGAAAAAAAACTGAAAAAAAACTGAAAAAAAACTGAAAAAAAACTGAAAAAAAGCTGAAAAAACAATCCAAAACAAAGCCAAGTAGCGAAACCAATGCCGAAAGCAAAGACACCGCCTAGGCAGCAGCACAATAATAGCAGCAGCAACTCTTTCAGACCCCGAACGACCCCACACAAAAGTCCAAGACAAGTCTTGGAGCAACAAATTGAAATTGTAACAAAATGCTCACGACAAATATGCGGTTTCTGTGCATGGTTACAACTTTTTTTCTGTATTTTTCTGTATTTTTCTATTTTTTGTTCAGTACTAGACTCGTATACGTATACGAGACGTATACGCTATGCCGTAGCCCCATGACGTAATGACCACGTTCAAGTCATGTGCTCTCCGCTCTGTTGTTGTTGTTGTTGTTGCTGCTGTTGTTGCCTTTTTGGCGGTGGCTAACCACAAAGTGTGGCAATGGGATGGTTAAGGAGGGGCGAGGCGGGTTGCGTGCGGTAACTGTAACTGCGTCTAGGCCAGGTCCAGAGCCAGGTCCAGATGCGACTTTTTACGCTAACTATAATTAAAATTTAAACTGCATTTTTGTCTGCGCGGCGTTTTTAATTGTTTGCAGATTGGCCACGGCTTCAAAACAGACACGTTAACAAACAATAGAAAACTTTGTTGCAGAAAGCAAAAAAGAAAACAAATATTTATGCTGCTGCAAGTGAATGCTCTTCAGGCAACACTGCTACAAAAAGGCTAAGTCTTAATAAGGCTGAATAATAAAATAAAATAAAATATAATAAAATAAAATATATAAAAATATATAATAAAGAACATGTATATAAAATTGACAGAGTGTGGCTCAGATGCGATTTTATTTCTTTTCCTTTCTCTTTATTGGTCTTAAGTTGCTTGACCAAAATTAACTCGAAAAATTTCAATGAAAGAAAGTTAAACCTTAAATCAATTTTTTGGCGTATTTAAAAATAATAACAATTTTTTTTCGATTTTAAAATACATTTTTATCCTGACTTTAAACAATTTTTATGCGGAGCTATGAAGTTCGGCGCTCAAAAATTCCTGAACCTGAGTCGAGATTTCATCGCATGTTTGAATCGCTTTCGAATCCTAAGAAGAGTTCAACTCTGCTTGAAAATTAAACTAATATTAAACTCTGTTTAAAATTTAATTAGTATGTCTTACTACAGGGTTCATAATGACTTGATAGCCTTTCGAACAGGTCGATAATATTTAGAACAGGGTTCATAAGGATTCAATAGTCTTAAGAGCACGGTCCGTAAGCACTCGATAGTCTTTGGAACAAGGTGCATCAAGGCTTGATGGCCTTTCTCTAGGGTTCATAAGGACTAGAAAGTCTTTCAAGCAAGACTCAATAGATTTTTGAACTGCGATTCAATAGTCTTTCAAACAGGGCTGAAGGAAATGCGATAGTTTTTAGAGCAGGGTTCATAGAGATTCGATAGCCTTTAGAAAAGGGCTCATAAAGAGTCGATAGATTTTAGAACTCGGCTCATAAAGACTCGATATCCTATCGAGCAGGGTTCATAAGGACTGATAAAGAATCGATTGTGTTTAGAACAAGTTTCATAAAAATCAATAGTCTTTCGAATAGGGTTAATAGAGATTCGATAGTTTTTCAAACAGGTAGTAAAACAGAAATTAAAATTGTAAATCAGGAGCTGGAATACACATGACAATTTTTATTGCAAAAAGTACTAATAATTTTTTTTTATTACAAAATTTGCTAGGGATTTGAATCTTTCAATTTGGCTATTAAGGACAACCCCGGATTAGCAAAAGGAATTCTCGTTTTGAAAAACCGCTAAGACTCGTTTAATGAGTTGTAACCAGGAAATTGACTGAATCTAAGCTGCTCTGCTGTTGCAATTCCATTAGTTGCAACTTAAAGTGTAAGCCAGAGGCATACAGAAACTATTTTGAGTGGCATGCAACTTCTTATGAAGCCATCAAAAGCCAAAAAGTAAACAGATAAACAGAGATGCAACAAAGCAGCAGCAGGGGCTGCGGCTGCGGCTGCGGCAGCAGTAAACTTCGTTTTTATTATTGATTTTTGTTTAATTTAGTGAAAGGTGCGCTGTTTGCGATTTGTTTTAAAGTTTCGTGGGGGTCACAAAACGTACAACAAACACAACACAACACACAACCCAACAGTCTGCACCTGCCACAAGTGCCACAACTATGGTGGCGCCTCTCAGCAGCGGGCCAGCAGCTGACAGTCGAAAATCAATCGAAAAGTACATAAACTACAGTCGAGCCAGTAAGTGATGGGGCCCTTAATACTCATTCGTACGGGGTATAGGAGTCGTGTAGGGTATACGAGTGTACGGAATGCCGGGAAAATGAGGGATTTGGCCGTACCACGTTGTATGGCACAGCACGTGGCTGGCAACACATTGACTAGCCCCGAAAAAGCGAAACGATAGCTAAAGATTTATGATTTACGAACATGATGTTCAATGTTGAATGTTCAATCTTTGGTAGCATCATGTCCATGGCCCTGGGGCGGGGGCCATCATTAAAATCAATTTTTGATTTTTGCCATTTGCCATGAAATCCTCCTTTCACAATGTGCCAGTCGAGTCGGGTCGGGTCGGGTGTAGTGTATCAAATAACGGCTGGATTTCGGTCGGAACATCAACATTGATTGCAACATTTTCAGAGCTGCTCATTACGTAGCAGTTCCTCAAAAATCTTATGAATGCCGAGGGTACTTTCTTTTAATAGTAGTAGCAGCAGCAAAAAGTAGTAGTAGTAGTAGTAGTAGTAGTAGTAGGAAGTACCTTTTTCTCTGGCCAGAAGTATGATTAACAGATTATTGGCTTTTGGCTGATACCTAGTTATTTGGCTAAGCGGCACTTATAATATTCAATTTGTGCTGCCCATCAATCTTCATTTACCATACATCATGGCTCTAATGATTGTAGACTTTCTAGTAACACACATCAACACCTCTTCTTTTTTTTTTTTTTTTTTTTTCGACTATCTATAATCATTACAGTTTGTTAGCATTTCCCCTTTACACACACAAAAGAAAAAAAAAGTATCCTCTGTTTCTTTTTTTTTTCATGTAGATCTGGGAAACACACCCAAAATACACACACACACACACACACACACACACACGCACACACACAGTGAAATATCTTAACAAATTCATTTTAATTTTCCTCAAACATTTTGTGATGTTTGCCTGCTGCTGTTTGGCTTTTTTTTTGCTGTAGACGCTGCATAAAATTTGATTGTTTTTGATCAAATATGCATGCAAACGCTATAAAAATTGTTTGTATGTTTTTTAAGTTTGCCAAAAGCAGCGGAGGCAACAAATTTCAATTTAATTTTTTCTCCGCTTTTTACTCACAGACCGACAGACAGGCGGACAGACGGACAGGAGAGACAGGGAGACAGGGGAGCAAACTTCCACAGCGAAAGTGAGTTACTACCTAACACAGAGCCAGGCACTGAGTCAGAGACAAAGACTCTCAGAGTGGGAGCTGGGGAAGAAGACTCTCGCGTCTCTACCAAGTATGTAAATCACCTTAACAACAGCACACGGTGCAGATTTATGGGCGCCAGCTACTTAGCGAGCACAGAATTTTTTATGGCCCCCAGAGAGAGAGAGAGAGAGAGCGAGAGGGAGAGAGAGAGACTGGAACATGCTCGGGTTACCAAAACCAAAAACGCATAGAAACCAGACCAAAATCATGGCTCGTGGGTGGCTCTTCCATTCCATTAAAGAAACGCCGCCAGAACTGTCACAACTGTTCGCTGTGAAGTGAAAGCACCACTGGACACTAGTGGAGGTGTTAGTGGTGCCTCCTGTTCAATTGAACACCAATTAGCACCTAGCATATTTTTGGATGCACCTCCTCACCGGGTCAGCCACTATAGTTGCGAAGATTCCTCTTTGTTTCGACATTCGGGCCAAGCATTTTGGCGGTGCTAATTGGCCTTTTAGCGGGTTTTCTTTGAAAAGTTACTGAGCAACTGAGTCAACACATTTAGCAAAAAATTGTATCTGTTTGGCTTTAACAACTAACTTGATTTATAGTGGTAACACGTTTTATTGAAAATTAATAATACTCTTAAATAATCATTAATAATGCTGCCACAGTCTGGGCCACTTGACTAGGAGCTCTTTTTAGTTTACTACTCTGGCAAGTAATCAGAACTGAAATAAACTGGATTTATAGCCTCTGGGAAGAGAGAGAAAATTTATATAGTCATATAATTTACCATAATGCTGGTTCTTTCTTGACCACTTTAAAAAGAAAAGCGAGAAAATGGTAGAAAAGCAAATGGAAAAACGGAAATAAAACTCTTGTTTAATTCAAGTTAAGCTTTTCCAACGGAAAGTGATTTAAAATTATTAATGTTAGTTCCATTATTTTCTCTAATTGTTGCGTTTATTTTTAAAAATATTATATAATATATTATTATTAATGTTTGTACAATTATTTCTTTTTAATTGTTGCCTAAATACTCGTATTTATTACCAAAACAACAACAACAAAAAAAAAAAAGAAAAAACAAATGTACTTAAAAGTGGGAATACCGTCGAGAGTAATTTATAATAACTAATCGACATAATTATTAAGTCTATGTGGCTTGTTGTTACGCATTACCAGCCACGCCCACTTGTTGGAGCTCCGCCTTTTGGCCATATTTGTATATCAAGTGAAAGCTATTCACTTAATTTCCACTTTTTTTTTTTTGCTGTTGTTTGTTATTTTTAGCCAAAACTCTATAGTCGCGAATTTTTCACATGATTGTGTTAATCAGTTTTTACCTTATTTTTCATAGACTGAAGACTTTTTTCTTTTCCTTTTTTTTTTGCGTATTTTTTTTTTGCAGTTTTTGCATAGAAATAATGCGAATTTGGCTGTCAGCGCGACTTTTGACCGTTTTTTTTACATAATATTCGTAAAGACTCGGATTTTAACTGTAGTACACGAGTATAGCAAGTTGGCCCGAATGGAAGGAGAAGGCGTTGTTTTTGGAGCTAGCAGAGCATAACTAAAACCTATGCGAAAGTTGATTAGTTACTGTCACATGTTCAACTCTCAGTTTGTATTATGGCTAATAACGGTCATAGTCTAGCTGCTCTGCTGGGGGCGTATTTCTCCATTTTTTTTTTTTTTGCACTCTTCTTTTTCTGCTTTATGTCATCGGCTGAAAAACTGTGTGACCAAAAGGCGCTAAGCGGTTGCGGTCATAAATTGCTATGATGATGGTTGGCTACAAAATGGCTAAAGTAAACAAGCAATTTAAGGCTTTCACTCGCTAAAAGTTGCGTGCGAAAAGATCTGTTAACATGCAAAGTTGCGAAGGTGTTTAACATACGGGCAAACAGAGCAAACACCAGCAGCAGCAGCAGAAGCAGCAGCAGCAGAGCAGAAGCAGAGTGGCTTCAGTTCTGTCTGTCAAAAAGCTTTTGCAGGCAGGTAACAGGCGAGCAGAACAGCAGGCGCCGACGACAGCGGTTAAATGTGTGAAAATAACTCAAGAAGTGCTGCCGCTGCTGCTGCCGCTGTCGCTGCTGCTGCTGTTGTTGTTGTTTTTGTGCTCTCTTTTGTGTGCTTAGTTCTCGCTAACTTTCCAGCTGTCAAAGCTTCCACTGTCGCCGCGTGCAGCTTGCACATTCTAGCTGTAAAAAAAGCGCGACTAAAAAAGCTTACTCGACTTACAGCTTATTAATTGCTTACATAAATACATATAAATATAAATATATGTATGTACATACATGTGTACATTTACTTACACTAACACTTATATGGCATTTTATGTAAGCCTGTTAATTTGGCAAAGGGAAGAGCAATCACAATAAAAAAATGTAGTTAGGAAAGTTATTGGCGGCGAGTCGAATTCTAAATACTCTCGTTGAAATTTTAATAGACTTTATATATTAAAAATCAATTGAATGATATCAGTTTTTTTGTACGATCTTAATAAGTTTTTGTCATTTAGCTTTCAAGTTTCATAAAAAATATATTGAGATATCAATAAGTTTTCAATTGCAAAACTTTTGAACAGCTTTTTCCTAGGGTAGTTCGAAAATTATAATAAAAATTATTAAGAAAATAAAGTTTTAAATTATAAATTTGATCAAGATTTCATAAGAAACAAAAGAAACTTTCGATAAGCCATTTATGCCTTTCTAGAGCATATCATATAGATATAGTTATTCGAACCGAGCAACAAAAAGAAGCTTCCCTATTGTAATTTCATTCCTCTAGTTCAAAAACTGAAAGACTAGTTCGCGTGAATACAGACAGACGGAGAGATGGACCTGACTTTGTCGAGTCTTCTAATCAAAATTATACTGCCTTTATCATACGCTTACAATGCTTGATAAAATGAGACTACCCTTTGCAAGGGTATACAATAAAAAGCTGTAATTATTAGCTTTCCAATGCGCCCAACTGCTGCAAATGATTTCCATTGAAAATGTGCCAAACAAATCACATAATTGTCGTCAAGCAGTGCGAGCAGCGCAGCGGCGTCGATCAAAGCAGAACGCACAATAACCGCAAACAACAACAGAAGCCGCAAGCACAGCAACAACAACAACAGCAGCAGCAGCAGCAGCAACGACAGGTGCCAAGTGCAGACAGAGGAGACGCAGCATGACAGAAACAGAGAGCGAAAGAGATGGAGATAGAGAGCGGCGACTAACAGTGAGCAAAAGAGAGTAAGCTTTGCTCATCTGCCTTCTTACACACACACACACACACACGCACACACACACACACTCACACGTCGTGCAGAAGTTCTAATTAATTAACCAGTGCTCGTAACATGTGACGTCACGACAAGTAAAAGTAAATTTTATTAATAGTCGCACGTATTGAATGCCATTTAATGTGCGTTAATTTTAACACTAATTTGTGTAGAAGTTTTCTTGGTGTTCTTTTTTTTTTTTGTTTTTTTGTGCCTTTCGTTTTTGTTCGTGCAACTTTAATAGCCGTATAAAAAGTTGGCTTAAATGGCTGTGCATAATAAATCCGTTAATTATATTGGCCTAGGCACATTGTCAAGAATGCAGCTTTAGGCCAAGAGCTCAAACAATACAAACAACAGAACAAAAGCATGTTAAAGCCGAGCCGGCAGCAATCAATGTTTGTTAACAGAGCTGTAAAAGCTGCTGTTGTTGTTAACAGTGGCTTAAGTGGATTTTGAGTGCATACGAGTATTAAATTTGTAGATACATAAGTGCTTGGCCCATATGGCGAGTGTAGTTGTGTAATATCATAAATCATATTAACATCAACTGCTAGTTAATTAATTAGTTAATTTTTGTGCATAATTGTTTAAATACTCGCACATAAGTAGTAAAAGCTATTACTCCCCGACTCCCCCAGTCCCCTACTCGACGACTCCCCTACTCGCCGACTCCCCTACTCGCCGACTCCCACTGTTAATCGATGATAGTACGAGTCGATTCGTAGGCCGTATGCCTAGGAGGTTTGTGTGTCTGTTAATAGAGCTGCCAAACGATTTTGCACAGAAACAATTAATTAAATTAATTAATATCAATAAAAAAATAAATGCTTAAAAGAGCTGAGTAAATAAAGTACAATGTCCACCGCATACATCAATATTGTTGGTTCAGATTTTGTTTTAATTATTTCGTTTTTATACCCTTCCCGTAGAGGGGTACTCTTATTTGCTCATGAAGTGTGTAAGGCACAGAAGCAGTTGATCAGCACGATGAGACGAGTCGATATAGACGTGTCTGCCCGTCTGTCTGTCTCTCCGTCTGTTTGTCTGTCCGTCTATCTGCCTGCCCGCCGATCTGTCTGTCTCTCCATCCGTCTGTTCATCTGTCTCTCCGTCCGTCTGTCTGTCCGTCTGCCTCTTTCCAACTAGTTGCTAAGTTTTTGAGCTAAGTAAATGAAATTTGTTGGTATGAAGCCTTCTTCTTGCAGATATGTTGAGAATCGGCTGGATCGAGCCACTATATACAAAGGATCAAAGGATTAATCTGTTTGAAAAGCTGTTGTATGGAAAGCTTTTGAGTTTCCTAAGTTTTATACCTAAAATTGTCAGGATCGAATAACTACATCATATAGTTCAATAAGTTTAGCAATGGTAATTCCATTTTTAAAGGGTATTCAATCTTCGGTGAGGCGAAGAGAGCCTTTCATTGCTAGTTTTTTTCACCCGCATTTCACAGTGAAAATATTTGTTTAATTTTACGAAACAAACAAAAGTTCGTCTTTTTTCCGCTAAATTGCAATGCCAATTAAAATTGTTCTTGTAAATTAAATAAAAGCTGTTTACCGACTGATTGATTGACTAACTGACTGAGTGACTGACTGAATGACTGACTAAATGGCAGCTTGGCAATTTGAATAACAAACGAATGTGGCGTGAAATTGTCAAAATGAGCGTAAAATTTAATGCCTGGCCTCCGAGCCGAGTGTTAATATAAATGTGTACAATTAATTACATTACGGATTCCTAGTACATCTTTAAAAAAAGGCTAACAAAAAAGAGAAAAAAGAAGAAAAAACGCTAAATAAATACAGGCTATTAATATGCTTGGTATAAATATGTTGATAAATTCAATCAATCATTATTCTATAGCTCAGCACATTAATTATTTGCATATTTAATTTTCGAATAATTCGAGTTCATACAAATTTCCAATAGAATTTCAATTTCGCTGAGAAAATGCTACACAGCTCATTGATGGATTGGTACGATAATTATAGAGGAAATAAATTTCTATTCCATTAGAATAATTTAGGAATTAACGAGGAAATTGGAAAATAAAGACTACACTTAATATTATTTTAGAAAAATAACTTTATTTCACTAGTTTTGTTTTAGAATTCAATAAAAATACTTATCGCTGGAGCTTAATTAAATTAAGCTTCTAAAAATCTTAAGTAAAGCTCATTAGGAATTTTTAGGGATTTTATTCTAGTTTACCAATATTTTCTGCACTTTTCAGTTAAATGAAGAATATTCATTGTCAATTTCATGCGAAAAAAAATAGCTTTAAATTCAGATTTCATCAAAAATATATTTGATCCATCTTAATAAAAAAAAATGATTAAAGGATTGTTAGAAAGTCTAATCAAGTATAATATTACGCATACGCCGCAGTATACAGCGTTGAAAAGCTTAAGGAAATTTCCGACTCTTGATTGCCCCAAAATAAAAAGAATATTAGGAGAATTTCTGGACAATCCTCATTCGGTGTAATTTTGATTAATAGATTAGTTATTATAGCGATACTTCCCTTTATTATCACTTAATTGCTTTGGAATTATAATAATTACCATGAAATTAATTAAAAATAATTAATACAAAGATAATTATTATTTAAATGTGCGTAAGCTTAGTTTATGTGAGATAAATAAAAGTTCAAAGATACATTTTTTTTTATATATAATAGTTATATTTTTAATTACTAAAAAATAAAATTCGAATTTTTTGTTTCTGAATTATGTAAATCAAAAATGATTTTTAAAAGAAATTTTGAATACAAAACAGCAAAATAAATTTTAGATTTTAATTTTTATTAATTATTATATAATAATAAATTATACGCTCGAGCTTCAATTTTTAGAAATAATAAAATTAAAGAAAATATTGTCCTTTTTTTGAGTTTAAAAAATAAACTCGAAAAATAATGCCATTTTCTAAATTATATTATAAAAACCCTAAAACAAATATGGAAAAGTAAGTTTTAAAATGGACTTTAAATTGTAATTTTTTAATGTAATTTAATTTAATTTTCGAGAAAATGTTAAAGAAAATGTTATGCTTGAATTAAGTTGTAATTCCTTTTTTTTTTTTGTATTTATGTTTATCTGTTGTAATGCAGCGAAAAGCAACAAGCTGCCCCCGCACCCCGAAGACAACAATCAACACCTTTTTAAATACCAATTAGTCCATAACAAGTGTGTGTGAGTGTGCGACTGTGTGCGAGTGTGTGTGAGTGTTCGAGTGTATGTTGAGTATATCATTAGTTTACATCTAATGCGCTCTCAATTGCAACATTTTTGGGTCTGCCACAAGTTGCACAATAAGCGGACGCAGCGACCGATCCCCATCCCCGGTATGGGCCTGGCCTAAACACCTTAACTAATGGCTCGCTTTGGCCCGGACAGCAGCGACTAATGAGCGGACAGTCACTGAGCTGTGAGCTGTGAGCTCTTTAAAAGGCAGCCCAGAACTCAACTCAAAAATAAAGCCAAAAAAAAAAAAAGAATACAGAAAAATTAAAGAAACAACAAAGAAGTTTTGGGAGTACTAACAGGGAGTACGGCAGGGCGGGAGGGGGAGGGGCAATGGTTGGGGGCTTACTTGAAATACTTAAGGTGGCGTTTGAATTTCGAGACTTCGAGGTTTTTCTTTGGCTTTGGCGCGCTTTGCTGCTGTTGTTGTCTTTGTTGTTGTTGTTGTTGTCTCCGCACATAGTTTGGTAACGAAGAAAAATACAAAAATATTTGAAAACTGGCCCCGAAAGCAGCACAGAAATGAAATATGACTTCAGAGCCCCAGAACAACAATTGAACAGTGAAAAAAAAAATGAAAAAGAGAAAAAAAAAGACTTGGAAAATGATTTTTATTTTTATTTTTTTAAACTGGAGCACGTTGAGAGCATTCTGTATTCTGATTGGATGCCAGCTGCAACAGCAGCTGACCATGAAATGCGTTTTTCTACATTACATTTTCTCACTTCGAATCGGACAAAAGCAAACCGAACCAAACCAAACCAAAAATAACAAAATAAAAAACGTTTCACTTTTGCTTCATGCCAAAGTTGGCAGCTGAAGTCTGAAGTCTGCTGAGAAAACCGAAAGTTAACTGAAGTTCCAAGCAGAATCGAGCAGAGAATTGAGTGCAAGCCAAGTCGATTCCTCGCAGATTCCAATTAGCAATTATGACCGGTTTTTCTTTTCTTATTTTTATTCGTGAATTAATCGTTACATTTACGAGCAATTCGAGCTCTGATCACAGATCGGCTATAAACCCCAATTTCGCTTAAATTAAAATCCTGGCGACTTATTTCTAGTTGTTCTTTGCATTTCTTTTGCATAAACTTACCGCTTGGGATAGGGTATACGCCTGTATTTAAAGGCATTTTCCACATCGCGCAACTTCATTTTGTAGGATCGGTCGGCGTTGAGCGACATAAGAGAGATACACACACAAACACACCCACAAACGGAACCTTAACAGCGCTTTTAATCTAATTCTGCTTCTGGCGGCGTCTTCACTCAATATACAATTACAGTTAGGTGCTGTTAAGCGTTTGCTGTTAACTAACAGAGCAGCGGCGCTGCAGTGGAAAAAAAAATAGTCACGTGTGTAGCGCACAACGTTCGCGGCACAACTGAATGTTCCTGTGAGCGCTTGGCCGCCTTTTTGGCCAAGTCCAAACGACGATCAACGATCAGCAGCTCAAAAGCTTTAACGTCGGCATCGGCGTCGTCGTCGGCGTCGGCATCGACGTCGGCGTCTGAGGCGGCAAGCGCTAGTTATGCGTTTACCGTTTGCTGTTGTTGTTGCTGTTGCTGCTGCTGCTGCTGCTGCTGCTGCTGCTTTTACCTTTTTCTTTTGCGCTCTCATTCGAAATTGGGAGTCTCAGCTCTTCGGCATCTCTCTTCGGCTGCTACGTTCGCTCTCTTTAGACCTTACCCCACCACACACACACACACACACAGTGGGCCACAGCAATATTTTGGCCGCCACTGTGCCAGCCATTTGATGTGTCTGTAGTTTGTTTTTGTTTTCATTCTTTTACTGCCTGTTGGCATCAAAATCCACTTCTTGGCTCTTATTTGGGTCGCTAATATTTAAACAAATTGTCAACGTAGCACAAGCCAGTATATCAAAGAAAAACAAAACAGAGCAACAACAGCAACAACAACAAACACTCCATACAACTGCACAAACAACAATTGTTGCTGCAATTCGTCTCTCGCTCACTGTTTGATCAGTTGGTCTTTCTTCTATTCATATTCTTACCTGTCTTTCTGCCTTTCGGTCTTTCGACTGAGTTTTCGGCTAGGCTAAGTACCACGACTTCATCTTCATCTTCATCTTCATCAGCATTAATGATCGATGCTTACATAAGCCGGGCTGAATTCTTTATTATTTATATCTTTCTTTCCTTCTTTGGGGCCCAAACAGGTTCCACTTTGAACCGCCCAATTGACCAAACTTGACCTTTCCGGCTCTATTTATACATCTATGTATATATATATGTATAATTCCATCGATCTATTGTATTGAAAGCCGGCTTTTTTTTCTTGAGCTCTTCTCTCTTCCCTTATGTATTATTAATCTATTCCATCTGGGCAAAATCTGACTCGCCAGTCTGTAGAATTTCAGCAGAAATTAATTACTTATTTATATTTTTCAGCCCCGCACTTGTGAAGCTTACGGGGCTCATTGACCCTACAAACTTACAGTTAACAGTGTTAGCCAAAAATGTGCGTATCGTAATGTTTGGTGAGAAATTACTGGCTTACAGGCTAAGCTTTTTATTCAAATTTCTGACAATTTTTAGTGTATTATTATTACCAATTTCCAAGTTCTGTTCCTAAAAGCATAATAAATGTTCTTGAAATTGTCACATTTCATCCACTAACCCCATTTTAATTCAGGCTTCAATCTAACCGTTTGGAGTAACCTTCCAACCGGCCTTAACAGACTTCTATCAACGAATGATGGATAATATCGTAATAGTTTCTGTCTGATATTTCAGCCTAAAGGTCTCAAAGGGGCTTCTAAGCGGAACGACAATCGGAACGGAACCGTTAACCGAAATAAACCGATTCAGACTGAGAACAAGAGCCCGAATCGGTACATTAATTTTTCAAATACCTGTACCGGGAACCGATATTCTTGGAACCGAAAAGATCGTACCAGCACAGAAACAATCTTTCGGTATTCTTTCGGTTCGAAATTTTCTCTTCATCGCCACAAAATACCCGAACTTCTATGTCCGTCCGTGCTCTGTTTTCTATTCAGAGTTCTTTAGAAAATCTTAAATATATATCTTTAAGCTTACCTTAATTTTTATATGTATCGCTTCGTACCAATAAAAAATCCAATACCGGTACGGAACCAAAAACCGAAATAACTTAAAAACTGAAAGCGAACCATAACCGCAAAAATCTGTTAACAAACTAGAACAGCAGTTGGAACGTAAATATGAATCGGTTTGATTTGCCGATGGTGAAACATGATAGTGTTTAGCAAATAAAAAGCTCAATAATATTCAATACCCAATTGAAGCCGTTAACTTTTATCAATATCGAAATGAATATACTTTTGCAGCTCACTGTTTGGCTTTGGTCGCTTAGCTTTTGGTCTGGCGTCTGACGGCTGTTGGCCGAAAGTAATGCGTTTACACATTTCCATATCCACATGTGCTGGAGTATTCGATTTTTTTGCTATGAAGCAGCAAAAAACGGATTGTTTATACTTGTTTTTTGCAACAAGCTGAAAATTCGTGTAAATTTCTTGATAAAAAACCAAAAATCGCTAGAGTCAACAAAAAATACTAAATACCAATAAAGCGGGCTAAAAAAAAAGAATAATATAAAAAAAAAGGGCGGCAATTAACAGTCTGGTAAGAGATATATGTGCAGAGATGGAGAGTTATCGGGGAGAGAGAGTATGAAATTGCATAAAGCAGCTCAATTGGAAACGATTTGTAATCATAAATCGATAATTATAAAATTAATCTGCTAGAAAATGTGCAAAGCCGTCATCTCGGATTGCACAGTTCACAGAAATACATAACAGGTCGAAATATTGTTAATATCAATTGTCATATTTTCCACTTAACCACAAAGACAACTGGCAAGGAAAGGCTCTCTGCGGCGCACCGAAGCTTTCATACCCTGACAGAATGGAAAAACCATTTGAGAGTCGTTAATTTTATTCAACTTGGCCATTTGTTCCTATGCTAGCCTTATGATATATTAGTTCGATCTCAGCAAGTTTCGTTCTGCATTAGGAAACTACTCTTAGAAAGTTTTTACGACAATTTTTGGACCGATTGTTCCTATGATATGGTAGTATGATCTCAATAAATTTAGAAATGAGACTATTGCATCTAAGTTGTAAGTTTCCTGGAGATATCTCTAAATACAAAAAGTTTTTAGTATAACAACATGTGGACCGATTGTTCCTTTACATGTCAGCTATAATATATAGTTGTCCGATCCAAACGGCTTCGATATATGTGGCGCAGGAAAGGATGGAACATGCTTCACTTAGTTCAAAAATCGTGAGACTACTTTTCATAGAAACAGAAGGACAGATAGACAGACACATAGACAGATGGACAGACAGATCAGACGCATATGGCTATATCAATAATATATATAAATGTTTTATGGTGCCGGCGTTGTCTTCTTCAATGCCTAATAAAGTCGTAATACTCTTGGAAAGGGTATAATAATGATGCTTTCGATGAAGCTTCATCAACACAGATCTCTGCACACATTTTCCACACCTGGACGGGCGGGCCACACCTTTCGCCGACTGACCAACTGAACAGTTGTTCAAAACTGTCATCAGTCTGTCATTTTATCAGTTGCAATTTTTTTTTTTTTTACTGCAATAAGTTTTTACTTTTTGTTGCTGTTGTTGTTACTTTTATCGTTGTTGCTGTTGCTGCCGCTGTTGTTGTTGTTGTTGCTGGCGTAGCAATTGTGCTGAACTGGCAACTCAATTGTAAACAACTTCAATTGGCCCTAGGCGTAAATACAAATATAGAGGCACTTGTATATTTGTGCACCTTTGTGAGCTCAGCAGCAGTTACGTCGCTGCCGCTGCTGCGCTGCTGCTGCGCTGCTGCTGCGAGGTGTGCCACAAGACTTTCTCTTAGCAGAGAGCGCAGTATAGTTGCTATTAAGATGCGATTTATGCGCTGTCTGTTTTAAGTTTTGTCTATTACTTACAGCACTCAATGAATAGTGAAAACTGTTGTTTGATTTTTACATTTAATGGCAGATATATGATATAGTTATCCGATCTTACTTATTTGCATATCTGATTTGAAAGTTTCGTTGAAATATCTGAGCAGAAAACGAAGTTTTCCATAAAACACTTTGCGATCTACTGTTTCTTTCCATGGCAGTTATAATGATATAGTTGTTCGATCCAGCCAGCTGCAATATCTGAATTTGTTTATTTTGGCCGACTGTTTCTATGCTATATGATATAGTAGTTCGATCCTCATCGTTCTAATAATGTGTTTCAGGAACAGACTCTTACATTATTATACTTGTAGCTTTCATCAGGCCAACTTTTGGAATGATCGTTCCTATGGTAGCTGCTTATATGATATAGTAAGTTGATCTTCATGGAGATATTTCAGAAAGTTGCATGGAGAAAAAAGTGAAACTCTTTTTTGGTCGATTACCTCATCTAAAAGAAGAAGAGGAGGCTTAACTATTGACGAAAGGGATTTTGGAAAACTACTGCAGCAATGGGAGAAACCTGGAAAACGTGCGAGAAAGGAACTGGGCAGCCTTTAGATTTCCTTATAGTCCTTGCCATGGTCGTCTCCTACCTTCTCTAGACCTTTACCTGGATTCGTGTGGCGCTGACGTGACTTACCTGGTTGAGGATCTCCGATAATTTCTCTAGCAGCTCTCGTGTGTGGCAGGCCGCAAAGTTGGGCTTATCAACGCCATTTGGACGTGTCTAGATACCGCCACAAAATCAGCTGGCGGCAATAAAGAGCACCTTAGTCGGGGATAACAACAACAACAACAGGAGCAGAAACAGGACACCTGGCTGGTGATGTTGGTTTATGTGTTATGCGGGTAAGTGCCAGCCAGCTACCTGGCCCAGGTAACTTTACCTGCAGAGTTGCCAAGCTGCGGGGCTTGGCAGTTGCCTTAACTTTAACACCAGGCGTCAGGCGAGGGGCTATAGGCCCATTGCTCTCGCCAGGATGGCGGAGGGGCGGGCAATCAGAAGTTTATCCGGAATTCAATAAAGGAATGCAAATTGTTGTATTTTTAAAATTGTTGTTTAAGTTTCTTTTGTTTCTGTTTTTAATTGTCTTGTTTTAAATACTCGTTTCATCTATTTGATTCAGTGCGTCATTATTTCAATTTCTTTTTTTTTCCATACATAATACTCTATATATATATATAATATATGTATGTATGTATATATATATATATATAAGTATATATTTATAAATATTGGTTTTTGTTTATTATACAAGTGAAACTTACGGCATAAAACTCAAAACTTAACGCACAATTTATGAGCAATTGGAAAATAGTGAAAAAAAAAAAATTTCAAGAAAAAAAAATTTGACATTTTTGGTTTTCTGTTTTTCACTTTTTTCACTTCTTTCACGTTTTTTCTTTTTATATATTTTTATGTGGGTTTTTCATGCATTACTGTACTGTACGCAGTTTCGACTATTTACACAGCTGTTGTATTTATTTATTATTTACCAGCACATTTCGTTTCTCCCTTTCCTTCCCTCTGTTAATATTATTTCATTTCTTTTTTCAATTTTTCATTTTTTCATTTGTTTTTTTTTTTTGGTTGGTTTCAAATAAATTACATGCTATATTTTATGTGCTGCCATAATTCAATTTCTTGTACGTTTTTTGTTTTCGGAATTGGAATCTACTTAAAACACAGTTGGCACAATTTTTGTTTTCTCCATATATAATTTTTTTTTTTTCTGTTTTTTATATATTTGTTTTTTATGCGTTTTGGAAAGAAGGAACTGAACCGAACTGGTGTGAACGTGAGAAAAACGCCGTTAACGTTTTTAAAGCTACTTAAGTATTGGAATGATCTGTCACATTCTCTCTCTCTATATATATATATATATATATATATATCTTCTTGTTCTTAATAATTCCGAACTCTCTCTTGAGCAAAATGTTAATTTGGCCTATGTGCCAATGGGTTTTTTAATTGATTTTTTGTTCGTTCTTTCTTGTTTTTCATTTTTATTCATTTTTACCCTTGCAGCGTGGTTTTCATGTGATTCTGCTTGGAAAATAAAATACAGTTTTCATTTGTTTTTCTTTTGCCGAGAAAAAGCGCAGTTTCTGATAAGTATATAATAAAAGTCATAGGAACAATCGTTGGAGAATTGAGTTTTCACAGTTTTTATACAGATTTAGGAGGGTATGCTGCAAGGGTATTCAAACTTCGGCTACTCGAAGCTGTCATTATTATTATATTTTTTTTAAACTTTTTTTCGGCTTATACATTTGTAAAATATTCAGTGTTTTTCTACTTATATTCGTGTGAGAAAATAATATTTTATTGTTTTTATTTTATGCTATTAAAAATGCAACCGAAGTACTTGAAAATTTATTTGTATTTATTTTTTTTTTCTCTTTTTACAATACGATTTTCTCTGCTTTCTGTGTGGTTTTTATTATTGTTAAATTGTATATTTATGGGAATTATAGTTTTCTTGTTCGGCAATAATTTGGTTAATTTTCTTATTTATTTTTTATTTATCTTTATTTTATCTTTACTTTTATTTATAGAGTGCATTTAAAATAAAGTACTTTTGTCTTA
Organism: Drosophila repletoides; assembly: GCA_018150835.1. Lineage (NCBI taxonomy): Eukaryota > Metazoa > Arthropoda > Insecta > Diptera > Drosophilidae > Drosophila > Drosophila repletoides. Next base: position 717,115 of record JAECWQ010000031.1, read on the forward strand.
TACTCGTATATTTAAATGGGTTTCGCTCGTTTGCTATCAAAAAAAAAATTGCCATTAATTTGATTGTTTATATATATCGTAGTACTATATCTTAGACCCTAGTACTGCATACAATTGGCATAAATTATTCTATATTTTATTTTGTTTTTAGGTCTTTACAAATATCTAATTTTAAATGCTATATCATTAGAAATTGCTTTAAATTTCTAATTGTTTGCCGCTACAAATGGAAAACTTAAAATATCAGAGTTTTTCAAATGAATTTTAAATGAATACAGAAAGAAAAATGCTATCTAGAAATGAGCTTGATCGGTCTTAAATTGAGAGCAATAAAGTTTTGAATACATTGAGCAAGAATCGGTATAAATTCTCAGAAATTAAGCACAATTCATTCTTGATCTCTTTTAAAGCTGAAAACGGTCTTAGAATAAGTATACAGCTCTTAAATTAAGATTATTTATGGCTTAAAGGAGAGTTGAAATAGAAAAGAGAGTACTGCCTTGTGCTCTTTCAATTCTCTTGACAGTTTGACTTAGTTTAATCCTTGTACTAAGAGTGGCGCCTAAATATGAGTCTAATCTCAAGCTGAAAATGAATTGAATTAAGATTTTGTGGTGTCAATTCTTAATTCTTTTACTTAATTGTAGGCTTGATTCAATACTGTTTTGTTCTGAGAGCTCCTGTTGGCCTTTTAGTACAAGAAAAAAAACTTGATTTAAGTTTTTTGGTGCTTAAAATGGAAATGGTTTAAGCCAATGCTTCAGATAGACTTAAGAGCTGAATACTCGATACTTTTCTCTCTGTGAACTTAAGTGGAACTCTTAAAAATATTGAGACTTTGTAACTGGAGCTTAAAAAATGATGATAATGAAACTATATTAGATTGTATTTCTTTAAAAAATACACAGAAAATATTATAATTGAAATGTTTTGAAGACAATTTATGGCAGTTATTTTGTTAATATTGATTTCAACATTTTAGTTGTTTGAATCTTTGCTTAATGCCGCTCTTAAGGTTTATTAATTTAATTAATAACAATTTAACCACTATGTGATGTTTGTTGTTTTTGTCCTTGCTACGTGTGTGTGTGTGTGTGAGGGTGTGTGAGTGTGTGTGAGTGTGTGTGCTGTATCGAAAACCCACGTGCTGTTTTTTTTTATTTATTTTAGTATTTCTTTTATTTTTTTGAATAGACTATGCCTATGTATTTATATGACTACATCATAAAGAGGAGTACTCGTAATGTGGTAATATCGTATGATAACTGCCTCAGTTGTTGAATAACCCATTGAATGCCTTAGTTGTCTACTACAATACATACGCTACTATATATGTATGTATGTATGCATGTGTGTATGCGTGTGTGTATGTATGTAGTTAGTTAATCGTAGTCTCAGTATTATGTGCATGCCTTGAATCACAACACTGTCGAGATTTCTTACTTGCCCCACATAATCGTAAAACTATCGCCTAAGTTCCTTACCCTAAAGTTAAGTAATGTTTTTGTTTTTTTTTTTATTTAATTTTTATCAGAGAGAACTGCCACTTCAGAGAGCGAGTTTTTCCCATTTTCCTTAATTTATACAATTTAATTGTAATTTATGATTTTTGTTTGCATTTTGGTAGCTAATTGTTTACTTTCTTTTAATGTGTGTGTGTGTGTGTGTGTGAGTGTGTGTGCTATGTGTGTGCTAGGCTAATGCTATTTGCCAAGGGCTTCTCTTTAAGTACTCTCTCATATCATCGATCCATCATATTAAAGGTACCTAATTTACAATAGTTTTATATATGCGCTTAGCCAGGACGAACCAAAGAAAAGAAGGGAAAGGAAAGGAAAGAGTATTTAAAAGTCAATACGAAGCGGATGAACATAAGTTTTTTTCTGAGGACTGGCACCTTTAGTCTTTAAAGTAAATGAACTCAAGAATTATCGTGTTTAAAATGCAGTAAAAGGTGGACTCTTCTTTAGTCATAATTATAGTACTTATATACAGGACTCGCTAGGCAGTGTTGATCAACCAAATCAAAGTATTAGACCCTCTCGTCTCGTATCAATTTAGTTAAAAGACCAATTCTTCTATACACATAACTATTCGTATCCATTATCATTTTCCTCTCTTTTCTCATTTCTCTTTTTCTTTATTTTCATTTGCTTATTTTCTTATGACTACACACACACATTCACTTTGCTGGTTTTTCTCTATTTTCTCTATTACTCTTGAAGCGCTTAGAAAAGTTATGAACTTACAATTTAGCTTTAGTTCTTCTCTTTCTCCCTGTTTGGCTCTTAATATCAGCTTTAAAACTTCCATGCCAGATCCTGCACTGGACCAACAATAATTTCCAGGTGCTCCAATTGTTCCTGCTCTTCCTCCGGTTCCTGCTCCTGCTCCTGTTTCTGCTCCTTCAACTGCTCCTTTTTCGGTTCTCGTTCCTGCTCCTGTTCTGGTCAGGCCATGCTCAGACCCTGCTCCATTTGCTCATACAAGCCACAGCCGGCGGCAACATATCACACGGTGGTTTCTCGATCCACATGTATGTACTCGACCGGCTGGAGTGGATGTCAGGACGCTGGATCAATGTATAGGGCCTCCTTCTTGAAGTCCTTCTTCAGTGTGCCAATATTACAGGCAGCTGGCACATTGCCATTCCCATTGGCACCATTCATAAAACCACCGCTCTTCTGCACCACCGACTTTTTTCGCTTGCGCATCAGACCGAACATGCAGAATATCAGGCAGGCAGTTAAAGCCGCTGCAATGCAACCCAATGCGGCAAAGACACCGCCGGGCAGCTCTAGAAGTTTCCTAGCGGTGCCGCACTCCTCCTCCGATTCATCGAACCCACTGGGACAGTTGTGATGACCTGTGTAATGCAAGGAAAAAAAAAAACAGAAAAAAAGAGCATTGATTGAAAAGAAATCTCTATGGTCGGGTTACAGGTTCGCCTCGACAGTTGCCAAATTGAAAGACCTGCCGGCCAGTGTCACTTGAGTGCTCCCCTCTATTGGGTTAGTTCGGTTCGGTTCGGTTCGGTTCGGTTGGGTTGGTTTGGGTTAGGGTTTTGGGTTGGCTTGGTTTGGTTTGGTTTGGTTTGGGTGGGGATTGGGTTGGTTGGGGATGGCTGGTTAGCTTGTTTAATGCGCTGCCTTTGCGGTTAAGCAGCTCAGTTGCAGTTGCAGACGCGCCTGGCTGCCCATAAATAATTGAAGCTAAAAGGCGAGTCCGTGCTCCCTTCTCTCAAGTGGATCTCCACCCAGGCAGGCAGGCAGGCAGGCAGGCAGGCGGGCGGGCACTTGGCGGCAGCTGTTGCGGGCTGTCGGACAAAGCGACGGACAAACTTTTGTGGAAGATATTTTTGGGCCACTTGGTGGACAACCCGCAGCAAGTTGCATCAACAGCAGCAGCAGCAGCAGCAGCAGAAGCAGCAGCAGCTTTGTGCAGTTGTCAGGAAACTTTGCCTGATTACAAAAACGTGGCCAACAGCTTGCAGTGAAATTAACAGACAAGCAAACCACAAGTGAAATTTCTGTTGCCTACTCACAGGCGTCGGACAGTGGGACAGCAAAAGCAAAAGCCAAAGCAACCAGCGCCAAATCACGTACACGTAGGGCAAACTTAAAACTTTCGAGGGTTGCCTGAATAATAATACTCGTTTTATATATGTTTTTTTGTAATTTAAAATTAAATTTCGAGAGTTGAAAAAACCACCAAAAAGCTAGGGTTTTCAGCCTTAAAGTTGGCAGTGCAATGAAATGTTGAATTGGGCTGAAAATCATAAAGATTTGCTTCGATTGTTCTTAGGCCAGATATATGATATAGTTCTTAGATCCGGCTGTTCCAAGTCTCATTTGCCTAGCTCAAAAACAGATCAACAGACAGACGGAGGGACAGACGGACGGACATGGCTAAAAGATTGGGATACAAATCTTAATTCGGAGTTAAAGGCAGCGGCAGCGGCAGCTGGCAGATTATTTGGCCATCTATTTGGGCCGCACCTTCTTTTCTGGCCTGCTCGGCATTTCTCAGACAACCCATGCATCTATAGTGTATATACATATATAAACTTGCAATCGGAACTTACCATCGCACCACAGACTGGACGCAATGCATGCATCAATTTCAGGACATTTGTACTCGCACTCCGACTCCTGGGGATAGATACCCAAATCGATGAGAGTTTCGTTAGCTGCTGCGCTGGGTGCAATGCCTCCGGCTCCAGCGACACCAGCGCTGCCAGTGCCCACAACTCCAGAAGCAGAGCCACCAGGACCACTGCTGGATGGTGCGCCCATGCCCTTGGTTACGCTTGCATTCACATGCAGGTCCAATTGCTGCAACAGCGCATTCTTCGTGCGATGTATCTCTAGCCATGTGAAGGCAATGTCGCCGGGCTCCTTAAGGATGGGCTCCAGTACCAGGCTGATGGGCCTGCAAGGAATATATAAGTATATACATATAATATATATATATATATATATAAAGAGAGAGAGAGAGAGAGGGGGAGAGTTTGTAAGTGTTGTAAACATTTTCGGCCCCTGTTCTGTCCTATCCAATTCCTGGTTGCCCGGAGGCTGTCATGCAGCTGCTTGCCATGCTCCACATAACTTTGAGGCAAGTTTTGAGTTTTCGGGGATAATGTAAGGAATACCCCGCCACAATGGACTGAATGGATTCGGATCTCTTTGGCTGCCAGTTGCTCAAGTGCAACTAATTACGCGCAACTTTACAAAATACTCGTTTATTATTCACTTCACTTCGACTGCATTCAGAACGAATGAAGAGATTGCGATGATTTTGCCATTAACATTATACTCCTCCTGGTATACATTTAAGTAGTCTTAATGCTCTCAAGTGCGAAATAAGACGAGAGCTTTAGGTAACCAAAAGCCGAAGAGAACATTATAATTGAGTACGATAAGTGGGAGTTTTATGTGTAGGGTATTAAACATTGAAGATACACATCAATTTAATAGATTTTAAGCAGAATTTCTTACGCATTAGATGCAATTTTGTTCATTGAAATGTTTTGATTCCTTCGAATGGCACCAGAGAAAGGAGCATTCTTGACATGTGCAACTCATTCTCCTTAAAATTCCTCTCAAAAAAAGGAGAAAAAAGAAAAGGCAACGAGCTCTCCTCGTTCACAAACTGGCTGCTTGTTCAGGCAAAAATACTATTAAAAATACGAATATGTATAGCATTTCACAGGCTTTAGTTCAAAAGCCTCTCAGCGTCAGTCTCCTTTTTTTTGTTTTTTTTTTGTTTTTTATACTCGTATTCTTGCCGGAACTAATTGCAATTTAACAGTTGCTCGTATTTCAAATGTTTTTGTAGCAGCTCTCAATATGTGGACTCGTATTTTAACCCGCTCCTGCGCTCCCGTGCTCCACTCGAGGCAGGAGGAGCATTTGGAAGCTCTTATGAGCTCTATCAAAAAAACAGGCTGCTTAAAAATGCAATAACAGGAAATGGCTACAGCGGCAACAAAACACAGGAAATTGAGCGCAAAGACGAAAAAAGAAAACACATTGAGGCAAACAAACATGACCATACACACACACACACATACACATATATATATATACGGCAGACCATGTTGAAAAGCATGCAAAAATGTCCTATGGAGTAAGAAGGGGCTGGGCTGGGCTGGGGCACTCCATGGCGGGCGCTCCATGTGAGAAGTTGTGTGTGTGTGTGTGTGTTCCGGCAATTTATGTTCAAGGTGCGTGCCATGAAAATGAACTCGGTTTTGGTCAGTTTTGTGCTGCCGCTCGGAACGTGTTGCCATTAAATTTTATGAGCAAGTGCAGCTCAAATTTGTCGCTAAAAGAAAAACATATAAAACACAGACATGGCCATGTGGAAACATATTTTTATGACACCCCAAAGGGTAATTGACAGTGTCCAGGCGGCTGTCATTGCAGACAGTGTCAACTAATGAGCGTGTCGAGCCTTTTAGATAATTAATCGAGCTCTTTTCAACTCACTCGCTCCGTTAAAGCTGCAATGAGATGAGTTGAAAATGTCGGATTAATCCTTGAGCATAAAGCTCTTAAGGCACATCCTTTATTTCGATTGAATACAACGAAGCTGTCCGTTCACTCTGATTAAAAGGAATCCTTAAGCTGATGTTATTGGGATCAATGATACGGAAACCCACTCTACTTACTTGTTCATGAACAAGGGCTGTCCGTTGGTCCAATCCTCGGAGAATATGTGCAGCGATGTTGGCCTGGGACCACTCTGAGCTGGACAAACCACACGCATCAGTTTCAGTGGCCGGCCCGAGTAGACCATCAGTCGATTCTTGGTGTGGCAGCGCATTGCATCCTCTGAGGTGGGATCGACGGGTAAATAGGAGCCCCAGGTTTGCACGAAAAGCGAACGTTCCGACGACTGTGCCTCAATATACCAGGATAGTCCTTCACAGCTGGCATCCTGGGCCTTTAGCGGATATTTTAGCTCATCCTCGCCGCCAGCGCCCTTCAGTTTCAGCTGCTTGCGGCAATCCGCCTGTCGCTTGTACTCATACGAGGCCGAGAAGAAGACATCAGCAAAGTCCTCCGAAATGTTGAGTCTGGTCACCGTAAAGCTCACCTCCATAACGCGTGAGTGCGAGATAAAGGTCAAGGGTGCATTGCTATACAAAGCACTGGAATTATCGCAGAAGCAACCCAGCTGTATTTTCACATCCCGGAACGGCACATCGTATATTCGCAGCTCCGTTATGCGACCCTCGGGATCCAGTTGATGGCAACGCGGCCTACCAGTGTGCAGATCCGAGTCGGTGGTACAGGAACTGCCCTCACCAAAGGATACATTGTGCAGGACGACCTTAACATGCTCCGAAGCGGACGCCTCAAAGCGATACAAACAGGTGATGTTTTTAGCTCCACCTCTGCCATAGAGGAATACATTCCGGGGCACCTGTAAGTTGCCCTTGCGTTTGCGGAAGATACGCGAACACAGCGGCGGAACTTCCTCGCCACGCCTACCCGCCCAAGTATCGCCTCCTTGTTCAGTGTCCACAAACTCGTAGTTCAGTGCAAATTGAGCAGGAAACAGGGCGGTGCCTGTGTGCGTGTGGAATTCCAGTTTCTGCAAATACAAAAAGCGAAGTTTTTAGTACGGCACATGTTATACACTGAGAGAAAAAAAGTGTATCAAAGTGAAATAGCTGAGTGTGCTTGACTTCTGTATAAAAAGTATTTTCCTAGTTTATAATTTAAAAATGTTGTGCAACATTTGAATATTTCATTGTGATCGCATTTAAAATGGAACATTTTGATTTGTCGATTTCTTTGCACACATTTTCGCCCAGTGTAGCTTCAATTTGGCGTCAAAATATTTGCAGTTCATATTTGCGACATTCAAAAAGGCTAAGCAAGCTTATTGCGGTCCCCTGTATTTGCTAGGCCCGCAGTTAGTACCCAGATCCTGGCATCCCCCTGCCACTACTACATTGCCTCCTTTGCCAGGGAGTCCTCTTTCCATTCCTTCGAAGAGCGAGCTTTGTGTGTGCTTTGGCGAATTTGAATTTGAATTTTGCCGTCAGGCAAAGAAGTGAGAGACGCCCTGGGCAACTCTGGAGCCTTGTTGGCTTCGTTGGCTTCGTTTGTCGTTATTTGTGCACGTCTGGCGATGCACTCGAGTGTTTAATTTGATTAATTTTGTCAAGTTTAAAGCAAATACAAATTTGCACTGTGCCAAATTTGTTGGCTCGCCTCGCTGCCAGGCAATTGTTGGAGCAGCCAAATTGGGCACTCCTTACAGCAGCAGCAGCAGCAGCAGCAGCTGGAAACTGGAAACTGGGTGAAGAGGGGCTGAAGGGAAGCACAGGTGCAGCTGGATATTTAGAAAAAAAGTGCAAATACTTTTTGTTAAATTCAACAAATTGTACTTTTTTCCGGCAGGTAAACAATGAATTGTTAAAGTCAACTCCTAAAAGCAGGCAACAGCTTTCCGTCACGTTGTAAGTGCTCATTAAATATGTTGCATACTTTCAGAAGCAGAATTAATTCAGAGTTTTTATAAGGCTTCACCTACTTCTAAGAGTTGAGCACAATGGGCTAAACGACCATTTTTTTGCACAAAAAAAAAATATTTTTTTAAGTCTGCTGAAAATGCCATTAAAAACCTTAGAGAGAAAAATAATGTGGGAGTTTTAAAAAGCGAAAGATTGAGCAGATTTCCAAATACTTTTGGGTGAAAATTTAGTTATTTGAAGGCAATCTCAACATTAATTAAATGTCTTTAATTAATCTACGACTTTTATCTATCTTTCAGAACCAGATATATTCGTAGTATTAGCAAAACAATAATGCACTTTTTCGATCTTTAATTGAACCTTCCCCCAGCTCATTAAATCTATTTTATATGACTTTCTTTAGCTCTTACCAAATCTCTGCCCGTGCTGACATAGCTCTCCAGAGGACTGCAAGGACGCTGCTTATTTCCACCCATTAAGGCGCTGCTTCCACTGACTCCGCTGCCAATAGCCGTATGATCACACAATTTGGGCGTCTCATAGTCGTAGATCTCCAGCATGAGGCGTCTTTTACCCTTGGTGCTCATAAGGGAGACAGCGCTTTGGCTATTCTTATCTGAACTGAGGACAGCTGCAGCTGAGGCGCCAGCTCCATCTCGGCCCGATTTGCTGCCTGATATATAATTCAAGCTATCCTTAATGCCGCCCAGCTGCTTATTAGCTGAGCCAGCTCCTGCGCCCCCGCCACCTGCACCGCCCTGATAGCCACTGTACTTGTTCTCCTGATTGAACACACTCGACTGAGTGGGTCCATAGATGTAAGTGTCCACTGGGTTCCAGGCATTGTCAATGTTGACACGCAAATTGCGATTCAATTTGGGATTACTGGCACTGTAGTAATAGCTGCCGTAGTTGCTTTGATTCAATAGCGTGGGTTTACCTCCATCAGCCGAGGAGGCGACCGGCGGGGGAGGAGGCGGTTGTCCTGTGGTCACACTGGTCGACTTGATGGGCAAATATGTGCCATAGCTGTCCCACATACGCAAACGTGTTATCCAAGGCGGCAGATCGCTCTGTGAAAGACAAAACAACAAAGTAAAATCAAGCGCTTGTTATTGTTTAATTCTCTTGTTGACATTAATTTTGTGTTTGCCGCGTATAAACAGCAATCCTCTCCCCCCTCCTCCCCGCCTGTCATAAATCCGAAACTTTGTGCCCCAAAGCTCTAATTCTCCACCCGCCACCCGAGTCCCTATTCCCCAGCTCTGCAATCATAATCTATAACATACTACCCCAAAGCCCGCAATGCTTTAGCAGTAATCCCCAGTGTTCTAGCCCCAAACCATGAAAGTTTTTACCCCCAAACCCGTAACGCTCTACCCCTTTTGTTTTTACGCATTTTTATGCTTTGCTTTGCTTTGCTTATTTCCTTTGTTTTTCCCACTCTGTTCGCTTTGTTGTTGTTGTTGTTAGTTTGCGCCTGCTTCTCTTGTTGTCGCCTGTTCGCATTCCTTCAGTGTTAACAAATGCCACTCTTCTCTCTTGGCCCTCTCATGATATTTGTCATATGTCACATATTCAAACAGCGGCAGCAATGAGAGTCTGTTGCAAGTGTGAGTTATTTGTCTTTTCACGTTTTGTCACTGCTGTTGTCATGTTTTCATGTTGTTCTTCTGACTGTCCCTCTTCATTCTACTCCACATTCCACTTCCACTTCCATTTCCATCTTCATCATCATTTGCTGCTTCTCCAGCTCCTGCTCCTGTCACAACTACTACTTCATCTTCAGCATGCTGTTTGCAGGCATTAAATATTTTTACTAGACGCCTCTGCTTGGAATGTTTTCCTTTTCGTGTCTAGGCAGTGATTACTGTTGACTGTGTTAATAACATAAGGACAAAAAAGACAGTTACCAACAGCTGTGGCTTCTGTGAGCCTGAAGAAATGAAGGCTTAGCCAAATGGGGAAAGCGATTCGGACAGACAAAAGCTATACAGAAAAATATAAGCCATTAGGCTTGTTGGTTAAAAAGTCGAGTTAGGTTCTTAATTAAACTCGCTCTCTAACAAGATTTCACCCGGGAGATCTCTCAAAACAGTCCAAGTAAATGGGTTAGGTCGAAGAAAATGAAATGAAAACCCATAAGACTCTGGATAATATAATTACAAGTACCCAAATAAAAAACAGAAGAAAATACCTCTCTATAGTGAGAGTCGTATTTATACCTCTTATTCAGTTTATTTAAGTTTGATTCTGGGCTTCTGCTCCATAAGTCTTACCATTTAGTTAGAAGCCACCTTTCCTATGCGTCTTTCTTTCTTATATATAAAACAATATTTCTTCATTCTATGCGCTGAACCACCTGTGATTACCTGGCAGTCTGACTAGGTCAATTTGCAGCTTTCAAGAGTTCTCAAAATTTTAGACAATGAGCTCTCCTGCTTCGCCCCTCCGCCCCAGCTAGAACCACATGACAAGTTTCAAGTGATGTTGTTAAGCTGCTAAGTGACTTCAAATTGGTTTTGCTGTAAGCCTAAGTCTTCACAGAGTCCCCTTCGAAAAAATTTGGGGGGGTTGTACTACTCGGAGTCAGTGCGTTCTTCTATGGACACGTAGAGGAGCTCTCCGCCCTCCAACCATTTCCACGTAGTTCATCAACAGGGATTTCGGGTAGGGGAAATGTCACCACTTGTGTGTGTGGTTCTCATAAATGTCGCGGCATTATTTCTAATGGTATTTTTTTTTATTTTTGTATTTTTTGTATTTTTTTAACATTGTTCTGTAATCTCCCAATGATCTCCTCTCCCGTTTTATTATTATTTTGTTGTTGTTGCTGTTGTCTCTTTTGGTTTGCAATGGTTTTTTGTTTGGAATTTTAACTTTGCTTCTTAATTTAAAAAGTTTGCTAGCTTTTTGTTTGTGCGAATTCCCTGCCAACTTATTTTATTTTTGCTTCTCCGGCTCCCAACCAAAGCGGGGCAGCACCCACGTAGCAACTGTTCCCCTCTTCCCTCCACTTCCCTTTTCCCTGGGCGCTGCTCCATAACCTCTACCTTCTGTTTCAAGTGTTGATTGTCGTTGTTTTTGTTGTTGTACCTGCTGTTTGTTTTTGTCGCTTTTGTTGCTGTTGCAAAATTCATGAACTGTTTTTGCTGCTGCCCCTGTTTTATTTTACACATATTTTTGTTCTGTCACTTTTTATTGTGCCACTGGCCAGGTGGGCGGCAGCAGCAGCAGCAGCAGAATGAGGAGTGGCAAAAAAGCAAACCCAAAAGCAAAGGCAAAGGCAAAGGTAAAGGAAAAGGGAGGGCATTTGATGTTGGTGTTGCTCTGTAAAGTTCTTGTTTCGCTCCTGGCAGCATTTCATTTTTTGCAATTTAAAGTGTAGGTGGAGGCGGCAAGTGCAATTGACACGGACTCTGCATCCAGGTGAAACTAAAAAGGACACCAACAATTGGGGGAGGAAGCGGAAATGGACGAGTTCTTGAACTCCATTTCATTGTGGGAGTAGAGAAAGAGCAGCAGCTGATGAGCACTCATTCCATTCATTGGGATTTTCCCAAAATTAATTGGCATCTTTTTTTCTTTTCGTATTTATTTATGTCTTGCCTGTTTCTCAAGTGTGCCTGTAAAGTCTGTTTTCCAAATGAATTAGATGTCTCCTCTCTTTTCGGGTGTCTAGACAGAAAAGGACCTTGAAAAAAAGTTACGCAAGCTGAGCCAATTTATATGTCAAGGCACACAGGTGAAGTCTGCTTAATAAGTGAAGTCTGTTTGTCAGGTGTTAAAGGTGTTAAAGGTGTTATACTCTGCTCACATGCTCAAAAAAAGGCCAGAAAAAGCAACATAGGCAAAGCATAAGCCCCATTCCTTGGGCGAAAGTTTAACTGATCCTTTAAATGTCTGAGGTTTGCCTCCGTTTAAAGTCAACACAAATTAAGAGTAGACCAAATGACAGCTTTTTATATTGCTTGTTAAAGTTATGTTAAGTCTGTTAAGTAACATTTGTATTCTCTGTTATTTAACAGCTCGGAGTAGGCAAGGCTACAAGCTGTTGGTGTAATGATATAATAATATTCTTATATTTAAATTTATAGCTACTACTTTCTTCTATTTTACTGAAACTTTATTTACCTATTAAAGGCCTTTCGGTGCAGCTAAAATTAATAATTCAGTCACTGTTACATTAAATTGTAGTTGGAAAAGTGCTAAAAGTAGCTCAAAGCATTTGATTTTCTCATAGGAGTTGCTCAAAAATCAAGTAAAAAAATCTCTGGAGCTCCATTCTTCAATCAGGGCTGGAAACTACAAGCCTCACTTCCTAAAACTCGCTTTCTCTGGGTTTCAAAATATGAAAATTTATTAACTAAACCTAAAAAAAGGCAACTCCCTAAAGGAACAGACTTTGTTTCCTTTGCTCATAGTTGCCTTATCGAGGTCCGCCCTAATGAACATACGTAGATAGTTGACTGATTATTATAAAATTTGGAATCTGGCATTTCTTTTTGTGCTTTAGAAGAAATCTAAATATTTCCAGAGGAATAGCAATTGAAATTAATCAAGCAAATCATAATTGAATAAATGTGAGCTATATGAAATCAATTACTTTATAATTGGAGATATTAGCTAGAAATGTGAATATTTTTGTAATTGAAGCTTAGCTCCTTTTCTTTTATGTGGAATTCAGAGCCAAAATAATTGTATCAATATGATCTTCCATACACTTGTCAAGCTAAAGAGGTCCACCCTAATGCAGATCCACTCAGCTCTTTCTTCATTTATTGTCATGTAAGACTCGGCCAGAAAACATAGCTACAATCGAAATGACGTCAAAATAAGACTGTTTCTTTTTCTTTTTAGAATATTAATTTAATTCCTGCGCTGTTATTAAGAGTGTACGGATGAATATTCATATATAGTTTCTCATTTGTGCTAAATAATCATTTGGTCGTATGCTCGTATCGCCAAGTTTTGAAGGATCCGCACGCTTAGCTGACTACTCCAACTATGTCCTTTCACTGTACCCGCCTGCCCCCCCTTCCGACTCCCCTTACTTATACCCAGCCCCCCTTTCTGTGAGTTGTTAAATATGCAGCTAGCTTTCACTCGCACCTTGACACAATTTACAGGCCGTTAGACACAGCGAACAACGCACATTTAAAATGCGCACAACACGAGAATGGCTGAAGGTGCTGCCATTGTTGTTGTTGTTGTTGCTGCTGCTGCTGTTGTTGTTGTTGTTGCTGCTGCTGTTCTTGGCAGTGTCGCATTTTGACGCAGTTTCTTTTTGCCCTCTGGGCAGACTTTAGTCTTAAAACGAGTGTCGAAATCCTTTTGGCCACATTCCTGCTCCTTCCTCTTCTTCTCTTGGCAACTAAAGTCTTCACTTAATTATAAACTGTGTGTGTGTGTGAGGGAGTGTGTGTATATTTGTTTGCTTTTGTTGTTGCAATTTTACCTCAGAGAAACGCGAGCATTTTAATTGGGTGAGAAGACAAAGTGTCGCTCGACTGGCACTAATAGTAGAAGCATATAGAGAGAGAGTACGATATAGAAATCAAGACAATAGACAAGTGAATCCGCCCGTTGGCATAGAACGCGACGCGTTTAAGCACACAATGCAAACAACTCGGATACTTCAGTTTCTCCAGCTCCCAGCTCCCAGCTCCCTGCCACCCCCCTCTCTCTCTATCTCTCTCTCTCTGTATCTATCTATCTCTCACCCCCTTGAAACCCTTGCATTTTATGCATTTATGCAAACTGTTACAGGCCCAGAACAGAACAGTACAGAACAGAACTGAACGGAACGGAGCCCAGCCCCAATTTCAATCGGTTCGGGCAGAGGAAGGGGGAGGGCTGGAAGGATTCAACCGACTCTCAAACGGTTTCACTCACCCGTCCCAGGGTATTGTTGTCGTGTATCGCCTGCTGCAGTATCTGCAGATTGTAGCTGGTGAACGATAACCAAATCAGGTCACCAGGATATCCGTGAAAGTGGTACGTGCATGTTGTGTTCGGCGGAAGTGTGTGACGCGGACTCACAATGCGTCCCATGCGGCCGCGACGTGAGAATAGCACATCATCTGCAAAAGAAGGAGATATACATATATTATGTGTTGAAGCGAGATAGTTACAGATTATGATATAGGTATATTTATATATATATATATATTCGTATATATATATTCTCCATATTTGTATACAATGTTTGGCTTACATACTGTCAACGCACGGCCGTTTCTCGTCGTCATTTTTATTTTAATATGCTCTAAGAACGTTGTATGACAAGCGGCTTACATGTGATTTAGGTTAATTTACACTGTGCTCCACAGTTAGCCTTTTTTTCATTCTGTTTTTTAATATTTTTACCCCTTATATAAACGTCTAAAATGTATGCGTTGATGCATAATAACCGAGTATTAAAAGATAATGCAATGGGTGGAAAAGGCTAGATAATATCATCAAGTGAGCATCGTCAACTAGGCAACAAAATGCATCTGCCGCTAAAACTAATTTGATCCACAAATATCCCATACTAAATCTAGAAGCTATTCTATATCCAGACAAAAGCTACATTGGAGGAAATTGTTTTTGAAATAACTTCTGCTTTTAATTCGATTCAAATAGATGAGGCGGCGAGATGGATATGAAAGCAGAGAGGTTGAGTTCTGAGGAGAACAGCACAGGATAATTCTTAGATATGCAATATATACTCTATATAAAAATCTTTATATCACTTTTCAAGAGCTTAGCTCCTATTCATAAAGAGAAAAACATTGGTCTAAAATTGAGTTTGATCGATCTTAAATTGAGAGCAACAAGATCTTGAATATCTCAAGACGAGATATAAATAAACAAATAAAGAAAATAAATAAATAATATAATTCTTAGGTCAATATTATTTATTGCTAGAAAGAGAGTTGAACAAGAAAAGTGGGCCTAAAATTGGCTCATTCTCTCTGAATTTGGCTCGCACTCTCTCAACTTTATATTCTCGAAACAAGCTCATTTCGACTTAAGAACATATCCTTCAAAGCTTAATTTAAGATTTTGATTGTTAACATATCATTAGGAAATAAAAACTTTCGACTGGATTCAAGCCAAATATATTATAAAATGAGTATGAGCGGTTTATTTGAAACTATTCTGGGTTGATCTAAGACCTTAATTCTTGATCCATTGTATGAGTAGATCCACTTGGGCTGATCTGGAAAATGTATTTTTACCCAGTTCCTCTGATCCTATGCTTAATTCCATATCTGTTTAATCTGGAAACCAACATTGAAAAGGAAAAATTAACTACACTAATCATTTACCTAACTTTCCCCGCAAGTTTTATGGCTTTGGCTAAGGGTATTTATGGCCAAGTGTGCAAATGAGCAGAAAGGACAATGAAGAAGAGAGCTTCGTTTACCTGAGTTGAAACATCTGTTCGGTCAAAAGTTAACCGTGTACCTATTTATAGACAATCGTTGGTTACTTTATTTTCTACCTAGAGATTTACGTATATAAACTGAGCATAACCGGTTACTATTTGGTCAGTGCTCAACTGAGAGAGCTCCGAGTAAGACATGGAGAACATTTGCCGCATTTGCATGAGCAAGTCCGCGACCTTGGTGGATATATTCTCCAAGGAACCGGTTCCCGATAATAAACAAAGTGTTGAAGATATACTAAGAGAATGTGTCAATAGCTGCGAATTAAGACAGGACGACAAGCTGCCCCAGAAGATATGTACACTTTGCATATCGGATGCTCAAACTGCCTTTAGATTGAAGCGAAGATGTAAAAAAAGCTATGCGATATTGTCCTTGAAGGTGGAGCAACAGGAAGTTGCAGATTTGATTAGTACGCTGGAATCAGAGGACTGGGAATTTCTGCCAACTGTCACAGAAGTCAAAACAGAGATTGTCGATAATGTCGATGAGACTTGCCAGGCACCGGAAAGCAAAAGCTTTAAGGATCAAAAGCAAGCAACCGATTTCAAAGAGAAAGACTTAGATAAGTCTCAGAATTCTGCAGAGGCACGCCCCTATAATTTTCGCTATTGTTCAAAGGGAAAACTGAAAAATCTTGCCATTATTGATCAAAATGATCGACCGCATAAGTGTACCTATTGCATTAAAACATTCAAAAGAATACAGGTCCTGAAGGTCCATGAAAAGAGTCACACCGGTGAACGCAACTTCAAGTGTCCTGACTGTCCCAAGGCATTCATTACAGCAGCTCAACTGAAGGTTCATGGCAGGGTGCATACTGGAGAACGTCCACATCAGTGTCCTCACTGCGACAAAGGCTTTTCTTCGAAGCAGAATCTAAAGGCTCATATAAGTCGCCATACTGCCGATCGTCCTCAATCTTCGAAAATATATTTTCGACCCTTGCCATTTAAAAAAGGCGCTAAAAAATTCTCAAAGATCGACAAGCCCTAAGACAAAATTTTTTTCATAATTTCAACTATCTTTTTAATACTCACAATAAAAATGTTTATCATAAGTAAAAAATGTAAGAAGAAAAACATCTGTAAGTCCAAAATTTGATAAAATAAATTTAAAAAAAGTATCAGAATTTTATTTTTGATCTAAAATCGGTCGGTTTCAAAAACAGTAGAAGGATTCTAGCCAAGTTTTATGAGAGGGTTATTTGAAACTAATACTAAGCTAAGCTTTAAAGACAGAGAATTTATTAAAGAAATAAATTTTCACAGGAAGACATAGGCACATACACTGCTGCTCAACTGAATAGGTTCAATGCTTCTATTCTGGCCAAATCATTGCAATTTGACGAGTTCGATGTAGGGATGCGAATTAGATCTGGGACAGAGTATTTTATAGTTTTTACTTGTTTTGTAGTGCTGATGTCAGCATCTTACAGAGACAGGGAGGGAATAGATGTTAAAGAGCTGCCATATGTTTGATATTGCAATTGCAACACTTGGCTTTAATTAAAGTTGTCCGAGAGGCAACAAACCAAAGCAACAAAAGCAACGAACCAGTCAACCAACCAACCAACCAACCAGCCAACCAACCAACCGACCAACCAACCAACCGACCAAACAACATCCGGAGGAACATTTGAGGGCCGTCAGCCGAGCCAAGGGACAACTTTGGCAACTTTTGCTTCAAGTGACAAATTAAAAACGGCAAAGAGGGAAAATCGAAACAAGCCAAAAAGCGAAGGCAGCCGCGTTTCAATTGCTAAAAGTCGCACGATTTGTTGCAATGCGGCACAGTGGCAGCGCCAGAGAGTTGGAGGGGAACGAGCAGAGGAAAAGTCTTCGAGTGGATGTGTTAGGCAACTTGGTAGAAGTAGCTGACTGCCTGGCTGGCTGGTTGGCTGGCTGGGTGGGTGGCTGTTTGAGTGGTGCTCTCTATAAAGGAAGCAAACGTCAACGGTATCGATGATAACACCTGGGCCGAGACCGTCGTTCTAACTGCTTCGACAGCTTTTCAACTTCAAGTTGATGTAACGCCAAAGAGTTTTGATGTGCCGCATCGAGTGGCAGCAGACGGCAAAAGTTGCCAGCTGGACTCGCTGAGAAAAAAAATACGAAAAAAAACTTGTGAGAATTGGGTTCGTCGTTGACTTACAGCTGTGACTCCTTCTCATAGATGTATATATATATATATATATATATATATGTTTGTGTGTCTATAAATACATATACCGAGTATTTCTGCCTCATGCCTCATGCCACACGGCTAATACATTTTTATGAGCTTTTTATTGTCACATTGCGCTGGTTGCTGGTTGTGCACATTTCTTGCTTATAAAGCCAATGCGAAACGCCTGGAGAACCACTTAGGACTGCTTTAAGCAATGTATTCTGGCATTTAAAAGCGTAACTGTGGCTTACATTTTAAGTCATTTCGAGTCCTTTAAGGCTTTCAAGCAATTATGCCAAAATAATGCTACTAAAATGTAGCAAAGCAAAAAGGTTATATAAACGTGTATTAAAGTCAACAAAAGACATACTATTCGTCTTTTTTTCCTTACAGCTTTTGACTTTTCATTTCGGTGGGGGTGGATTTTCCAGCTGTGACTCCCCGTTTTCAGACTTTGCGATCAATTTTGTGAGTTTCCAGTTGTAAGATTTAAATTTAGAGCTCTCAATGCAAAATTTGGTCTGTAATTTTGGGTGTGGATTTTCGAAACTGTGACTCTCCATTATTCAAATTTGCTTCAAATTTTTCAAAAGACAAATTTTTTAGTCACATGAATTCAAAGATTCAAATGTAGAGCTCTGATACTGACTTTAAAGTCGATTGGTTGAAAGACTTTTTACTATATGACTTTGATCTCTTATTTTTCAATTTTTGGGGTGGATTTTCAAAAAAAAAAATGAGTAGAAATTTATTTTAGATTTTAAAGTAAAAGTTTTGAAAATGAGTAAAGTCAATCAAAAAAAAAAAAACTTTGCTGAGAGAACTTATATTACAGTTTCCAGCCATTATATAAAATCTATATACATTTTGAGTTTATGAAAAAAATGAATACCAACAAAATTAGAAGAACCTTTAATATTACGAGTGGGCCCATGGTGGCATTAGAAATTAATAAATAATGCATAGAGATGAGAGCGCAATTTGAATAAGGCGATATGCCTCTATGCGATGGCATATTTATTACCAACCAGTATCGAGGCTTATGCTAATATAGTGGAAATACTATTGCCAGTTTTGGGCATATAAAATATGCGTCGCGCCCATTAAAAGATAGGCCAAAACTGCATTTTAAATAGCCATGCAGCGAGCCAACAGCCATCCTTCCGATTGGGTCGGCTAATTGTTTGAATGCATTAAATGTAACTGCAGTCTAAAGCATAATAAAAGCTCAGATGATATTTATACCGATGGATGTATATGTGTATATATATGTGTGTGTATGTATATGTGTTATGTGTGTATAACAATTGCCTGGGGGCAATTGTATTTAATTTGTACAACTGCGAAAAGCAAATCGAAAAATAACAAAAACCTAAGCTAACAGGCAATCAAACAACAGAGCCAAACGAAGCACCACTCAATCAAGTCGCGCAGAGAGAGAGAGAGAGCGAGAGGAGGGGCTGCCTCTGGAATTGGTGGTGGCCAGGAGCCACTAAAGCCTCACACCTCACACACACACACGCACACACAATCAATAAAACTAACACCCTATAATTTAATGCCAAAATGCGTTGCGCACACAATTGCGACTACATTTTGTGGTCGAGGCCGCAAAAACCCAAATGCACTCTAATAATAAATCGCAAAAATAACAATTTTATTGCCACGCTTGCGGTTTGCCAGAGCCATACCAAAACTAACGTTACGTTACGTTATATTGTAAGAGTATACAGTAGTATATCCAATTCACTTCTCCACACCTCCTCCTCATCTGACCAGCTGACAGCCACCGGCTCACCTCACCACACCTCACCACAGCACACCACAGTGCAGAGTGCGTGGCTCGATAGTCGAGTCTCACTTTATGGCACGCTGATAAGCATATTATTATTATTGCTACTATTACGGCACAGGTCCATCGACTCCAGCTCCGACTCCGACTCCGAAACCAGTTCCAGCTCCAACTCCAACTCCAACTTCGACACTGATTCCGATTCCGGGCCTTGAATTATTTCCGTGCGCCATTGTTGTATTGGCCAGCAATGGCGAACGGCGAACGGCGAACGGTGAATGGGGAATGGGGAATGGCGTCGCCGCCATTTTGTATGTCCTCGAAATTTATTACAGTTGCTGCAGCTGAGATCGAAACTTTTCCACCAAGCACCCACCCACCCACACACACCCAGCTCCCCTGTGCATACTTGTGTGTGTGTGTGTGTGTGTGTGTGTGTGTGTGTGTGTGTGTGAGAGTTTGGCAATGTAATTTTGGTTGTGTGCTAACGTTAACTAATTCACATGCCGCACAAAATGGCAATGATTACATTTCATATAAGCAATGCAGTATGAATTGCCCTACACGACTATTGAGTGCCCACTGTGAATATACGAGTATTCGTATCGGTATTTGTTTTAAAATCACAGCGCACACCCTCTTCATAGACTCTCATGTGGTTTACGCTATTCGTTTGCGTCTGTTCCCCCGCCCCCTCCGTTGGTCAGCGGGTTTGTCAGCATGTCGACAGTTTTCACTGAAGATTTCAACTGCTATTTTGGCTTGCAGGGAAAGTTTTATGCGGAAAGCCGAAGATTTGAATACCCTTTAAGTTTGTTCGCAGCGTGTGGAGAAGATACTAAAGCTTTAAACTAGTCAGATTGGTTAAGAGAACTGAGACAAAGACGTCTATAGTAGAATGAAAGGAATCCATAAGAATATGGTAAGGAGTTTATAAATATTGAACTTATTTCCCACACAGAAAGATTAGGAAGAGGCACAGAGAGAGAGAAAATCTCAAAAATGCTTGCAGAGTTAAAGATACTTTTCAGAATCAAGAGCAAAGGAATGAAAAATAGATGCGGATTCGATGGAGAAGAGTCAACTGAAAGGACAGCGTTTTGTTCTAACCTTTCTTTAAGGCCACAAAATTGCTTAATCGACTTTTGGTATTTGATTTGAAAGTAATTAGCCATAACTCACAAGAAAAAGCCATAATATGAATTTAAGTCAATAGATCTAGGTGTGAACAAGATTTTTAGAGACTAGATTGCTCATTCTCTAATAATGCAGGCTTAAGGATTAGGTTTTTGGCTTGCGAAAGTTAACCACGACGTTAACGTCCTTTTGAAATTATGGCTAAGAACAAACAAAAACCAAATGATTCTGATGGAAAGAGCCTAATTCCCTAAGATCCTAATGAAAAGTTAATTTAGCTATTGATACTGATTGAAAGGCTTTAAGAATTGATAAAAGTTCGAGTATTTTTATTACTTATTTTCATATTATTATTAGAAAAATATTTCAGAAACGGATATACATTAATTTTCAGCATTAATATGGAACCAAAAAGCAACGAGAATAATATTTGTAGCTTGCAACAAATAAATGAAATGCCATAAATAAGAAACGAATGCCAGCAAAAATATTAATTTTTGGGCGAAGTCAATTACGGATTTGGCCAGAAAATTAGAAAATTCAGCCACTCACACACAGACATGTATAGATATTTATGTAGAAATATATAATTATAAGCATATTTATGTATGTATGGGCAGTATATTATTGTTTATGGCAACAGGAGGGGCAGCAAAGGCAACAAAAAGCAGCGGGATGGCACCTAAATTTCAATTAATATGCTGCAACATGCGCCTAGGGGCGGTAACCAATTTGGCTGATGTATTTGTGATTAGGCCAATAATTAGGCCAGAATAAAGCGTGCTTGTTGTTGCTGTTGTCGTTGTGTGTGCAGCAGCAGCAGCAGCAGCAAGGGGCTAATTACAAACGTTTTGTTTTCGGCCATATCCACCCAGGCCAATACAAATAAAATACTCCTTTATATGTGCAAGTGGAGGCAGGAAGAAGTGTCAAAGTGTTGTCGAAAAGCTGATTTGATTGCTTTCAGTCCGAGCGGAGTAACTAAGATAATAATTTAATCGCCTGGCTGGCTGCCCAATCAGGCGTGTGCCTTGGACTCCATGTTGGCTTTAAGACGGCAGAGAAGTCAGCCAGGGGAAGTCAAAGTAAACTAGGAGAGTTCTTCAGATGAATAAATACGAGTATGACAAATATTATCAATATTTATCTGGAAAAAATGCACAATGTTAATAATCAAGCAAACAGCTATAAAAACAAAATACACTCCATTGACAAATTCATGTTTAAATATTTATATTTATATTACACACACACACGCACACTCGCACACACGCACAGTCAATGTAAATAAATGTTGCTGTTATGTGCAAATATGCTAATTTGTTATTTGCACATCGCAACCCACACATTGACATGACTTTCCCAGCTCCTCCCCCCCCCCCCCCACCACCCAACTGCCCGCGCCACCACTCGCCTCTTTTCCCAAGGTTCGTCACATACTCGTTCCATGCATTTTGCCGCTGATTGCATAGAAAATTGCAACTCAATAAGCAAACTAAACAACAAATACGAATATATCCAATGTGGCTGACTCCCTTGGGTCCCCCACTTCCCTCTCCACCATCCCCATCCCCACCCCCCTCTTGCTGCCATCTAGTCGCAACATTGTCTGCCAAATCGAGCCAGGCAATGACCTCATTTGAATGCATACGCTTCCATTGTGGTTCGATTTTATGGCGAAATCCTAATAAAAAGTCGTTTCCCTGTTTATTCTCTACCAAAATTCAGTTACGCTTTATATACTGCTCGTACTCCCCCAGTAAATTTGGTAGTTTTGAAAACAAACCACGCTCCATATTCATACAAATTATAATATTGCGTTTTCTAAACGTTTCCGACTTTACATTGTCCCTCGTAATTGGGTTTTTCATTGTTGCCCACGAACCACGAGTATTTTGATACTTATTTTTGGTTAACTAGTGTAGCCTTTCAAGGGTATTTGTATAACTCGTATATTTAAATGCGATTTCTATAGTTATGAAAGCTTTAATGCAAACAATTGGCATTTAATAGTTTTTTTTCTCTATAATTTAATGAACTCTAATAAAAACTGGCTGGCAAATGCTGATGTCAGCGCATCGAAGATTCTATACCCTAAATTGTAGTTGAATTATTAATCTTATTCCTATGGCAGCTATTTGTTTTAGATATTCAATCTACTCACTCTTAGATCAAATTTTAGCCAAATATCTTGAGAAGCGCAACTTTTAGTCCTTTTTGTTACTATAGCAACAGCTATAGGCTATAGTTGTTCGATCCTATTGAAAGAAAACGTACTCCTTTGTCTATTTACCTTTTAAGTTTCAACAATATATTTTAGAAAACAAAAAAGTGTTCAGTTCAAGAACTTTTGCTGCTAAGTCAACTATTTGATATACTTATCCGATACGAACTGACAGACTCAGCTATTTCGACTCGTCTTTTTCTCCTGATTCTGTATATCAACTTTCTCTTTCTCCTGATTCTAAATATCGACTCGTCTATTTCAGCTGATTCTATATACCGACTCGTCTCTTGCTCCTGAGAGATAATGTATATTACTAACTTGGCTATATCGTCTTGTCTTTGTCTCCTAATTCTATATATCGACTCGTCTCTTTGTCCTGATTCTATATATCAACTCGTCTATTTCTCCTCATTCTATATATCAACTCTTCTCTGTCTACTGTATATCAACTCTTCTCTTTCTCCTAATTCTAAATATCGACTCGTCTATTTCTCTCTCTCTCCTGAGAGATAATGTATATTTCTAACTTGGCTGTATAAACTCGTCTCTTTCACCTGATTCTATATTCTTTATAAGAGCGGAGAAGTCTGGTTTCATGCCTGACACATTTCGTGACAAAGTTATAATACCCGTTCTAAGGGTATAACAATAATATACTTCAATTGATTTTTTTCCTGCTTCATTTAAAATCGTTCGAAAAATATGCAACATTTTACATTATTTCTTTTTGAATTTTTCACTTGTGGTTTTTGAAGCATAGAAGAATGCCAGCCACATCGGATGGGAATAGAATTTAAGAAACATTTAAATACATTTTAAATTGCTTTGCACACATTAAACAATGAAAATTTTCCGAGTCTACTCGACGCTTTGTGTTTGCATTGTTTTTTTTTTTTTTTTTTTGTTGCTGTTTTTGTTTTTTGTATTATTTTGTCTGTTGACTTTGTAAAATTAAAAAGTAGAAATTTACGCAGGCTCCTACGCACTCTTTGCACACAGAAAAAGAGAAAAGAAAAGAAAGTATAAAAAGGAATCAAAAGATTTGTTTAAAGTTTCCTATAAAGTTTGGAGCTGCTGTAACAACACAGTACAAAAGTGAACTGAACGGAAAGGAACGGAACGGCGCGGAATGGAACAGTACGGAACGGAACGGAAGGGAACGGAAGGGAACAGAATGCAAAACTAAACTGAGTGGATGGTGAAAATCTTGGAAAACTTTTGAAGGGCTGCGTTTGCTTTTGCTCTGTTACCAGCTACCAGTTACCAGTTACCAGTTTTCCCAGTTTCGTCGCTCCACTTGCTCGACAATAATCCGTAAATCAATAAAAATGCCAAAGCAACTTCCGCCAATGTGGAAATGTTTCTATTGTAGACGGCCAGCAGGAGGGGGGAGACTCCCCTCTCCTAAACAAGATACGAGTCTAGAATTTCGCATCCTCGCATCCTCGCAACGTCGCATCCTACTTTAGTTTATTTGTAATAAAATGTTGTATACTCTCGCCAGTATTTGCCTCACATTTGTGAGCATATTTTTAGGACTCTCAATAGATGTATGTAAATCTATCCATACAAATCACTGGATAAACGCTTTCTGGCTTCAACGGAAATGTTACTCAGCTTGTAGTGCAATAAATTTATAGCATCTGTGATCTTTCTTTTGTATGAATGAGTCTGTTGCCTTGTGGCTTGGCTTGGCTGGGCCAGGGCTTGGCATAAATAATTTGCAGCAAATCTTACAGCGATTTCATATAATAATTTATTACAGGCATGAAATAATTCCAAATCTTTTCTTGGAGGGTCGCTCGCTCTTCCGGTTGCCGTTGCCAGCTTAGATGGCCTTTATCTTTATCCTTATTAGGGAAGGGGCGGGCCAGCAATTCGAGTGTCAGCAAGTTGATTAGCGTTAATTAGGTGGGCCAGTTTTGGCCCACTTTTTGGAGCGGAGGGTGTGGTAATTAAAACGGCATTTCGGTATGGGAATTGACAACTAAATTGATTGCGGGCGTTGCCTGTCGGCTTAAGTGTCAAACAAAATTGTCAGCTAGCGGAAAAGTAACCAAATTGTGGCTTAAAATATAAAGAGAGAATTTGTTTTTCTCTATGCCAATTTGGTTAATAACAGTTCAGAACAGTCTAAAAACTGACAGGCAATAAAAGTCCTCACAAATAGATTGCTTCTTTTCAAGTATAGCTGCTTAGACATCCTTGAAAATAACAATAATATAGAGTGTCTTTTTTAAATCCGTTCTATTGAAGTTATATAAGTAGAGATATAGATTAAGAAAATCCATCTGCAAAGTCGGAAAATGTTCCGAGAAAACTAAACTTGGCTCAAAAATAAAAGCCTTGTGAAAAGAAAGCCTAAGCCAATGGCAGCAACTGTGAGACTAGTTTGAATAGAAGCAGAAAAAAAGCATATAAAAAGATCCAAATTTTCTTTTCATAATTCTGGATGAATTCAAGTAAATTCTTGTAGCATCACATATAAAAAGAAAGTAAAAAACTTCAGGAAGAAAAGCACTGATACATGTTAATTCCATAATTTTCTTAGATTATTTGTTAATTGAGTTATTAGTTCTATAAACATAATATTTAATTATAATTATTCTGTAAATTATATTAATTTAAAATTCTAGATAATTCTGTAAACATATTTTAACATTTTTATAGATTAAATTAAGCTCTTTTCAAATTAAATTACTATTTAAATGCCTTCGTTAAACCAGACGCAGCATTCACATGCGAGTAGAGAATTTAATTATTGTTTTCAATGACTTAATAAATGGCTAATGAGCTAATCGAATCAAATTGAATGCCAATGTAAATGGAGCCCATAGGCGTTTCAATTTGTATAGTCGTGCGACAGGTGCAACAAGGTGGATACTTTTGTGGCAGACTGTGGCAGCATAAAGCAAACAGAAATAGCTACTAAAAACGATTCCTTGGCAGGCAGTGTTCGGCGCTGTGATACTCTGTAACCAGTCTGACATAGTTGAAAAAGTATAAAGAATCGGCATTCTCTACGAATATATCCAGTCTTTTTAGGCAGAGTCCGTACATATATTGCATATACCCAATAGAACCTGCTGTCTGTTCAATATGTTTGCACAATTTGAAAGTACTTCTCCTCTCACAACGATAGAGATGGATCGTTGGACATTAGGATCTCTAAAAGGCTGACTGCGCTGACAGACTACCGATATAAAAGCTAGCAAGTAGAGGCTAACTTCGGCACGTCGAAGATTGCATACCCTTTTTGTGTACATTAACAAATTCCACTTTTCAGATAACTTGTAAGCTTTTGAACCGATTGTTCCTATGGGAGCTATATGATATAGTTGTCCGATCTGGCCAGTTCCGACAGATGTGCCTGCTGCAAAAAGAAGGCTCAATACTAAATTTCATTCCCCTAGCTCAATAACTGAGAGAATAATTTACATATAAACAGACGGACAGACCGACATGGCTATATAAACTCGTCTCGTCGTTCTGATCAATAATATATATAATTTATGGGGTCGGCTATGAATGCATTATTTCAATGCATTACATATTTCTTGACAAAGTTATAGTACCCTCTGCAAGGGTATAAAAAGTAAGAATTCTAATTTCGAAGTGTTTTTTTCAAGCATACATTAAGGCTGAAAGTTTTCCATTTTGACCTTGTAATTCTCAACGAGTTTTAGCTATTGGCGAGTGGAGTCACCGAAGTTTGTGCCATATTAATGAACCAACTGACTTATCGTAAGTGGTTCCTTTTTTTTTTAACAGTTTTTTTTCCTCAAAAATTTTTTTTTTTTAAATTATTTTTTTTAATTGTTTTAATTTTTTTTTTAATTTTCTTTGAGTCTTTTCTACAATTATTTCCTTATTCTTCATGCAGCTTAGATTACGTTATCAAGGCTATATCATGCTCCTCTGATTTGGTTTATGTTACAATTGATGTAGGTTCCACGTTCGATTGCGACTAAGCAGTGCATAAAATGCATAACTCATCAGGTCGATAAGGCTAGTGGATATAATGTTATATCGGAATCAGGCTAAAGCTGGCGTCATTCTCGTTTCATCCAGATGTATACTTTCATTTATTTTTGATTTGAGTTTATCACTCGAACAAACGATGTTTTTTTTTTACTTGTTTTTGTATTAATAATTTACAATTTAAAGATAACTTTGTTTTACGCTGAATATCGTTTTTAAATCGAGCACAATTTTCTTGTTTTATTATGATTTTATTCGAAAGTTCAACATGAACTTTACGAAAAAGTTTCTTTAAGTGGACAGAGATTTCCACGAATTATTTCCCAAATATTGATTTAAATCATCGTATAAAAAAACACCGTCTTAGTACCAAATACTGACTGAGAATGTTATTTTGTAATCTGGTTAAATATTGTGTCTTTATTGATTCATTCAGATAGATGTATTCTTGTATAATTTCGTAGAATTTGCATATTGTACTTTATTTTAATTCTCAACTGGTTTTCGCTCAAGATAAGTGGAGTCATCGAAATTTATTCCATTATCATTATATGAATGAACTGATTTCTTTCATATATTTCTTTTTTTTATCATTTTTTTTCTAACAAGTTTTTTTTTTTATTATTTCATTTATATTATTTTGTTAATTTTTTTTTGTAAAATTTAAAATTTTGACTGACTTTTGGTTCTGTTCTCTTAACGCAGACTCCCTCCCCATCATCCGCTTTGTTTGTTATGTGTAATTTTCCAGGGGTATAGAGTATAAAAATAAAAGTAACAATTATAAAAAAGGTGGCAAATTCCGCGGCTGAGTTCAATTAGGAAAATGTGGCGTTCGCTTATGAAACATTTATAATGACTGAGGGCGTCACAAAGCGTGGGAGTGCGGGGAGGCGTGGACTGGGGCGTATGCGTGGACGTGGGGGCAATACAAACAGAAAGTAAAGCAGCATAATTGTTTTGTTATCGATATACAAGCACACACACACACACACACACAGAGCCTGGCAACCACACACACAGAGAAGGGGAGAGAGAGAGAAGCTCGTATGGACCCAATGCCAAAAAGCGTGCGCTACAAATAAATTATTGCGGGCTGCAACATGATTTTAATTAAAGTTTTAACGAAAACCAAATATTTATCGTTTCATTTTGCTTTCAATTGTGCGCAACGCGGTTTTGTTTGCTCAACACACAACACAACACACAAACAACAATAACAACAACAACAACAACAATGGAAACAACAAACATCATCATTAAGCAGCCAAAAAATTCAATATGCATTGCATTTAAATATGCAAAATGCGAAAAGGGAGCAAAACAATTTATTATGAACAGCAAAGGTCATTCGAAAGTTATAATAATGAGCTCTGCTCTCCACTCTGGGTATGTCATATGAGTAGTACTGGGTCTGGGCTTGGGTCTGGGTCTGGAAGGGGGACTGGTACTGGGACTGGGCTCTATGCAAATAATGCCCGAAAAAAGAAGCAAACGCCACATAAATTATGTAGTACGTACAACGCGGCGGATGATTAACAAATGCTGCAAAACTGCTGCTGCAAATGGTCGTTGTGTTCGGTTTGTTTTCGCCGACTGACTGCATTGGTTTTCATTTCGTTGATTACGTAACAAAATCTGTTGCATATTTAATTTGGTTTGATTTTGCCATAACTTTTCCAATTAAGTTTAATTAAATGTAGAACTAGCAGCGGCAGCAGCAGCAGCAGCATTCACCCGAAACTAAACGCACTGAGGCTGCAAAACTGAAGTCCTTTCTTTCTGTGCGTGAGTGTGTGTGTGTGTGTGTGTGTGTGTGTGTGTGGATATGTATATGAGTTGCCTTTTAATTAAATTTTGTATGCATGTATTGCGTTTCAGGCTGTCATGTTTAAAGTTCGCCTAATTTGATTGAATTCTCAGGGTCATTTTAAATTGTCATTGACAGCTGCTAAAAGCCCTAAAAGTTTTCCTGGCCATTTTTCATATATACCCTGTCTACTAGTAGTACATACACATAAAAAACTTCCGCTTCCTGATTTCATTCCAAGGCATAGAAATGTATTCAATATGCCCTCTTGGAGTTATCGATACTCCAGAGACAGGCATCGACTCAGTATGTATCTGAATCAAGAAGTAAACAGAATAATATCTATTTTTCGGTTAATATGTCTAAGTATATGCAACTGAAAACTGAGCTATTCTATACAGACCTATTCCGATTTTCACTTTCAAATAAATTCCACTATAAGCTATATTCAGCTTAAACGCATACTAAATACATCTTAGATTTTCGCTCTTAGAATATCATTTTTGAAGCGAGAATTATCTGCTTAATTCAAGCCAAATGAGTATTTTCTTTACTCAAACTGAGTCCGATTGATTTAAGAGACATTCTTTATTAAAATGACTACCCCTTTTTAATTCAAATTGTTCCCAAAAGTAAACTGGGAATTTCACATATTTTAGCATTCCCGAACCTTGGAGTCTTCTGCAGGATATTTACTATTTACTAGGCGGGCGCTCTTGATTATATCAGTCTTACTCGTTTGTTTCTATGATTTGGTCTGTTCACTCGACAAATTTCTTATTTAATTTATTAAAGAGCTAAGCTTATCAAATTGATTATATTATCTTATTCAGTATTATCATCAATTTTCCTTTACGTTTTTTATTTGTGGGTCTTGAAGCCCCCATCAATTTAGTCAGCTGAATGTTTTTGGCTGAATACGAGAATTGTGAGCCATGGGAGCCTTAAAGAGTTTTTCAATAAGATAGATTAGAATTAATATTTAACATTAAATGCAATTCAATTGAAAATCAAGCGTAATTTTTTGGTGCTTTTAAATCGTTCTCTTTGTGTGGGAACTGGTTTGATTAATGTTGATACTGTGCGCCTTAATGCTTTCTAAAATCTAATGCTTTACCTCTAAATGCTGGGCGAAGACGCCCACAGATTAGAACTATGATAGATATGGTATTTTCATGCCCTCCTTCCCCGCCTAATGATTATGCCCCGGACAGACACATCTGCGCAATTTCCCAGCGCATTAAGCCCCAAAAGCCAAGGCTAAAAATGAAGATGAAGATGAAACCGATGTGGAGGAAGTCAAAGCTGAACTCGAAGTCGAAGCTGAGGCATTTCACAAAAGTTAAACGGTCAAAAATTAAGCTGAAACAACAAACCCGGCAAAAGCTGCCACAGCAACAACAGCAAAAGCAACACCAAAAAAACAAAAACAAAAACAAATAAGCTGGCAAGTTAATGATCATAGCAACAACAGGAGGCACAAGACACAAGGCACAAGGCAGAATTCATAGAAAGGCTGCTGAAGAAAGGGACAAGTTAATTGGGTTGGGGAGTTTTCATTTCAGTTCCCAAACGGCTGCCAAAATTGCCAGCTCCAAAAACCGAAAACTAATTTCAAATGAAGAGAAATTTGCAAATAAAGCAAAGATTCAAGAGAGAGCACGAAAAAAAAAATAGGAAAAATAAAACAGAAAAACAGAATTATGGCCAACCAAGCGTTGGCTAGAAAAAAAATAAAACCTACTCAAAAGTTATTAAGTGCAAATTAATGAACATTAGCGACTGCCAGACTGCACACACACATACACACACACACACACACACATACGCACGCACACTTGGCCATAAAGCAGCTCAGGCAGCGCCGCTTGAAGAACGTTGCCTACTTTTGGGCTGCACAAAATATTCAGACTGCGGTTCGAGCAGTTTTGTTGCTCGGCGCGCCGAAAATTCATTTAATAATTTTTCAATTAAATGCAGCCGGTTGCTGCTGACCAGCAGTAAAAACAACAAAAAAAAAAGGGAAGCAGGAAGGAAATTAAGATCACAGCTTATGGGGGCAGGGCAGGCACAAGAGCGGGAGCGGGGGCGGGGGCTTACAATTTACCGCAATTAAGCCAGTATATTAAGGACCGTATCTGCTAAGGACTTGGAACATCAATTACAAGAGTTTTATAACTCACATTTTACAGCCTTACACCGCTAATTTTTCTTTTAATTACTTCAATATGCTAAGCCCCAAAAAGTATGCAATATTTTGTGTAATCTCAATTTACATTTACACTTCATATTCCTTGTTCAATGTGGCGAATTAAAAATAGATTAAGAGGAGCAAAGGACGAGAAGTTTGGTAGTCTGTGACGTTTCCAGATCATTGCTGTTGCGAAATTATAGTTAAATCCTTGGGAAATCAGCTTAAAAGCTAATAAAGGGCAGCAAACCTGACAAGTTCACTCAAGCTTCAATTCGTCCTTTCGCCTCGCCTCGCCTTGCCTCGCCTGCAACTCGGCCTTCAAAGCGGATGCAACTTTTGATTGTTGCAAGACGCCGTGTGCTAATTAGCTGCCCGCTGGCTGCCTCAAAAGGTGGAAAGTTGAGTGTTTGGGGCAGAGAGCGAGCTGCATGCACTCGCTCAAGCAGCATTAATGAGTAAGCAATATAAATAAAAATAATTTATAAATAAAACAATGCTGCAGAATCAGCGCTCAGCGCTGCATTTAATGAACAGGCAGCTGAACAGTACAAAAAGCAGCAGATAAAATGAAGAACAAGCACAAAATAAATGTTGAAAACAAGGCTAAAAGGAGTAGGAGAAGAAGAGGAAGAGGAAGTCAAGAACGCATTATACGTTCAGTTGACCTACTTCTTAATTTGTATACTCTGCATATTTGTGTGTGTATTTTTGGTGCCACGTCAGTTAATATTCTCCATTTTCTTACAGCTGCATTCGACAGTTCTCTCATTCTCCTTGGAGAATTTCTTATCAATTTTCTGTTTGCTTACCTGGATTCGATGCATTAATGTGAAATTCACAAAGATTTTTGGTGCCCTGTGCAAAGTCATACGAGTCCGAGTCCGTGAAGAGTATATCCACATCCAATTCGAAGCCTCGATTCGGTATTCCCTGCTGCAGGGGCGCAGAGAAGGGGCTGGAGTGAAATGCTACAAGCATTTCGGCCCCGCTAAAATAAAGAAACATTTTAAAAGAGTTAATAAAAAATTAACAATTAAGTTTTTGTATTATGGACAAAGAGAATACAAGTAGCGGAGCCTTATAGAAACGATCTAGATGATAAAAATCCGACCAGCTTATAAGAATTATTCAACACCTTCCGTACAAAGACAGGATAAAGTGACGGATTCTGTCCTTGAGTCGTGTCGAAGGTAATGCCATGCCGGATTCAATAGACCCAACTCTTTTCTGACTCTTGATTTAATCCTATTTCTATCCCAAGTCAACCGAAATTTAAGCCTGATTGAAACTTTGATTTGTAGGATAAATAGGATGATTTTAAAGGCGAGAAAGAGGGCTCGCGGAGCATGTGATAGAGAAGAGATATGGAGGGAGATGTATTTATATTTAAAAATAACGCCAAAGATAAAACTATCAGCTAGTTGACTATTAAAGTGGCTAATATAATTATTAATTTAGTTAATAATTTAAAAAATATAGAATACTCTAGCTCCTTGGAGCACTGTTTAAGGAATCTGGGAACATTCTTGGCTTATTCTTTTTTAAGTTGATGTGGAGATTCAAACTTAAATTTGAAGCAAAAACCATTTTAAGTAGTCTCGCAGCTTTATAAGTATTTTGAATTAACTATATTTTATATTCGAATACTTTTGAAATGGAAAAAAAGGTTCCAAATCCTGAGAACTCCTTATTTAAAATAAATATCTATAATATGGGCAACCCTAGCCGTGAGTGTTGAGACTTTGAATCTCAATAAATAGAATTGTATATTGCTTATGAGGCTGGAAAGTAGTTCGTATCATAAGTAAATAGTTCTCATTAGATATAAATACAATTAATTATTTGATTATACATATTAATAAATAACTTCCAGAGCTGGAAATAAGCCAAAATGAAGCAAAGAGAATTATTTATGATAGAAGCACGCAAGAAGAGCTATAAGATCTCATCAACTCAAAAGATTTTTGTAGTCGCAATGAATTACTTTTCGATTAACGTAGACTTGTGTAGGGATAAAGATAACTATTATAAAAACATTTGCAATGGAAGGACATCAGAAAAATACGAGGATTTTTCCTTCAAATGGCGAACTGTTCAACTTTCGCCCAACTCTTGGGACTCCACTCCAATTAGAGGCGTGAAGAAACTAGTTTCTCATAAATTTAATTTGCACAACTCGGCAAACAAGCAAAGTCATAAAGTTGTTGGCCACACATACACAGACAGATATATATTTATATATATATATATATATGTGTGTGTGTCTGTGTGTATAGATATAACCAGGCAAACAAACAAATGTTGAGAGTGCCAGAAAAGGCGGACGCGCCTAAAAGTATGACGCAGTATTTTGTTGTGTTTTGTGCTGTTTTTACCCCCCTCTCTCTCAGTCGGCGCTCCCCCTCTCCGCTATTGCCCGCCTATTTAAAGTGTCTGTCTGTCGTTTTGTCGTCTGCTTGTTTGCATTTTTGCTGCCAAATTAACTTTTTTTCGCCATTGTCTGTTGATGCTGCTGGGCGCGGTGCGGTGCGGTGCGGTGCGGTACGGTACGGTGGGGTGGGGCGACGCGCCAAAGTTTTAGGCAAATTTTTTGGCATAACAAGCGAGCGGCGGCAAGTAGCGAATCTCCGAATGCGGGCCAACATTTTGGGGCCGTTTGTCTTTTGATTTCTGGCTAAAAATTATGAAATGACAGCCGTGGGTGTTGCACCATTTGCTGTAGACGGCGCGACGCCAACACAGGAGGCAGTACACAGTGCAGGACAAAACAAGACCGAAACGAACAGGACAAGACACGACAGGGCAGGGTGCAGGCAGCAGCAGCAGCCAGGACTTGGAGTCAGCATTACTGGCCCAGCGATGGCAATGACATCGAGTGCTCATAAACTTTTGGCCACTTTTAGGCGACTGCTTCACTGTTGCTCAAGTAACGTTTAAAAGGCTTAGCGCTTGCAAGTGCGAAGGAATAATAATAAATTAAATATAGTTAGAGAAGAGCTTTCTCTAGCACGTCTGCTCTCATATA
Source organism: Drosophila repletoides (assembly GCA_018150835.1). NCBI lineage: Eukaryota > Metazoa > Arthropoda > Insecta > Diptera > Drosophilidae > Drosophila > Drosophila repletoides. The sequence continues at coordinate 750,876 of JAECWQ010000031.1, forward strand.
TCATCTTTCCAGAGACAATGATCAATATTTTTATATTCTATTTCTGTTCAAGAAGAACTGCCACAGTCAATGATAATTTGCCCACTTCAATCTTGGTTCAAAGCAACCAAAAATCTTTCATAATGACACGAGTTGATTAATTATGATTAATTTTAAGTATGCTGGAGTATAATTAATCTCATTGACAACTTTCGGCTTATTTTTCCAATTTGAAGCAACATTCTGTTAATTTTTATTAGTTTCCGAAAGTAATCGAAAGCTTTTCAATTTAAATTTGAAATTGAATTTTTATGGCAAAGCCTTCGTAATATCAAGAACATAAAATTGAGCGGCAACCGCAAGTTGAGGAGCGGCTTTTATAAGCTTTCCCCCCAAACCACCACCTGCCACTTGCCACCTGCCACCTGCCACACATATTCAGGGCTCGCTCTCACACGCACGGAGCAGCACGGCCGATGTTAAAAGCCATCAAACATGGCCAACACAAATGGCTTTTTAATACGTGTAAGTGTGGCTAAGTGACACGAGGCAAGATGGGCGCTCTTATTATTCAAACATCTGCACAAGGACACATGAAGTCACGGAGCCTGTCCAAAGGACACGCGTGCGTGGGCGTTACCCAGCAGGGGAAAGGGAAAGGGGAAGGGAAAGGGGAAGGGAAAGGGGAAGGTAAAGCAGCTGCTGCAACGTTTTTTGTCACTGCCAAGTGCAATAAACTGCAAATGAAAAGTAAATTAATTTTTAATAAAGCGCACAAATGTTAGCTCTCGCTCTCTCACTCTCGCTCTCGCTGTCTCTCCCTATCCCAATGGAATATCCTTGGGTCCTGTGAAGCTGTGTGACGTATGCGTAGCACTTAGGTACTTAATAGCCTGTGGCACTTGCGGGTGTCGTAAAATCAACACAAAACCAGCACACATCTCCAAGCGTTGTCCCTTTTGCCAGTGGTTATATCAATGCGTTGAATGCATTGAAATACACAAATCCCCCAAGCCTCCAGTCCCTGGCCCAGCCTCAGTGCTCCACTTCCTGGTCCTCTCCCAGTTCCTGTTTTGGTCACGAATTTTCAACATGCCCTGCTACCAAATTGTCTGACCGCAAATGGCAGCACCATCTTGTGGTGTTGTGGCACCAAAATATCGGCAGATTGACGCGTCTGCCCTAAAATTGCTATAATGGTATATGGCCTATATGCTATACGGTATACGGTGTACGGTATATTGGTATACGGCTTGGTGGTGTGGGTTCGAGGTGTGCAGCAAGTTGGCTAACAGAATTACTAGCAATTTTGTTGCTTGCTTTGAGAGCAGCAACACACATAGCAGACACGAATCAGCCAGCTAATTGAACTAGTTCCCAATGATTGATAGGCTTTCAGCCGGCCCAGGGCTGGCGGCCTTAAATGGAAGCCTCTAAAAGCGGATTTAATTAGTTTTAACTAACCTTAACTACAATTTGCTTTGATACAAAAACCAAATTCATCGAATTTCGCCTTTAATTTCATTTTAAAATTAATCCATTTTTATATTAGCCTGAGTATTTTCCTGTGTATTTAGCTTGAATGGAACATTTTTAAGGGCTGAATTGAGTCAATATATCTAATGCATTTCCCTATTTATATTATAAGCCTTGGTTGGGTAACTATTATCAATTTATTCTATGAATCACACGCTCTCTGCTCTATTTTCTTGGGCTCTTTGGAGTTTTATTACGACTGTTAGAGGAGGCCATTCGCTCTGAAACATGTTTCAAGCTCTTTCTACTTCTGATTAATACCAATGACTGCCACGCTTCAAAACAAGAACAAAATCTGATATTGAAATAGGCAAAAATGATTTAATATGAAAAAAAATAATGAAATAATACTCTTATAATTAATATTAACTATACATATTGGTAATTATAATTTAAAAAACAAAAAAAGTAAACGAAATTGGATCACAGCAAGCGCATTTAATTCTCAATCGAAAGAGTAGAAGCCAACATAATTGCTGACTCCTGCAGTGGTCCTAATCGTTGGTATTTAGTTCGATATCTGACATGTTTAAGAGCGAATCAGTCCCTCTTTAGTTTTTAGACTCTTTGGCTTATATTATAAGCGTTTTCAGGCCTTTGGAATTCAAAGATAATAACAATTAAAATTGAAATAATTAAATTTGAAATTTGTATTTTAATTTTGTTTTTAATTTTTGTTGCGTTGGCTAAAAAGTGTCTTATAAATAAATATCCTTCAGTTTTTTTTAAAATCCTTTTTTTTGTATACTGAGCAGCTTTTTTATCTTTATGTAATTCATTAAAAAGTATTTTTGAACTAAATATAAGTTCAAATTAAGTTTAACAAATAAGAAAACTCTTCTCAAAGTAAACATATGAGCGCAAGAACGCAAACACCCAGGACTCAGTCTCAGACTCAGTCTCAGTCTCAGACTCAGAGGCTGAGGCTTTTGAGAGAGAGAGATCCTTTTTTTTTGGAGCATACTCGTATTTACACACACAAACACACGAAAAGTTTCTGTGCAGGTACGCCAGGAGCTCGCAAAGTAACCGCAGAAACTAATAACTAACTAAAAATTAATATGCCATTTAAAAAGTTAACACACACCTCCTCCCCTGCCCCTTGCCACTTGTTGTTGCATCTTTGAGGTGCCACAAAAAATTAACATACTCATATACTTAGAAAAGCAACAGCTGCTTTTCCAAACATGGAAAACTCAAAGCCCCGCAGAAAAGCTGAACAAAAAAAAAAAAAACGTTCAATAAAAATGCACAGACACGTCAAGGAGACGATGCCAAGTTGCAGCTTGTTGCAATTTTAAGTTGCACAGGGAAATTAATAATTTTCATGTGGCAACATTTCTCCTAACACCTCCACCACCCTCGCGCTCCTTTGTCAAGTAAGTCAGGAACGTCAGGCGGGAAGGACAAAAAGGTGCCAGGCAAATTGTATGACTGTCATGTCTGAGGTGTCTGTAAGCCAACACTCACACACAGCCAGCTGATGCAACTCTGCATGCGAATATGCGACTCTGTGCTAGAGATGAGCGCAAGTCGTGTTCCAAAAAACACACAATAAAGCTTCGTGACTCACGTGAATAAGTTTTTTGATAGTTGGATTAGGCTGTATGCATTATGACAATACTCTCTCTTCCTTTTGTTTTTTTAACTTTTGTAGAGGGTTTTATAGTTAAACAGGGAAAGGAGGCAGGAAAGACTGAGAAAAATTGAAATTTTTAGCAACTTTTTACTGAATATTGTTAGTTTGACTCACTTTTTTAATTTTTTTTTTTTGAATCGAGCGCAAACAGAAAACGTGTCTGAGCGTGAAATGCAGGAATCAGCACTCACGCTTCCATCTCTACTCTACTCTGCACGCTTGTGTGTGTGTGTGTGTGTACTCTCTGTGTGTGTGTATGTGCATTTATAATTCGTCTGCTCATGTCGCGAAAGACGCTGAGAATACTGAAGGAAAATGTATGTAGATGGAGGACAACTTTTGAAGCAAACTTAATGCCGTTTTTCTTCAAACTGGCAGGCCAGTGATGAAAAGGGGTTGGGAGGGTTGGCTTGTGGCAGCATGTACGCCCACTTTCCACACACCCCCGCTTCCGCTTCCCGGTTCGCATCCAAGCCAAGCCAAGCCAAGCCAAGCCGCGTCGTCATCTTCCGTGTGCATTTTACGCTGCATGCATTCTTTATGCGCTTCGTGTGCATGTTTGCTTATAAGATTTCAGTTCTTGTAATTTTGCCAGCGTCCTCGACAAAATGTCAATAAATGCCCGAGTGCAACTCATTAAGAGATTAAGAAACAAGGTGAAACGATCCCTCCCTTCCTATCCCCACTCCCACTCCCACTGCCAGTCCCAGTCCCATTGCCATTCACATCTCTAAGCCCCCACTTCATCATCGTCATCATCATCATACGGAATCATCGGGCTGCCTGAGTAACTTTTAATTTGTGGCCTGCCTTAAACTTTCAGATATTTTTGCAGCTGCATGACCAAAAAAAAGGAAAGCACAAAAAAAAAAAAAACACCAAATAAAAAACGAAGAGAGAAAAACAACAACAAAAAAGAAAAATATACCAACAACAATCAAAGTTGATGTGCATGTCTCAAGAGTCAGCGAAAAGAGCAAACTTTGCCCAGCTAAACGACAACAAAAACAAAATGTGAAGAGTCAGATAAATGCCCGAAAGGGGAGCAAAATGCCCTGCCTCCGCCTCCGCATCCGCCTCAGCTCCGGCCCACTCGCCCACTTGAATGCCATGTGAAGGTGCGGCTGCTGCACTTGAACCATTTTTAAGGAGGGGCGGTTTACCCTGGAGCATTTCCTCAAAAATGTATAGTGTAAACTTGTGAAAAAAAAAAAAACGAAACCAGCACAATTTTAACTACTGTGGAACGCTTAATAAGTGCAGCAAATTTAATGTTTAATTAGGTTTTTTTATTTCTATAAAATTTAATATATATAATATAATATATTCCGAACCAAATCTTGTTGGATTTCAACAGAGCTCCATGTTTATTATGTATTTCAAGTATGCAACTTGCTGTAAGCTTCAACGCCACTGAAGCAGTTCGGTTCGGCTTCTTTTTGAACCGGTATAAGAACCGAACCTTCATATTAGTTTACCCCCTGTAAGTGAAATATACTTCTTTTGGAAACAAAGCTCGGCTTAAAACTTATATTTTTGGATAATTGATTGAAAAAACAACTGCACAGCAGGGCTCTACTCGAGAGCATTCTCAGAGATGTCCTGAGAAAAAGGACTATTGGACTAGGGAGACTGTTTGACTAGGGAATACTCTCAACTGCTCCTGCCGCATTGTTACAAAATAATTTATTGAGCAGCTTTTCTATTTACCATGCAATCATAAACCAATTTGCAGTATTATATGCATATAATATAAAAGAAAACAGAGCGGGACGAGTATCGTCAACAAGTTGAAGATTTTAATACCCTCGAAGGCAACTCCTTGGAAAAATAGACAACATACTTGAAGAGCTTAGTTTATTGTATACCCTTTCGTTAGAGTACAGTGATTATAGGCAAATTTTGACAATAGTTTCAATAAGGAAAGTATCCCAAGAACAAGGCAATAAAAGAAGCAAGCTGCTCTTGGCCTTTGAGCAATCCAAATAACTAAAATGAAAATAAATATGTTAAGGAAAATGCGTACGAATCATTCACATTCACATAAAGTTTCGCACATAATTAAATTAAATGTCTTAAAATCACTATCATGGCATCTATACCCTTGAGGGGGGTAGGGTAGAATTGGTGCTATTTATTTACGGAGTATTACAAAATAAATTGCACACTCCAGTTACAAAACAGAGCCATTAAAACAAATTCAAAGACACTCGTGAAGAACTACTACTATTGTTCATGGGTATAAATACGAGTATGTATTGACAATAAATACTTTGGAAAAGTCCTTTGTAGGTGTGTGATTCCCTTCAGTTCTCAGTTCCTTTAGAACTTGCTCCAGGGGTGGCTCTTTAAGAATTTATAGTGCCAGTTCCAGAAAGCACTTGGCAACTAATGAGCAGAGATTTTGCCATTGCATAAATCACATGCATCAAAATGTTTTCAATAGGCGGGCATTTTGTATAGCCAAGCAAAAAGTTGCAAACAGCACACACATAAATCTATTTATATGTTCGAGAGTGTGTGTGCGTGTGTGTGTGTGCGTGTGTGTGTGTGAGTGTGTCTCTATTTAAGTCTGTCTTTTGGTCGCTTTGTCTGTCTGCAGAGCAACCCAATTTCCGGTTTTTCTTAAGCATTGCGCACAATTGCAAGGCACACACAAAGCTCCATGAACTGTGACTGTGTATAGCTCTCTAGCTGTCTCTGTCTGTGTGTAGAGTGTGTGTGTGTGAGAGTGTGTGTCTATGTGTGTGTGCGCGAGTGTGTGTGTATGTTAGTGTATCTATGTGTAACTGAATTGGAACACATGCGCCCCAGGCCAACTGCAGTGCAGTGCACTAGAACTGCGGTCTGAGACACATACACTCAAAGAAAAACTAGTTGACTAAATAAGCCAAAAATTACAGCGTATAATTGCAGGACAACTTAAAAATGTTGACTTGAAATTCTGGATATATGTTTTACAGCAATAAACACTCAACAATCCCTTCCAGTTTTTGCTTCTGTGCGAATTTATTAGAAAAATATATTGCCTACTTTTTGGAGCATAATTTAATTAGCATTTTGAGCTGAAAATCCTAGCAAAATTTATTCTGAAATGCAATCGGGAACAGGCTCAGATCAGAACCAGTTTTCCTATTTCTCTCCTGTGACCAAAATAACTTTCAGATTATATTCAAAATTTTTCCTGTTCTTTTAATGTAATCAGCTTTGGCTTGCTGGGACTCGAACCTGAATACCTTCGACCAAGATTATCAAGAAGAGATAACAAAAAAGATAGAAAAAATGAGATCGATTACTAGTGAGGAAAGCAAATAATAGATTTTTCATAACTCTTTTCTTTTTGTTAAAAGTAAAATCAAATTTCCCGTGGAAACACAATAAGCTTGTCAACAAAAATTTTAAGGAAATGTGGTGTAAATTTAATCAAAATTTGTACCAGTCCAAAATGTAGTTAAATAGGCTAAAAATTACGGCCGAAAGGTTGGTCTAGGTTTAGGTTTGAGATCACTAATTCATAAATAACAGGAGGAAAACGCGATTTTTGTTCAGTGCATCAACACATACACAACACACGCTCATTAAAATGGCGCTCAGTCAGTCAGTCGGTTTGTCTGTCTGTCTGCCCGTCGTTCTGTCTGACTCGGCTTGTAAATGTATTATGAGTTGTACTCTGTACTCTCATATTTAACTTTTTCATAAAGGAAAAATGGCGTTAAATAAATGCCTGACAAGAGCTTCAAGTCACACACACAAGCACACATAGGAAAAAAATCTCATACGCTGAAAAGTATGCTACAGTTTTTTTTTAGTTTGTATTCATTGCACTTACCGTGACACGACACGCGGCAACCAGTCACCGCCACAGTACTTCGCCAGCACGGGATCATTCGTAGAGCTGCCGTCATAGAATATTAGATGATCCCGCTCTCCGGTACAGTCCGACCAGGCGCGTATCGAGCGAGAGGTCTTATTAAAGCTGGCAATGGAGCTGCAGGGATTAAAGAAATAAAATACAATTTTAAATAGGTTTTCCACTGAATGAAATATTCACAATTTTGTGTTGCCAGAGTCAACAACAAATAGACAACAGAAAAAGTAAAAAGGCAACAAAAAAGAAGAAAAAAAAAATGAAATTGCAATCAGTGCTAAATGCAATGCAAACATTTTCATTTTGATAAGCCTGAAAAACAACAACTGTGAGCTGCTGTCAATGTGTTGTGCACATACACACTCACACTCGCATACACATACGGAGAATATGTCAAAGTTAATAACAAACAAAATGAAAATATATGCGCGAAAAGTCAATCCATGTATGCTCTGCAATAATACAATTTCTATGAAATTACAGAAAGTTTCCAGCCATACGAATATGGTTATATTTGGCAGATAATTATAATGCAAAGTGGGTAGAAATGTTGTTTAATATGCTAATTAATAGGCACAGTGGGCAGAAGAACTTCGTCTGATTTATATCGAATAAAGAGAGACACTTAGCCAAAGTCCATATAGATCTCTTTGTAATTTCTATACGCTTTCTCTTTTGATCACATAAAGAATATAAATGGCTTTGCTAAAAGAAACTTCACATATTTCTGCAAAGTGTCTTTTAATATTTTAAAGGACACTACTAAATTTTGTACCACTGTTCGATATTGAAAAGGAAAAGAAAAGTTAATTTTTCAATGTCTGTATAAGAAAATCTCCATACGAGCTGAATAAAATAATATGGGAAAATATGTTGTATTATAATGGATCTAGGCTATTCAACTAGAGGAACTGCTAATGCAAAGAGTCTTCTGTTATTTCCAAATTAAACCTACCGAATCGAAGGGAATTCCTCAATGAAACTCTCTCTGTTATTTCACAACACCCAACTGGGGATAGCGTATAACAATCGCGTCATTTAATACAAGCTTTTCATAGAAATTCGCATCGGGTTAGTGAAATATTCAGTCAGTTGGCAGATTCAGTCTGGCTTTGGCTCTGACTCTGAATCTGGCTGTCTATTTCAACCTAATTTAAAATGCAAGCATTGTATGCAAACATTTAATTGGAACATACAGAACACAAAATACTGAATACAAAATATAACATACAAAATATGTATGCAAACCATTCAAAAATGCTTAAAATTTGGATAGTCGGACGGAAGGCGACCGGACAGGACACGACAGAACACGACAGGACAACAGTTTCATTTGCTATTTACAGAGTTGAGAAGTGTGAAATGAAACTGGAACTGGAAACTGGGAACTGGGAACTGGGAACTGGGAAGTGGATAGTGCAAGTCACATTGCAATTTGCCAAATTGAAATTTGTCATACAAATGCGACACGGTCTTCTGGAGCCACAAAATGCTAATGCTTATTTAATGTGCTCCATGCACGTTGCATAGAATTTGACAATTTCAATGGATACCCAAATCCCAGCATCCCCTAATCTTCACCTTCCTCATCATCATAGGTATGAATGGTCAGAGCTCTTAGTCTTTTACTTACCGCTTCACTAGGGCCTTGTGCTGATTCTCCTGGCTGACGGCAATCATGGCATGCTTGCTGGTCGGAACCTCTTTCTGGCGTATGGTCCAATAGCAGGTAACATTCCTTGGATACATACCAGGATAATTTGGACTTTGCAGGCGACACTTGTTACGATAGCATTCATCGAATTGCCTTGTACAATAGGTGCCGGGTGTGACACGTCCCAATTCCAATGGCTTATCGGGTAGTCCATACCTGTAATGTTCCCAACATACTACAGCAGTTAGCATTGGGTGTACGATATAGATATATACAGATATATATATATATATATATGTGTGTGTGTGTGTGTGTGTGTGGATGTGGTAGGTGGGTTCCAGGTGTCGCTGAGTGTGTGAGTTTAGCATTTAATTTAGTTTAGCTGGCTCGACTGTGCAGTATATTTGTTTGGTATTTAGGGCTTTCCTTCTGCCTGCAATTTGCATAAAATGCGCCCTGGCATTTTCGGGTTAGAATCCTTCCCTGCTCGTTCCCTGCTCCAAACTGTTTGTCTATTGTTTGGTTTACTAATGGTCCGAATGCCGTATAAACACACGCACACCCACACACACCACACACAGACACACACACACATCTATACACAGGAATATTTTGAATTTGACTCTCTATGCATTTTGTTCTTCTGCAACTAGTCGTAAATATAAATTTCCGTGTAAATTGTGTGAAATTTGTTGAGGCGTAAAAATGCATTTCAATTCCTATTTTCTATTTTCTATTTTCTGTTTTCTATTTCTATTTCAATTTCCATCTATTCCTATTCTATTTCTATTCTATTTCTATTTCTATTTCTATTTCTATTTCTATTGCCATATCCGGCACAAATGACAACTGCCACAAACAAAGAGCGCGAAACAGACACAAAATTTGACACACGTCTAGGCACAAATGGATTGCACCATGAATCGTATATGGCATGCCACGTGGTGACCTACTCCTTGCGCCGTGCTCCTTTCAAGGAGCTGCTGCTCATGTTTTATGCAGGGCTCCAGCAAAACTGGCATTGTGTCGCGCAGGCACAAAGATTTAGATCCCAGAAACTTTGGCTCAGCTGCCAGATGAGAGCTGCAAGCAACGAGCAACGAGCTACGAGCGTTCCAAAACAAAGGCCAAACTGTCGAGCTATGACATTAACTTGCCAAGCTGTCCACACTTTTCCTCAACTTGCGAGGGTTGAATGATAAATTACGGCTTAGAGACTTACGAGCCATGTCATAAGCACTACTACTACTACTCTCCTATAGGGAGTCTCTTACGGGTCTTAGTTTAAAGCACATTAGCGTTGATTGTTCCCCTTTTGTAAACCTTTTATGCCCAAAAAGTTTGTGTGCTTTTTATACATTTTTACCGCATCACATAATGCCTTAAATATAAAAGAAGAACCGGGAAAGAAGCCTCTCTCTATCTCTCTCTCTGTGGGAACAGCTTTTATTTGTTCGATCAAACATTGCAATATTTGATACTCTTCCGAAAGAATTTCCTCCAACTGAATTGTCAATCCGTAGTTTATAAAACAATTTGTGAGTCCTTTTCATTATTTGTTCTTTTTTTCCGTTTTTTGTTTTTCAATCAACTTACCTCACAACTGCATCGGACTGGCTAATAAATTTGTATCTTATGCTGAACTCGAAAGGTTTTTCGTCTCGTATATTTCGTGGCGGATGAAATACCTGCAAAGAATGACAACAAAAGAAAAAATGAGATGGAAAATGTGATAGAACAGGAATGCAATGTACGAGTACTCGTAATATCGGCAAAAGTCAAAATGAGCTGAAAATTGAGTGTGCAAATAAAAATGGCAAATATATTGATGACGTATGGGGAAACGTTGCCAGGAAATGGTATTCCGTCAGTCAGCACATTCCTTCAAGGCGACGGCGATGGCTATGGTGATGGTGAATACAAAGGACAACGATTTATAGTCCTGACATGCTACAGATCCCATTCAAAAATTTATTTGTTGAAAGGTGAGCGACAGCTGCCAAGACACAGGAAAAAAACAAGGATTTTGATACGGGCGAAGTCTTTTTCTGATATTCGGTCCGGTAATGAGTTAAACGGAAACTTGCTCGGCCTTGTTCTGGACGTAAAGCAAACAAAAAAAAAAGGGAAGAAAAATTGTCATTTGCACACGCAATTTTCTTTTAATTATGCAATATGCAATCTGCGTCTCTGACCACGTCAACTCATCATCACTTGAAGCAATTTGTTGCACTCTCAGCAGCAGCAACAGCAGCCGGAGCCGAAGCCGGAGCTGGAGCAGTAGCAGCAGTCAAGTGCGAGGTTGACGCCCGAGCAGGGACCCATGAATCGAGCATGAATTTTTATTAATTTTCATAATTTATGCGCTGGCGAACACTGGAACACTGCAGCCTGTCCAGAGCTGTTGTCCATTTGCTTTTATGGCTGCGCGATTATTTAAATATTAATCAGAAAGTGGCAATGGATGCTCAAGTAAACATTACGCATACGCCACGTATCCACAAAAGTTGTTCAATTTAAAATTAAAAACACGTCAATTGTACTCGTTTTTTGTTTTTCTTTTACTTTTCTGTAAGCCGAATTCCGCATGCGCTTAAATTGTCAATAATGTAGGAAAAATCCAGTGAGGAAAGTGTACAAGTATCATTGGCATGCGGCAGATTACATATCGTTGCAGACTGCTGAATATCCTTGCTGCTCGAGTTATTTGTATTCCAAGGGCAGCCATGAGCTTTACTGGGTCGAACTTGATCCGAATATAGTGATCCGATTTTGGGGATTTTGAGCGTGGGAATGGGATAAAAATACCTTAAAAACAAAGCTATTCTTATGGCAGCTATATAAAATAGTCGTCCAATTCGGCTGATTTTAATATGTGTGACGCTGGCAACACCAGACTCAAACACTGAGCGAGTAACTTGCAAACAGACTGACAGAAATGGCTATAACAACTTGGCTGGCTGAAGATACCTTTCAATTCATTATAACACAGTATCCTTTAAAGGGCTTTTCAAATTTGAATAATTTAATTATAAACTTAAAAAACTGAAAGAAAACCAAGCTAACCAAAGCATTTTATTGTGCAGCTTTGAAGCATATAAAGTTGGATTTTGTACTCCAAATAATCAATGAATTTAATACTCTACAAAGAGACCCTTTTAAGGCTACTACAAGGGCCATAAAGCTGCATTTCTTTGCCTGTTAAAATGGATCTTAAAAATGAAGTGAAGTGATATCTTAACTGTATAAATGAGTTGAGTTATATTCGGTTGCGGTAAGCTGCGTCTGTCGATAGTCCTGTCAGTCCTTCACTCACCTTCACCGATGCTGTCACAGTGGATGTTTCGCTGAAGTATAATTGCGGTCCGGTGGCCTTGCCGCACCACGAGCCGCCCGTGAATGGACGCCCCAGTTCGCTGAGCTGCCGAGTAAATAAATAAAAATTTAATTAATTAAAAATCAAGTTTGTTCCATACCAAATGTTGTTAAAGCAATTTACCAACTGCTTTTATTCTTACTGCTATCTCTTATTTTATTTTTTTTATGTTTTTTTGACACATTTTAAGGCAACACGCATGCAAAAGTGGGTTAAGTTGCACTCAATTTTTCCTGTGGTTTTTTTCTTCGTTTTATGCATCGATTTTATTGGGGGAAATATATAAAACTGTTTGCTCTGCAAGTGAAAAATTAATAAACGCGCGCGGAAGCTGCAACCAGTCCAAACAAGAATCCATCGCAGAAACAAAAACCAATCCCAAACCGTACTCGTATACCCTGCACCCAGCCAGCAGGTTGGCCGGGCCAAGCCGAGGCAAATGGCATCTGGCATGGGTAATGGATTATGACTGTTGTATAAATTTTATTTGCCGGCGTAGTTTGCCGCCTCCTGCGCTCAATATTTGATTGTTTTCCTTTCGTCCAACTCAGCCGCTGCAGTTGCAGTTGCAGCTGCAGTTGGCAGGCAAAAGAATGGATGCCGCAAAAAAGTGTAGCATACATTTGTGCGGCGAGCGGCATGCAGCAAGCGCCAATTTCAACTTATGTTTCAACAAAAAACTGCTGGCAATTGTCGAAGGTGCGCCCCAACTGAAATAACAACCAATTTGATGGCTGGGCGCCCAAAAGTGCACAACAAACAACCGAACAACTACAAAACATACACACAGACATATTCGTATGGCCAGCACTGTATTTGCATATATTAATAATTTATTTATAAGAGACAACTACGAGTATCTATGTATCTACGCATAGCCACGATAATGCATAAGGCGACCTCATTACAGTTGATTGTCCTCAGTCTCAGCTCTGCATAAACAGCTCCTACACCCGACGACAAATGCTCTCTTGATACTCGTCCTGGCTCGTCCTGTACTCGAACTCAGGATAAGCTAAGCTTTATTTATTATACACATATTTTGCTCATTAGTATATTAAATGAACCAATGCAAATTAATCGAACAATACAAATCATTTTGTGTACTAACCGAGTATCCTTATGAGATTAATTGACTTTTCGTAGCTGTTTCTCGGTCAAGCAATTGTGTTTTTCAATATACTCTATCTCTGTTGAATATCAAGGAGTATGTTGAATTCTTTCAAATTTATGTAACATGCTGAAGATATGAATTCAAAAATACTCTTTAAAAATAGCCTGAAATAAGTAGGCATAAATAATTGTATTTTAAATCATTGAGTGATCCTTTAAAATAATAATTTTTTTTTATTCAAAAAAATATTTACTATATTTTTGTTGATATTTCTATATCCTTAATAGTGTTATGTCTGATAATAATGAGCTTCTGGGTCTATTCCAGGATCGTTGAATTTTCCAGAATAATTTCTGTGCTTCAAACGAGCTAGCTCAGGTCTACTTTTCATAATCTCTGAGAAATATAATAGCTCAGGCAGACAGTAGATCAATAGGGCAAGAGGACAGACAGACGGCAAGGATAAGATTGACGCTGCAATCGATGCCCTACTCAACCATATAAAGTAAATTTTGCAAATTTCTTGCCCATATTTGTAGAGAACTTGGCTAAAACTAATAAAGCTATATTTATATTTATATAAACATTTCTATATTTCTATAGAATTTGGAGCCTTTCTAACCACATTTTCGTTTAGATTTCTCTGCTAATTGTGGTTTAGTTTCCAGTCGCTTCCAAGCAGATATTCTCTGTGCTTTGTGCTGCATTTAATTATGAATTTAATTGGAAAATTAATATGAAAAAAGGGCCAAGTTAATATGAAATCTCTGAGCGAATTTCAGGCAACAAACCCACTACACTCTCAGCGGAGTACAAGTGCAGAGTATATATAGAGAAGAAAAATGACCAGGTCTGGGAATTGGCATTCATTGAGCTGAGCATAGGCTGCAGTAATGTCGCTAATGGTAGCCTAGAATGGGAACCGCATTATCGATGGGGGATTGGGGAAGGTATGGAGGGTGTTTGTGGCTTTTTTGCAGTTCCTGTTATGGGTCCTCCAGCTGCATGGGTCAGTGTGCTCGGTAGGCTGGCAGCTCATTTACACTGTGCCCATTTGCTTGCTCTATTGGCACTGCTTATGAATGGGGTTGGGGTTCCAATTGATTAAGTTTTTAGTTAATGGGTTATTTGAACTGTGCCGCATACTGAGCAGCCAGCTCTTTTTTCCCCCTCCCTTTCTCTCCCCATACTCCTTCCTATCCACGTCGTAGCTAGTGCTGCAGATGGCCATGTCCTGCGGCTGTTGCTCCTGCCTCCTGCCTCCTACCTCCTGCTACTGCTCCTACTCTGCCCTTAACTCAAACAACAATTTTTGCTGTAATTGCAAAGTCGCCATCGATGTCGTTCATTCCAGAGTTCTGGCCAATATTTGTAACTGGTTAGAGTTGCAATTCACTGCTGTCATATGAAATGGCCACCAATAGCCAGCAGGAGCAGGAGCAGGAGCAGGAGTAGGAGCAGCAGATAGCAGGCAGAAGGAGGCAGGAGGCATCAGGCCTGACTGCCCAGCATAATGGTAATTTTCTGATTTCGATTTTGTGTAAATTCATTGCAAACTGTGCGGCCTGCCTGCCTGTTTCTGCCTGTTTTTGTTTCTTGCCCCTAAGCACTGGCCAGGCCATGGACTCTACGACTACGACTACGTATATTCCCTTCCTCTTTTTCCCTTCTCATCATCATTATCATCATCATCATCATTATGATCATCATCAACATGGTTGTCGTTGTGTCCATTGTGTGCACTGGAGCGTTATTAGCATCGACTTCATAACGAATTATTGGAATTTCATTTTTCTCTCCCTTTTTCTTCTCCATTCTCTACACTTGGCTTGTCTAACTGTCCCAGCACTCCTCTCTCTCTCTTCTACATTCTCCTTTCGCTTCTTTTCTTTTTAGTTTTTTGGTCTTTTGCCGTTTTGTTTGATTAAGTGTTGGTTTTAAATTGATTGAATTATTATTGTGGTCAGCCGGGGTTACTCGCATAAATGTAGCCTGCTTGTAGGCGCCAACAGGATACGAATTGTTGACTTTCCATTCATAGCTTTAGGCTCCATTTAGAATAATCTTGAAGGTTCACAATTGTTAAGTCTCTCCGCAAAAATTAACTGCCAATTAAAGGAATTTCCAAGCGTTTTATATTCAGGATATAAGCATTTATCAGATAGGTTATTGGTGTCAAAAAAGCTTTCAATTTGTGTTAGCTTTGAACACAAAATACGAATGAAACTAGTAAGGAAAAGCTTGAATATCCTTGGGACATTGTTCTATATAAAACACTGGGAATCCTATGATTAGCAGCATTTATTGCATTGTCAAGAGAATAGATTCTAAGTCATACTATAGCTTATCTTATAACTATAGCTAGAATTCATTTTTTGGCCAGGAAAAGGATCTTAGTAAAAACACTCTATAATGGCATTTAAATCGTCGACTTCCAGTTTAAATGCAATTCCCTGTTTATATTAATTCAATTTTTCATATCTCCAGAAACGTAGACGTTACGTTTATTTAATTTACGTGTAGTTTGAAAATGAATTTCAGTTGAGTTTGGTCCGTAAAGTGCATTAATGTTAGTTTTTAAAACGTCGTACACAATCAACCTTTAGCTGATTAAACATGGCTCAATTCGAATTCAGTCTGATGCCACAACATTTTACCTGCTATTGTTCTGCAGCTCATCAGGAAGAGAGCCGCGTCAGTTAAACAATAGCCGATAAAAGTTTTATCTGTAGAGTAGTCGCTGGGTGTCGACGTCGTCTCTTCATAATCTGCCAACAATAAACAAAAGCCTCGAACAAGGAAAGCCTTCAATGGCTGCATCCTGTTGGATCTCTCTCTCCTCTCCTCTGCACGAGAGGATATTACACGACTGTGTTGCTGTATTTCTGGCTTAATTTTGAAACAATTTAAGCGCATAATGCCACATTCGTTCCACTGTGTTCACGCACACACACTTATATAGATATATATACTCTGTATGTATGTATGCACACACACACAGAGATACCCAGGACACTCGACCTGTCTGAATATCTGTTTGATTTACTGTAATTTAAAACATTTGCCACAGTTTTTTACGTCATTGCTATTAAAAAATCATTAAATATAAATTATGGAGTCAGGCGAAGCTTTTAATTTGCAATTCAATGCGTTCTTGTATAATAAATAATAAGAAAATACATATTAAAAGTGATGTAATCGAGCTTGCCTACCAACAAATACCCTGTATGTTTTTTATGTTATTTATTTTTATTTTAATAATCAAAGCAGCAAAGCATACTCAAATTAATGAGTTGCTCCGACTCTCGGATTTGCACTTTGTCTTATCTCCGCTTTTGGTTCAAGAACCAAGCTTTAAAGCTTCTGATTTTGGTTTTAACCTTCAGGTTGAGTCGAATATTAGACAGGTTCGAGTTCAGGTATTAATCTAAGTGGCAGTTATTAAACAATTTTCAGAATTATTACCAACAGCTTAGAGATTTTCATCCTTAATTTACCACAAAGATCTTTTAATGAACTAGATCTCTACCTCTGGGCAGAGAGATCTTTTATTGCTCCCGATTTCTGGCTTTATGCAGACAGCAGTCACAATCAAGATTATTTTGCAATAAACATTAAAGCCTTTATGGAGATCATTAGGCATTTTCTTATGAATGGTATACTAAAGATTCTTAGAATTTCAGCTAAGACTTGGAATGTCAAAGACCCAAGTCAGTTCTTGCCTAAGCCAAGATTGAAGCAAACAAACTAAGCATATCCTATTTACTCAATTCTGAGTACAGGGCATTAGAAACAAGACAAGTTGCAAACCTTTCGAGGACTACTTTTTTTCTGGCTGTGAGTCGAAAATTTACGACACAAACAAATGCCGTTGGGTCGAGCGTTGTTGAGAAGGAGAGAGGAGCCTAGTGCTTGGAGAAGAAGGCGAAGACGAAGAAGGAATGTCCAAGGAGTTTGCCCAGTTGAATTATGAGCTTGTCTATCGCACAATAACAAACACACACACAGACACAGGACTAGTCTTATATACATATTTATAGATAGACGAGCTTAAATTGCTATTGACAAACTCGAATGCGCTGTAGCTGTTGCTGTATCTGTAGCTGTAGCTGTAGCTGTTGTCTTAGCCAAGCAGCAGCAGCAGCAACAGAAGAAGGCAGCAGGACGCAGGATGCAGAGAGCACAGGACATAACGTGAAGACTAAGCGGATGTTATGATTGTCAAATATTGAGTCATTTACTCAAGCTGCTCTGCTTTGGCCAGACCAAAGGACATCGTGGCCTAGCAGGAGAGCAGGAGAACAGGAGAGCAGGAATAGCAGCCAAGCAAGCAGCCTATGCCCTGTTGTTGTTGCTGCTGCTATTGTTGTTGATTTAGGTTAATACGTTTATGCATAAACTTTGTTATTTATGATTAACAATATTAGCAAATAAACAAACCTTAACTCTTCAGTCATCCCTCCCATCCCTGCAGCAACCAAGGGCAGGATCTGGTCAAGTTTAAAGCAGCTCTTGCTGCAAAAAGTCTTGCTAAATTATTCAAAAATAATCCAGAGAAAAGGTCGTATAAAGGGCACTGTTGCCTCGTACAAAATGCATGAGTCTGAAACTGTCTAACTAAATTGAATAACTGATTAAACTGTTACTTGGCAGCTACTCTCAAACTGTGGACAACATTTTTTCGTAGCAGTTTGTTACTCATACGACCAGTGTACCAGCCGTATATATTGCTAAAATCACATAGGTAGATTGGCATAAATATGAGACGGTCAAGAATTTATGTGGCCAGGCCATGACACGAATAATTTATAAAGGAAACCAAACAAAACAATGAGAAAAACTCAATGAAACAAAAAAAAAAAAAAAGGAAAAGAACAGTTGGGAATAAAAACTGAAACCGCGTCAGCAGTTAAAAATGTTTGCCTTAAATAAATAAAAACAGACGGAGCGCCGCGCCAGCTACGATAAAAACCGGTTCCGCGTTCCGGGAAGGATGCGCGGAGCACGAAGCGCGGAGCACGGAGGAGAATGACAACACAAACCTGCGGTTAGTTACGAGTTTATAAAACTGCAACAAGGCCTCGACATATGAGCAAAAAAAATTGCAAATATTTAACTGCATTTTAAAACCCAAACTCGCATACAAAAACGGCCAGTTGCCGTCGTTTTCCATCAGCTGAAGTGAAACACTCCGAAAACCCCGTCGTACCAGAACCAGAACCAGATCTATTCCGGCGGGTGTGCAGTTTCCTCCTCCTTTTCCTCCCCCTCCCCACCCAGCACATGTCAAGTGCCAAATGAAACCTCAACAGAAGGACAGACGGCAGACAGACACGACGATTCGACTGGACAGGAGCTGGGCTGGCTGGATGAGCCGGACGAGCTGGACAGCACCGCAAAATGTCAACGCACGCCCCACGCTTGTTCAAAATTTATTGTCACAAAGGCAGACAAGGGGCGTGGCAGCCAGCAAAATACAAAAAAAAAAAAAAAACAAAAATACATGCTGCATCACTTGGCATCGCTAAACTAATAGAGGACCAAGGGGTTCCGACCTGCAGAGAACGGGGTCGCTTTCCGTTTGGGCCACGGAATTAAGGCAATACATAACATATTTCGGCAGGAGCCCAAATAGGCCTAAAAGAAACTTCTATTGTTAAAAAAAAGGGAAACTCTTTTAAATAATGCTAATCAACTTTTATAGTAGAAAAGAATAAATAAAAAGCAAACGAAGAATGCTAATGGTAAAAGCAAATGATTTTGAATTTTATAGAACATTTTCGGAATTTAAATAAATGCCATGTCATTTAACTAACTTAAGTATTCAGCTTAAAGCATAAATACGCTTCAGAAATAGGCATACTGCTGAAGGATTTCAGGAAATTCATGGATTTTCATTCTATCCAGCAATTGAAAATGGATAAATTGTATGTAAGACCACTGGCAAGAGGAAGATTTGGGAGACCATAAAATATATGGTATATTCTAGTGGAGGCTCAACAGATCTAGACGTCTGTTCGTCTGGATTCACACGAGTCTGTATTATAATCCCTTTTGCTATATCCCGGGAAAACCTTGTTCAACGCTGCTTCACTCTTTGAATACCCTTTCAGAGGGTATTATAACTTTGTAATGCATTGACGGAGCCATCTACGACCCCATTGAGTATATATATTATTGTTCAGGACGACGAGACGAGTTGATATAACCCTATCTGTCTGTCCGTCTGTTTATATGCAAGCTAGTCTCTCAGCTATTGAGCTAGGTGAATGAAATTTGGCATGAAGCCTTCTTCTTGCTGCTGGCAGGACATCTGTCGGAACTAGCTTGATCGGACAACTATATCATATAGCTCCCATAGGAAAAATCCGCTTGAAAGTTGTTGTATGGGAACTTATCTTCTTATCGTAATCTTATCGTATCTCATAAAAATTTACAAACAATACGGAAAAGCGTGATTTCCAATAGCACACCTAAACTCATTAAGATTGGATTTTGTATCAAATAGATCTACATTATCTCTGGAAAATTGCAAACAACAAATTAATTAGGGTATATGATGACTTAATGTCATTAACGTTAACAGAATAATAAAACATAATTATTTAAAAACATCTTGTTAAAAAAAGGTTAAAAATATAATAAAACAATAATTTCACCAACACTAGCCTCCTTCAAAATTAACGTTCCATCAGACACATTCCCACTTATTTGTGATCCAAATTTCTGGCCTCCACAAATAATTGTTCATGAGTTCATTATAAAAAAACGCACTCGTCCGGTGCCTGTCAGTCTTCAAGCTGGTGGCTCTCTTTCGCAAGCAACCATTAGATTACTATTACCATTAGTAATAATCCTCCAAGAAACTAGATCGATCTTCAGATTTACTACATATCAGTTATCAGAATGTTATAGGTCTAGTGTCTAAGCTTAAAAATGTATTTTAACAAAGTTGTTCCTTCCAGTCTCACATTATTGCTTTTTCTGAATTCTCATGAAGTACTTATGTACATAGAATACCGAGGATGAAATTGAGGTAAGAAAAACGATTAATTTAATTAAATAGTCTTCATTTATTGTAATTAATATTTCTATTCATTTTTGAATTATCAATTACTTTTTTTTTCTTTTTTATTTTAATAATTTTAATAATTTTACTATTGTCGCTAGCTGATGTTTAGAAAGCTTTCCAATTGATCCCGTAGACAAAATGTGATTCTTTAAGGTCGAAAAACAAAAAAAAGCTTTTTATAGTCAATATCGAAACATAACACAACGAAGGCGACTTGCTCAGCTGTAATGTTTTGAAAATAATTTCAAATTTTTCACAGCCCAAAAAAAAAAAAATTATAAATTAAGTTAAGTTGGTTTGGTTTGGTTTGGCGTCAAAAGCCCCTTCCTAATTTTTTGGGGCTTAGTAGAAAAGAAAGAATTCCTATCCAATTATATAAATAATAATATCACAATAATAATATTATTCCTGGAGAGCTCAGAAAAATATTTAAACAATTGTTAGATTTGAAAAGAAAATAAATTATTAAAAGAACAAAATTGAAACAATTGTTGGAGTTGTTGCCAAATAAGGAACGAGTTTTAGTTTCATTTTCCGTTTTCGTCAGGCCAAAAGCAATGAATCGAACTTTCCGAATGAGCCGAAGAATATTTTACTTGATTCAAAAACGATATTCAGCGTATAATAAAGTTATCTTTAAATTGTAAATTATTAACATAAAAACAAGTAAAAAAACAAAACATCAAACAAAAGTTGTTATTCGAGTGATAAACTCAAATAAAAAATAAATGAAAGTATACATCTCGGTCAGTATTTGGTACTAAGACGTTGTTTTATACGATGATTTAAATCAATATTTGGGAAATAATTCGTGGAAATGTTTACTTTTTTGTTGAACTTTAGAGTAAATTCAAATCAAAATTACATGAAAGTATACATCCGGATGAAATGAGAAGCCAGCTTTAGCCTGTTCTTCTTCCTGAGCTACTGCCTTATTTGTAGCAAGTTTTCTAACGATTAAAATTCTATTTTATAATTTTGTTTCATTAATAATTTTCCATTTGTTTAACTATTTAATCGACCTTTTATCGCAATCGAACGTGGAACCTACATCAATGGTAATATAAACCAAATCAGAGGAGGATGATATAGCCTTGATAACGTAATCTAAGCTGCACGATTAAAATGGAAACAATTGAAGAAAAGACTCAAAAAATATTTTAAAAAAATAAAAACAATTTAAAAAAAACAATTTTTGAAGAAAAAAAAAACTGTTAGAAAAAAGGAACCACTTACGATAAGTCAGTTGGTTCATATAATATGGCACAAACTTCGATGACTTCACTCGCCAATAGCTAAAAACTCGTTGAGAATTACAAGGTCAAAATGGAAAACTTTCAACCTTAATGTATGCTTGAAAAAAAACACTGCGAAATTAGAATTCTGACTTTTTATACCCTTGCAGGGAGGGAGTACTATAACTTTGTCAAGAAATATGTAATGCATTTTCCTTTCTTGTTGAACTTTCGAGTAAAATCATAATAAAACAAGAATCACCCGCACTAGGCTGATAAAATGGATTTACTTGATTCTAAAACGATATTCAACGTATAATAAAGTTATCTTTAAATTGTAAATTATTAACATAAAAACAAGTAAAAACACAAAACATCGTTCCAAGGTTTGTTCGAGTGATAAACTCAAATCAAAAATAAATGAAAGTATACATCTGGATGAAACGAGAATGACGCCAGCTTTAGCCTGTTCTTCTTCCTGAGCTACTGCCTTGTTTGTAGCAAGTTTTCTAACGATTAAAATTCTATTTTATAATTTTGTTTCATTAATAATTTTCCATTTTTTTAACTATTTAATCGACATTATCGCAATCGAACGTGGAACCTACATCAATGGTAATATAAACCAAATCAGAGGAGCATGATATAGCCTTGATAACGTAATCTAAGCTGCATGATGAAAATGGAAGCAATTGTCGAAGACTCAAAAAAAATTTAAAAATAAATAAAAAAATACAAAAATAAACAAAACAAAAAAATATTAAAGTTGATATTGCGCATACGATCTGTGGTGCACTGTTTAAACTAAACTGTGAACTATGAACGTTGAACTGTGAAGCTTTGAACAATGAAGCTTTGAACTATGAAGCGTAGATTCTATGGATGACTTAGATTCTACTCTGTTGAAAAATCTGCGACTTCTTGCCGATAGTCGTGCCGAGAATAGTTCCGGCACATTGGATTGGATGCATCGAACTGCATTGCACCGAAAGGTGGCATTGACGCCAAACCTACTCTGTCTCTTTGAAGAGCAACAGAATGAGCAACGTATTTTGGTGGATGAAAAAAGAAACGAACCTTATGGAGAAATCACAAGACGAATTCCTATTTTGACAAACTTGAAAATTATTTATTCCTGGAGAGCTCAGAAACAAGTTGAAACAACTGTTGGATCTGAAATTATTAAAGTAAGGAAACAAATTGAGTGTTGCCAAATAATGAACGAATATTAGTTCCATTTCGCCAAGTCAAAATGCTAACAACAAAGCGAACTTTCATCTTCGAGGCTAAGCGAAGTGCTAGAGAGTAATATTTCTCAACACTAAAGTTGAACGAAAAATATAAAATAATTATTCGACTCGTTCGGTCTCCTTAGCAGAGACGGAGTAAATAAATAATTAATTAACAAAAAAAAAAAATATATGAAAAAATTGGTGGTGTACTTTGATGTCAATAGGAATTGACTCTTTCCAACCACACCTAACGTCCAAGTTTTGTCACCACTCCATCTCCTAATTGCTAAAACCGTTTGAGAATTGCATGGTGCGTTAGGTGTTTATTTTTTTGTAGTGTGCATTTATGAGACAATTAGAGCTCGCAAAGGTTGCTATGTTTTTTTTATAATTATTTATACAGTGACGCAAAAAAGTATTGGCACAGCAGAGTGTTTTTCCTGATCAACTTCAAATTAAGTTTAAATGTTAAAATATAAAAAATGCAGGGGGATATAACATAAAAGTTAGTTTGGTCAGGGGCGGCAAATAGGTAAAAATCTGTAGAATTTTAATTTTCTCGATTTGTTTCATTCTGTTTCACGCAAACAAAAAATAAAAGTGAGTGATTAAAATTAAGTTCTTATGTTGACCCGGCCAACGCCGGCTAATACTGGCAATAAAGAAATAAACGAAAAAACGCAGCAATCTGTGCTTTAATTTTTTAGCATTGTGTAATTAACTTGTAATTCTCAAACAGTTTAACACTGCTGTTTTTTTGAGCATTTTGACCTTACAATTCTCAAACAGTTATAGCAGCAACCAGATGGCTTCCACAAAGTATACGACACGTTTTGCAACACTGAAGTATAACTGTAAAAAGTCGGCTGGTTTTACAACACGTGATTTTTGTCGCTTTAGCCCAAATAAAGGTGCAATAAATGTTGAACTATATGTTTGTTTTTTAAAGCCAACAGCAGGTTTAATTGTTAATTTAATTTAATTATATCATTATTTATAATATCTTATATAGATTGCTAATGGCGACTGCTTAAGACAAGAATTAATTGAATTAAAATTGGTAATATGTGTAGAAGCTATTCTACAAATTGCTATCAATGGAGCTGGCCAGGTAAAGGCCTAGCAGAGTATAATTATAAGAGTATTTAGTAGTCTAAAACTCTCGAGGAGAGCTGCAAAACATAGAGGAGAAGATTAAGAGCGGATCTGCCTATTCAGTAGATTCTATGGGGACTATTTAGATCTAAATACTTTTTGTATTATGTTTTTCAGTGGCTTTGAAGTAGACCGCTGGGGAGTATGCTTATTTATTTATGAGTATTTAGTAGTCTAGATCTCTTCAGTAGAGCACGAATACTTTTTTATAGATTCTATTAACGACGCTGCGGGAGAAGAGGAACGAATGTGCTTTTGCAGTAGATTCTAAGATTATTGGACTGTTTATATCTAAATCCTTTTTATATTATGTATTATGGCAGCTACAAGTTATCGCATTTTGCAGGAAAATAATCACACACCGAAGTTAATACTTCAAAGTAAATATTCTATTTGTGATTTCTCGCCTTAAAACAGGAAAAATACTCTACTCTGCAGCAATTCCACATCAACATCAACATCAACACTTTGCTCCCGTTCAAAGGACTTGATGATGATGAGGATGATGAGGTGGAGCCACCTCAAAGCGCGCAGTTGCCACAACTTAAGCTCTGGAAATTAATTCAAAAGCTGAATGATAGGAATAGGAATGGCTGAAATGGCTTAAGGTAACTAAAAGCGCATGCAAAGTGCACAGTCGATATATATATATATATATATATAAAGCTATGCATATCGAATCAAGATACAAGCTACAAGAGCTGAACTGAACTGAACTGAACTAAACTGAACTGAGCTGTATCCAAGCCAAAGGGAATTTCCCTTGCTTTTCCTTTTTTCGAAAATGGAAGTAAAACTACATTTAATGTAATGCAGCAGCATCAGATTATAAAAGTACAGACAGACAGAGAGACAGACAGACAGACAGACATACACAGCAGAGCACAGAGTTGGCTATGAACGTGTATAGAAATGTACATTTGAACATATTGCAGAAGTCAATTACAGGGATTCGGTACATTTTATTTGGCCAGGGCTTTAGTTTTACTGTTTTGGCCCCGCCTACGAATGGGGCGGCGGCGGTTCAGAGACCCAAATGTCTCGACAAAGTAGCAATGTCAACAGCGTGGAGCCGCAAAAATTGTGATAAAAATATATGTATGTTAAATAGTTTTCTCTTCTCCGCTCCACCCTGTTCTGCTCCTTACCAATTCTCCTTTTCCTCCCCCTGTTTTTTTCTTTGCTCTACACTCAAACTTCAATCTGGGTTCACAGGACCCTGGACTCTGGACACACAAGCACTCCGATATATATATATATAGGTATATATATATATTTATACGTATATATTGAGAGACAGGCGCGCACAATTCAATTCAATTTGCTGGGCTAATGTGGCATTTGTCAACAGAGCCAACAGAAAATTACAGAATTACTCGGACATTGATTGAATCGCAGGACAGAACGACAAACGAGTCCTAGCCCCAGGATTGTGTGTATATATATATATATATATTTGTGTGTGTGTCTGGCATAAAATTATAGTTCAACGCAAGTTCAATAGCAAGAGCAAATGGAGTGCAAGTTACAGCTTCCACTGGAGACTGGAGGCAAAGAGATGGGCAGATGGGGTGGTGGGATGGTGGATCAGGGACAGAACGGATCAGGAGAGTTTGTTCGCTTCAACTTACGTAATATTCAATTCAAATTTTAATAAATTAAATTTGCACTCACCTGCATAAAACCCTCGGGACAGCCTGGAAGCTCGCCGGTTGGACTCAGATTCGTTTCATAACCATCCACATCCGTATCGACCATGCCCTCATCGAAACGACCGACAGTAAAGCCATCAAAGATGATCTGCCATAAGGAAAGAAAAAAATGGTATACATATTAGTTTACTATGAAACGTGAGGAACGGGCTAAAGCTGATAATATTCGACTAGCAAATACCCTGTAGAAAGCGTAAATTTATAATATAATACTTCAAAATATTGTTGATTATATTTGTTTTTTTTTTACTGTGGTAATAGTTATCATCAAATATTTCTGTGAATTGCTTTATTGCAATTAACGATGATTCTTTCAATAAGCTTAATACAAGCAAGTCATTGCAATAAATATTTGTAAACACAGCAAATTTGAGCCTAATAATTGATACACAGATTTACTGTGAATACAGCTAATTCCTTAATAATTGCTGATTCCATCATCTAGTATTTACATGTATGTTGTTTATATAAGAAAAACGAAGAAATTGAAATGAAATGATTTACTGTGAGTACAGTTTATTGACTCTATTTTATTATATATTATTTATATATATTGGCTTGCTGCAAGTATCATTTGTTTTATCATTTGTAATTCAAGTCTAAGTAAGTCTAAGCATACCAATTACTGAAACAATTTACTGTGAGCACAGTTTATTTATTCTCAATTGTTCTATATAAAGTTGCATTTTTTAAGGAATTTTATAAGTTTTTGAAGGACAAAAAACTAGTGACTAGTTTAAGCTGACTGTCAGACTATCCTTGAAGAGAACTTGTTTTTCTAGGGTATTCAAAATATATTTTATGTTAGTTTCACACACGTTAAAGTTATGCAAATGAAATTCAATTGCAAGTAGAGACCCTTTGCCACGCCCACACCGCACAATTCACTGCCCTCTGTTTGCATATTAGATTGGCCATAAAAAAGACAACACACAGCAGGCGTCAGAGAGAATATCGAGAGTAAAGCAAGGTCAAAGCAGACCCAGGCAAAACACAAAACAAAAAAAAGTGGCAAAGAAAACGCTCAAGAGCCAAAGTCAAGTGCCTGATGCTTCTACACATATACAAATATATATATATATATGTGTGTGTGTGTGTGTGTAAAATTATATATAAACAAACGTATATATGTATAGGTATATGAATAAAATATGCAAATAAAGTTGTGCGTGTGTTTGGCATTTTCCAAATTGCAAAACAAAACTCCTCAAAAAGGGTTCAACTTTTGTGAGGCTTTATAAATTTTTTAACACCTACCCCATATAAACAGTCGCAAACAGTAAATAGAACGAAACCAAACGAAACACGATATTAATTTCGAATATTTAACAGAACAGACTCTGAAACTCTCAGCAGCTCGGAGAGACTCGACTCAGAGCATCAATGGAAATGATGGTCACATGGTGCTGCTGCATCGCAGCGCTCGGAATCCCTGTGACCAACGCAGCATGGAAAACTTTACCAGTTACTCAGGCAGCTGGACACTGAAACTCTCTTGGGTAAGTAATTTATGTGTATTTTATATGTATTTTCCCTCCGTTTTTTTTTTTTTTGTTTTTGTTTTATAGAGTTTTGCATGTTAAATGAAAGTTGTGGCAAAGTTGTTGCCACATGTAGCGCCCGTAAGTGGGCGATGGTTTTATTTGTAGACATTTTACGGTAGAGAACTGAAAAACAGGTAGAAAACTGCATTCAAATGCAGAAACTTCAGCTGCCCAAATGAGGTGTTCACATATGTCTAAGTAGTATTTAAATAAAAGCATTTATATCATTATTTATATGATGAAAATTGCACTCAAGTGTGGCCCAAAGGACCTTTGACAAACGTTTCTCTCTACAGTGGAAAAGTGCAGATAATTTCGACTTAATTAAGAGCGACAGTGAGTGACAGTTGATACTCAACTTCAGTAGTTTTGAAAGCTTAAATAAATAAATTAAATTAGGTCAAAATAAATATGTGAAATACTAAAATTCCAAAAAAATTCCTTAACAAAACAATAATGAACTAGTCAGGAAAGGCTGTCCTTTGTGACAGAGGTTTTTACACCCTTGCAGGCTGGAGAAAGTATTTGTAAATTGTCGGCAAACTTCCTGTGTAATCCCAATGATATAGTAGACCGATCTTGATCAGTTTTGATAGTCTTAGGCCAATAGTATTGATATAGCTATCCGATCTGGCAGATTCCTACATATGTTCTCCAGGCTAGACAATAAAGGTTCCATACCAAGTTTCATTCACCTGGACTAAAAACTGAAAGACTACATCGGAAGTAAGACGACGAGCAGACAAATAGACAGACAGAGAAAAGGACATGACTAAATTGCCTCGTCTACTCGCTCTTATTATTAATATATACCCTTCATGGAAACGCAGATGCCTCCCTCTTTATTTAACATTTGCGTGTGAAAATTATAATACCCTGCGGAAGGGTATACAAATATTTGGAAAGCTTTTAAATATATTAAACAGAAGCTTCATTAGCCGCCTAAATACTAAATCAAAGTACATTAAAAATTCTATAGAAAAAGTAATAAATAATTATTTAGAGTTTTATGCACACAAAATGCGAATATTTAATTGATGATAAAGGAGCTCTCTAGTCCAATTTTGTGTGCAATCATCACAGGGAAATACTATCCAAAAAATACTCAATTATTAACCGCGCTGAACAGAAAATGCATTTCAAAATGGAAATGGAAATGGGAATGGAGAAAAAATAAGTGATATAAAAATCTCGATTGCAATGCATAAACAAATATAAAGAGCGCATTAAAAATACTAAAAAACAAACTAAAAAAAATAGAAAATTAAATGAAAATGGCGTGCTATGGACAAAAAAAAAAAACTGTATATATAAAAATTATGCAGCTATGTGAATTTTATATGAAAATATCTGTTGATTTATGTGGCTGGCTGCAAAATTCGCTTTGCTTTTATTACAACAATTTAATACTGCCACTGGCTGCTAGTCAAAAAAAAAAGAAAAATTCTCTGTAATACGAGAATTTGTTGGTAATATTTAACGCTTTTTTTTGACTGGTTTTCTCACTCGTGTATCATCTACTAGCCGGATTTTAAAGTAACCCATTCCCATATTATGGGACAGAGCTTCAACGGGGGCGTGAAAAATTGCGTTCAGCTCGTGGCGTAAATTACAGAGTGCAACTTCAGGATATTTGATTAAAGAGCAAAAAAAAAAGTATGAATATATTGAAAAAACGCATCATGCAGGGAGCTTGGGTGGGGGGAGAGATTGGGCAGGGGGGGCCAAGTTATTTCCATTAAAAATTAGCCGCGGGTAAAGTTGCAGCGATCTGCGTGGGAATGGGTAGGGTAACGGGGAGCTGGGGTAATTTAAACTTTTGCTCTCACTGGGGAAACACACACCGACAATCATCAATCAATATGTACAGCCAGGACAGCCGGGACAGCCGGGAGAGACAAGACAGACACGAGACAACGTTGTCCCCCTAAGCCGGCGCGTAACATTATTATTTCAAGCAATTTCCCACGTAGACGCACAGCAACAGGGGAAAGTACTGGAAAAGTGGCGAGGAAAGGAATGGGGCTGCTGCCTGAGGAATATATATATATATATAGATGGATAAAGTGAAAGCCAAGCACATGATTTATATGCGTTGCGAGCAAATCAGCCACGTTTATCAACGTGGTCTACAAATGCGGAAACACAAAATAAAAGTTATAACTTATGCATGACAGATTTGGTGCAAGGTGCAAAGCTGCCACCAGGAGGAGCAGCAGGCAACCGAGCAACCGAGCAACCGAGCAACCGAGGAACCCAGCAACTTTGCATATATCATTTTATATATACTATATAGAGAGAGGCAATGCCAATGTTCAGGATTACGAAAGGGATTGAGAAATGGAGCAGCAAAAGACCCACTTCGTTCACGTTGTCGTCGCCAACGTCAGCATCTTCTCCACCCGCTGTTTTTCTGCTTCCTTCTTCTTCCCTTCTGTCTGTCCTATTTACAGCTTGCCTACTGCTAACCCGCCTCCGATGAGCCAAAGAGTCATGGCAGTAGGAAGTGTTCAAGCCCCAAACCTAGTTACGCAACCCTCTCCACAGTAAACTTATCCTCTTTCTCTGGATTGCTCATCGTTTGCTTCTCTTCCCCTGCCGCTGCTGCTCCTGCTCCTGCTGCTGCTGCTGCTAACTGCTCATTGCGCTGTTACGCAAATTGCATGGAAATCAATTATTTTCGAAATTGAAATTGACGTTTTTCTGACAGTTCGCCAAAAATGTTTTGAAGCGTGTCTAATTTTATTGTCAACGCTTTCGTTTTGAGGCGCGACTCGTCTCGTCTGTGCCCCGCAGCGGGCCTTAAAGACTTCATTTAAAGAGCGCGCCCTGCCTCTGTTTCTGGCAGACGAAATAGCATCCAAGCTGTGGGCCAATAGCTCAGTCATAGCCCTAATTGAGCACGCACATAAAGTCAGAGCACAGAAAATCCCAAGCATCCATCACGATGTAAAAACAAAGGAAACTCACAGCACAAAAAAAAAAAAAATAGTCCTAATCCGCAAGTTAAATACACTACAATAGTAGGAAGTTTGTGTGTGTTATATTCGTATCTTGTCTCGGAAATTGAAAGAGATTTCAAAAATATTTTATTTTTGAAAATATTAAAGTACACAGACCTTTTCCTAACCCAAAACTTAATCTTTTCTTGCAAGTTTCCATGCTTCTAAAATCATTTTTTTACTTAACCAAATCATGGTAGAGTTTTCTATTCGGGATTCTTCGTTTCTATACCAAGAAAGGTTTTCAAAGAAAAGGTAATATTATGCAGCATTTTATTCCGTTTATTTCAGTTAACATTTCCAGTCCAGTTTCCAGTTGAATTTCCTCTTTAAAAGCCTTCTTTACAAAGCGTTCGACTGCATCAACTATGCCTTCCCCCAGTTAGTGTATGCTGCATGCCTGGTAGAGTGTCATCTACCATTTTTGTGTATGTTTATGAATCTACACTGTGCCCAAATAATTCACGGTGCATTTGTGCGTGAATCTCTCCCGGGGGAGTGGGGAGGCGACTATGATGCCACTTTCAGTGTGTGTGTGTGTCTGCATACACTTCGTATATCTCTCAGTGTCTGTATGCGAGTGTGCGAGTGTGTGTGTGTGTGCGTGTGTGCATTGCAGTTTTATGTCGCTGACGCGCCTGCTAATCTTTGGCCTACAGCGCGGCAAAGCCAACAAGGACAACAGCCGGACAACAGGCGCACAGCCGGACAAACACTACAGATCCGGAGCCGAGTCAGTGCCTACGGCTAGCCTCACCCCTTCCAGTGCATGCACATAAATAGGCCCCTTTCACCCTCCTTTCCCCACTTCCGGGTGGATGTGTGAATGTGTATGCCGGACTACTCACCTGGACTATGTCGCCTTGATCATGGCCGGACGCGGTGAATGTCAAGTGACAGAGGAACGGCAATTTATTCCACTGTGGCGTTGGCACTTTTATGGCATAGGTGCGTCCAATATCACCGTAATATGTCCGATTGCAGACTGTAAAAGATAAAGGGAAATACATATATAAATATATATATATCTGAGTAAATATGCAAGTTTATTGCTGACACAGCTGTTGCACAAGTTGCAGACTCACCGGAGCAATGCTTGGGCTCATCACTGCCATCGGCACAGTCGCTGCGTCCATCACAGTATTTGTCCAGTGGCACGCAGATGTTGCCACTGTTCCCACTTCCCTTACAGGAGAATTCCGAGACGCGACAAGCAAGACACAGGCTCAGCGTGGCCAACAGGAGCAGCAACAACAGCAGCCACGGCTGACTGGAGCTCTCTCTCTGACGTGGGCTGAGCATCTGCAAGTAAAGTAAAAACAGGACTCGATTAAAGAGGGATTCTTAAATTCGCAAACTTAAAGAATATTTTACGAATTTTATCAAAAGAGTTTTAAACGATTTATAAGAGAGTCTCCATCAGACTTCTAAGGCAAATAACTTAATGAGTGTCCTGAATAATTGGGAAGGATTCAGGGGGTAAGGAAATGCAGATATAATTCATTAATGGGCATCGACTTTTAGTTTATTTTTTTGTCAATTGAAATCATTTAGGTTCAATTTTTTTTAAGTAAAAACTAATGCTTATAAGCTAAATAATAAATAAATATAAATATAAATAAATATATTGGTTATTTTTTAAAATAGTCCTACCAAAAATATTTTGGGTAAAAAGAGATCTAGTAATATGCCTAATAAGAGTCCCAAAATTCGATACATAATTCTTGATACATCATTTTGGTTAGGATATTCAAGATTTTAATTGATTTAGCTTTCTGTTTTTCCTGAGAAAAGTAAGGCGGAATTTCAGGCAGCTCGATTTATGGTTAGCTTTTACTTTGCAATATTGGAGAGAATTTTTAAAAAATTCTTTAAAAATATAAATAAAATGTAAAGAATCAAAATAAAGTCATAAATAATTGTAAACAATATTGAATATTATTATAATATGTAGTTTATAAAATAAAAAAAAATGTTTTAGGCAATAAATTGGCAATTGGCCCAAGTCTAACAGGTTTCCAAAGAGGCCTTTATACTACCATAAAAGAAATGCATTCTAAGCCCTGGAATATTAGAATCGTTTTACGAATTTAAAGCACAATTTAGAACTAAATGTTAGTATTATGTCTCAATGTACTTGGCAAGTATTCCCGAACACATTCTGAATTTATGAAATACTTTTTGAAAAGAATTTCTGTACTGAAGTAGTAGGACGAGTACACCAAGTGTAGCTGAAGTGCCGAATTCGAGCTGTTTTGTATGCCTTTCACAGAAATTCTGAAATTTCAGAAATATTTTAGCTGGATTTCTTGTACAACAATAATTACAATTCCCATTGAATCTAATGTTCTGCTCGCCCTCTGCTCATCCTTCAGGCAGCGAGCGTGCAAGTGAAAACTTTCGACATAAAAGGCAGAGCAGAATACTCTAGTACGCATCTATATAGGTATATACCCTCTCCCCCGTCTTAGTCCCACACAGCGCTATACCCTTTTTCACACTCAGAAAACTCCAAATATCTCAGGCTTTTCATGGCTTTCAGCTACGCCTTATATTTCTGTTGTTGTTCTGGTTATTTTTTGTTGTCTGGCTAAAGCGATGCAGACATTTGAACGTAACTACTTCAAGTTTTATGTTGCCGTCAACCTTTCCTTTTTTCCCTCTCTCTCTATCCCTGGTGCCAAATACATATCCTTATGTATATACATGTAGCCACAGTTTATGGGGCATACGTGTGGGCCTGGACATATTGAAAACTCAGCATTGTTATGACTTTGAAACTGGGCAGGCGGCAAGGAGGGCAAAGGAAGGGGGCAAAAAAAAAAAAAAACGGCAGGAGGGGCAGGAAAAAAGGAAGGGACAAATAAGAAGATGAAGCGTTGCAAGTCCAGGTAAAAACAGTAAAAACTGTTATCGGTAGCAGGTTATCGTGCATGGGGCAAAAGTTCTTAAAGCGCACTTGATTGCTCAAATCCTTTGTGTATCCTTTTAAGCCTTTTGTTTTCCATTATGCGCCGGAAGTGTTGTAAACACTTCAAAAAAAAAAAAAAAAAAGAAGAGAAGAGAAATAATAAAAAAAGCCTGAGCCTGGAAACAATAACAACAACTTCTGCAGACTGGCAAGTAGCACCCCAGATGCCCCAGCCAAGACTGAAGCGAAGCAACGGACCAACCAAACAACTCAAAGCCAAACCCGCACCCAGCTATTCCCCGACTGGCCAAAGAGACGACAACATGCCGAGACAGAAGCCCGGCGGGAAACCGTCGCCCTACGACTCGGCTATATGTAAATTTGACGACAGTTTTAATAAAAATAAAAGAAGGCACGGAAATAAAGCATAATAATGTGTGATGACAATCACAAGGCTCAACGAAAGGGCTGGGAATGGGGGGAGCTCAGCTCTGAGACGGCGGAAGGTGCGTGTCGAATGGGAAAGCACTCATAACGCTTGGATTGTCCCTATGTCTACTCCTCCTCCTCCTCCTCCTCCTCCACCTCCAACCTGCAGCTGAAGTGGGTTCCTCTCTCGGCCTGTCAATATGCTTCCCGCTCGAGTTATGTAATAATTGTGTGTGTGTGTGTGTGTGTGTGAGGGTGTGTGCTTGGGGGGAGGAGAGGAGATGCGACGTGAAGCACTTTAAGTTACTTAGCCAAGGCCTGGAGTGCCGCCCAGGGAATGTGATTCTGCAAGGGATTTGAGATGTTGACAGGAAACTGGAAGTGGCCAACGCGGAATGTTAAAAGGGGCCGAGATGATTAGTTCGGGGCACAAGAGAATTTACAAGAAAATTTATTTTAACTATAAAACAAGAGTTGATGAAAAGTAGACACAAGCGCCGAACGTTATGGGAATTACCGCATGGAGAGGGGAAATTCTAAAAAAAAATACCTTTGTTTTTTTATAATAAAACTCTGCATCCTACACTAATTCCAATATTACATCGCATCTCCACATTTATGCGGTTTTTGGCAATATATTTTTTATTAGTTTTCCCAACAATGCTTGGCAAAATTAAAGGGTTCATTTTATTTTTCCATTTTATTATGATTTTTCTTCTCAAAGGAATGTGGAATATGCAGCGGGAGAGCTGCTCTCAGGCGCTCCTCAGGCTGCCAGCCATTCAATTGATTAGAATACTCAGTTTTTATTAAAAAGTGGGAAGGAAACTTAACCGATCAGCACATATCCTTCCTTAAATCCTATATATATATATGCGTGTATATGCTTAGCTTATTCGCTTTATTTAATAATATAATTACACTGATTATCCCTAATAGACTCCTTTATAATACACAATGATTATTCAAGTATTCGCAACAGTAAGAAAGTAATCAAATATCCTGAAACTGCTCCTGGTCTGCTGTGCAAAATGTTGGTGAAATCGCAATGTAAAGGATATGTAAATATGCTGGAATACTCGTAATGCCAAAGGCACAGGTTGCGAAAATGATGGATGTAATTGAGAAAATGTAGATTAACTTGTAAGCTTTTGGCCATCAACATATCTGGCAACAATAACCCATACTTTCGTCTGGATCCAGCTACTTTAGGTACGCCCCAGTGCTTGGCTTTATGTCGCATAGCGGCCATCACCATTATGGCCAATATGGATAGCTATCAGGCATGGGGCAGCAAGAGGAGCCAGTGCCTCTGTTGGTAATCCAATCAATGCACTCTCATGCCTCCACACAATCAAATTCTAGTTACGAGTTGGAACTGAAGTCTTTGGAACATACGCGTATGGCACAATTAGAGAGCACGTAGTCCAAAAGAGAAATCCGAAAAATAGATGGAAGCAACTATGTGGACACACCATACACATATTCATAGCTAGAGTGGCTAGAAGCAAGGACCAGACCACAGCCAGGACAATGACAATGACGAGCTGCAGGCGCAAGCAATTGACAGGCAGGGTGGCAAGCAGGGAGGCAACATTTGCCACAATTGACAAAGAATTTATGCGATGCTTATAAAAGGCTTATAGGGTAAGTCCTTTCACCCAGACAGATATACAAACACACACACACACACACACACACACGCAGGACATGCGAGCAAAGTCGAAAGCGACATGAGACGAAAGAGAATTTCACTTTTTTTTTCTGGTTTTCCGCTGGAGAGATGACGATGTTGGGGCGCCCAAAGTGACAACAGTAAATAAAGTGGAAGCATCCGAGGAAAAATGAGAAAAAAAAAGAAGGAAAACAGGCAAAGGGAAACTCTCAAAACTTGCGCGAATGCTCCCAGCGAAATTGCTGGAAAATGATGTTGCAAATGTGAACATTTGTATTTTGTATATTTGGCTTTTCTGCTGCTTACATACTACATTTCCATCCAAGGACCAAAAGGAAATGAAACCATTTCGGTTGTTGTTTTATTAAAGAACAACAAGTAGGAATAATCAACTGTGTAATACCGTATGCCCTCTATAAATAATTGAAAATCATATACGGAAAACGAAAGAAAAACCTTTATAATATTGAAGTACACTTAAAGAGCTGCTGTAGTAGTTAATGAATTATTTCTGCCTCAACAACTTAGACAGATTTACTTGAATTTCTTTTTACTTTCTACCAAAGAAAATTAATGATTTTCAATTATGGAAAATTTCCAATTTTATAGGTTTCTTATGTAAATTAAATTACTTTTATTGATAACTTGAGGCTGCCTGGAAAACTGTTGTATATGTTACCTTAATTTTAATTGAGACCTCGCCGTATACCCTATACAGTAATGACAGAGGGTACAAAGAACGGAAAAAAAAGAAGAAATATAATTAAATTAGCGTTGAGGGCCACGAAAATGGTTGTATTAAAAAATACCCAGAAAACAAAAAAAAAAGAAACAGCATCAAAGCCTGCAACAACAATAATAATAACAACAAGCAGCGGGGTAGGCAGCGGAGGCGACTTCAATGGCCAGAAGGCGTCAAGAAATTAGCATAACAAAGCCATTAGAGGGAGGCGCGAGGCACCAATGAAGAAAGGACACAACAACAACAAAAAAGAAACAGAATCCAAAGCGCGTGTGATTTCAAAGGCAAACGAAACGCAGCGTGGCAATGGCAGTGGCAGTGGCACTGACAGTGGAGCAAGGACGCAGCAGCAGCAGCAGCAGCAGCAGCAGTAGCAGCAGCAGGAAAAGCAGCAAAACAAACACAAACAGACTACAAATGTCACCAACAGCAGCAGAAGCAGCAGCAGCAGCAGCAGGAGCGGCAGCAGCAGTTACAGCAGTTTAATTCGTGGGTGAGTAGGTAGCCACCAGTCGCGGAGGAGGAGTAAGAGAATCATTGCTCGTTTACATTGCTTCAATTTTGCCTCTTTTTTTTCCTTTTTAGCTGCGGAACGTTACGTGCCCAGCTACTTTTTGAGTAATGGCCAAGATTACGCTGCAATGTGCAGGCAGGAGATAGATGGAGCAGCTGCGCCAGCAGCATCAGAAGTAGCGGCAGCAGCGGGAGCAGGCGTGTCTTTGGACAATTTAAAGTTGGTGTCACGCATCACGCTTTGGCTCTAATGAGTGTCGTCCTCTTCCTCATCCTGCTGCCCCAACAGCTCCTGCTCCTCATCCACGTTCACGTCGTTGTCCTCGTTGCCGTCATCGTCTCGTGGCAATTGCAACGTGATTTGGCGCCACTGAATGCCGCAGCTCAATCACCCTTGCAGCTTCCAACAATCTGCAGTGCAATAAGAGAAATGGAGAGAAAAGCGGAGAAAGAGAGAGCCACAGGAGCCACAGGAGCTGCCACAGCAATTGCCTCTGTGATGTATTGCGGTGACCATGTGGCGTATGAGTAATATTTAATTGTATGGGTTCCACCAATGGATGGCTGGGCATTTGATGTTAAATGAATTAGTTAAGCTATCATGTGGGAGTAGAGCAAGAGCGAGACATAGACGAATAATCAGTAAGACATACAGAATGAGTGAAGTTTGGTCAATAGGGAGAAGCAATCTGATTGAAAGGATGCTTGATTGCCATAGAGATTTCTCTCTTATTTTCGTTATCTATCATCAAATGAAACCAAAGTAATACCTGGATTGATTTTTGTAAAGAAAAATATTATTCTTCTGCTTTTCCATTCATATCCCTACATTTATAACCTTGTAGAGCTAAAAAGAATCCAAATTTACCTCTGCGAATCAGATGAGTTTGTTTTGAAAGGAGAACAGATCCCTTAACTTTATTATCTTATGGAGTTTCGCTGAATCTTCTCTGAAGTCTCAGATGCAAGGGAAATATACAACTTCTTGTTCTTGGCTAAAAGCAGACTGGGCCTCAGAGTTTCTTACCTTAGACTATAGAGTTTTTGGCCTTTTACTCGTATTTCTTTTAATATTATTAGGAACATTTTATATACCAACGTCTGACAGCATTTATAATGCGTTATAAGGAAAAGAACACTTGAAAGTTTAACAAACGAACCCCGTCTGACAGGCAGCTTCAACTTCCAAGTCAAAGGGCTTGTTTTGCTTTCAGCTAATGTCATTGGGGTACTGCTAGAGAGCTAAATCGCAATTCCCAGAGAAACCTAAGAGACAAGTAATGTTATATATTTCTTATAAAATTATTTACAAGTCTTTATGGACTATAAACACAACAATTCAATGACTCCATAAGCTTTTGTCGGGGTCATCAAAAGGATGACTTATTTGACATTCTATTGTTGTCATTCGCTTGAAATGCTGCGACATGATTGGGCTTGCTTCCACATGCAATGGCTGTATCTACATATATATAAATATATATATATACGTATGTATATGTATATGCCGAGCTAACTCAACTAGTGCCAGACTGCTGCTCCTGCTGCTCCTGCTGCTCCTGCCTTGGAGCATCACTAAAATCCAAGACTATTAAAGTTGCAATCATAAAGTTTTGAGCTTGAGTTCAGGAATGGGTCTCTGACTTCATGGCGCTGGGCACATTAAAAATGTAAGCTTAATTTTAAAGCAGAGCGATGCGTTTGCATGTGTGTGTGTGTGTGTGTGTGTGTGTGTGCAGGATATTGGATATCACATGAAACTACGTATCCTGGTGTATGTATCTGCGTATGTGTATGTTGGTAATGCCCGTTTCCCAGTGGTCTCGGGTCTGGGTCTTTTACAGTGCCTCTGAAAACATTTCGCATAAAATGCCAAATGCTTTTGTGAGCTCGTAAAGCAAACGATTGTAACCAAAAGCTACTGACAACAACAACAATGTATGCTCTCCCTCTCTCGCTCTATCTCTCTTTCGCGCTCTGTGTTACCAAGAATTTTATGCCACGGCCCGAAAACGCAAAACTGTTCCAACAATTTTAGCCGCGCGCGCTGCAAGCCAAACAAATTGCATATGAGCATTTTCAATTTAAATTTCTCCTTTTCTTTTTTTTTTTTTTTTATCACGCTCAGGCTCAGGCTCAGGGCGCTGGCATGCATAGCAAAGAGTGTAAATTGAAATTTCTGGCCAAGAAGTGCAAGAAAATAAAATGTAAAATGATTCATAACAGCACATGGAATTGCTGCACTGCTCCGCTGGCTGGTGCAATGAACTCAGGGCTAATAGAGAGGGCAGAAAGCAGAAGGAAAAACCCAGCTCAGAAGGAGCTGTTGGTCGGCATCTTGAGCGAAACCCAAGAATTGCAGACGTTTAAAGCCGCGGGCCTTGCAGCAGGCCAAGCACCTGCACTGAGAAAAATTCGCTTTAATTATGTGCATCATAATTAATCAATTTATTTGTATGGTAAATATTTAAATTAAAATGTTAATTTCTCTATCTAAAATTAAGGCAGATTAACAGAAAATCAGAGCGAGAATAAACGAAGAATTACTTAAAAAAAAGTATTATTATTAATAATAAAAATATATTATTTTAAGCGTGATTTTTTTCAGTGTACTGCTTGACATAGCTGAGCTTAATGAGCTGCTCTCTCACACATCCCACATCACGCATACGCACTGGTGTCTGGTTACAGGCATTGAAAGCAATGCCATGTAGAAAGCGGCTCGGCAAAACACTTGAGCACAACTGACATGCAGCTAGTAAAACTCTTTCCACTTTCGACCAGTAGCTGTGGCAGTACCTTTTATTGGTAATTTTAGCAGGAAAAACCACACAAAAAGTGAAACAGACAGACAGACAGACAACACAAAGACAGAGCGAGAGAGAGAGAGAGAGAACAGAAACAGAGGCCGATGCGAAAATCTTATGAATCTTTGAACATACTTTAGCACTTTGACACTCTGCCGACGGCACAAATGGCAAATACATACAGCAATGGAAATGGTAACGTTTTTAGGCGCTTTTTTGACTTTGTCGGGTGCCATTAAGTACCCGGCAGAGAGAGAGAGAGAGAGACAGAGGGAATAGGGGGTAAAGGGAATAGGGAATAGGGAGAGGTAGCTACGTGTCGTGTAGCTGGCTTAGCGCCTGTCTTAGATTAAAAGCAGTCGACAGAGTTGGCTTTGACGACGGCGACAGCAAAGGCGATGGCGATGACGATGACGATGCCATTGCGTGTGGTCTACGTGCCTGAGTGCGCCTTGATGTATGCTACGTTTATTTTTTGTTTTACTTTTTTTTTGGGCACTGATTCGAGATCTTGTTTATAACTCAAGAGAAAGTAGAGATTAACTGACAATTGTTGTTGTTATGCGAATACGAACAGGAATAGGCATACGACTAGATAAGCAAATGCAATTCACACTGAGAGACAGACAAAGGCTAAGTGTCGTAATCACCTTTAAATTTGTCCTCAAATCTAATATTAAATGCTTTGTTAGGTGTTGTCAAAATGGAAATTACTTTGTATATAAGCAATATTTAGATATCAAATCAAATCAATGCTTTTCCATTGGCAAAGACAAAAGCGAAATTAAATGAAATAGGCTAAAAACACGTTCACAACTCTCAGATTTAATTTGGCTTTTATTTTAGCTGTGGCATTTCAACTAAATAGAAAATGTAAAATTTATAGAAATTCAAATTCAAATGCAATGCTGGCTGCCTCCACGTTAAGCTGGCTTAAAGCATTGACACAGTGGCTGGGGGGAGGGGGGATAGAGAGATGAAGCGAACCAAGTGGCAGCTGGATGCGAAAGGGTCAGGGCAACAGATATCAATGGCTGAAGCTGCTGTTGCTGCTGCTGATGCTGCCGCAGCTTTGGCGTTGCTACAAAATGCCAAATTTGCATATAAAGTAAAATTGAAAATGCCGGTGGGAATAGAGAAGAAAACCCCAAAACCCAAGCTCTAAAACGAGCCCCAAAGAAACCAAACGAATGCAGTTCTCAACTCAACTCAACTCAACTCAACTCGAAACCTACAACTAGTACTACAATGCAGCAGCAGTGGCATCTCTCTCTCTTGCTCTCTCTGCCACTCGCTGGCAATGGAAACTATTTGAAACCGGCTTTAAGCCGTGCCACTGAAAGGCGTTCCCAAAATATTTACATTGATTTGCTGCCGCTTCTGCTGCTCCCTTTGCTCCTGCTCCTGCTGCTGCTGCTGCTGCTGCTGCCGCTGCTGCTGTTACTGCTTTTACAGTCGGAATTCAAGTATAAATTGCAGGCACTTTATATTTGATGGGCATTGAGCGGAAATGCGCGTCACGTACAAGCGTACAGACTCAAAAACCAACAGGCCGCAAATCAAAACGGACCACGAACCACCGCCCTACGCTCACCCGCCTACCCCAATCCTCCCCCCGCCAAAATAAAGAACAGCCAAAGAATCTAACCAACTGGTTTTACACTTCAAGAAAAATTATTCAACTGATTTATTCATTTATTTATTTATTTATAAAAGTTCTGCTTGAAAGCCAGTCCTAAATCTGTTTCAACAAGCTTTACAGATTTTACTAGCAATAAAATCCAAAAATCGTTAAAACAATTTCCAGAAGGTTTTTAAAACTGAATATAAAAAATATTAGATAAATTTTATAGCTATAAAAATTTGAATTTCTTTTGTTTTAATGCCAGAAAAAAAGCAGTATCAAAGTATCTTAGTACGAGCATCTAAAGAAAACATTGAATTCCCAATTATTTATACTTGAACCGAAGCGTTAATATTGGTTCGGCTTGACTTCGGTTCGGGTTCGAGTTTGTAGAAATCTTTTTTTCTTTAATTCGGGTTCGGCTTTATGTTTGACTTAGTAGAAATCTTTCTTTCTTTGTTTCGAAAGAAGAATTTGACTTTCAAAAATTATTTTGATTTGGTAAGAGAGTAGCCAATATTTTCTTTCAGTGCAGTTCTGTGTCAAAACGCGTCGCACGCGCAACTCCACTAACTATTTTCATTCGCTCCTCTTTTCTTATTTTTTTTTTTTTGCTTTTTTGCTGCTAGGTAAACGCTGCGAGGGCGGCCCAAACTAACTGATACAAATTTGCTACACGTACAGAACTCTATAGCTGTCTATATCTGTATGTATGTATAAGCCTGTGTATGTGTGTGTGTGTGTGTGTGTGTGTGCTGTGTACGTGTGTTCGTTAGCCTAAAATCCGCGTTGGTTATAAGCCTGCCATTGTTGTTGTTGTTGTTCCGAGACAAGCTAAAAACTAATTCGAAATTCATGGGCTCGATTTGCATTTTTGATTACTTGAATACACTACAAGCAGCCTGTCAGAGAGAGAGAGAGACAAAGAGAGACAGAGAGAGAGAGAGAGAGCGAGAAATAGAGATAGTTGTAGTTGTAGTCGTAGCATTGTCTTGGCCTGGCTGGCACACATATTCGTAGATACTCGTACACATGGCCCAGAGCCTACCCGGCAAAGGTGTGATATTTATATTTATGAACGCAAATTGTACGGCAAACGCTTGGGGAATTTTTCGTTAGTTATAAGTAATTGGGCGCCATTTTTATGGCACACATAGTGTCTGTCTCTCTCTCCGTCTGTCCGTCTGTCCGTCTGCCCGTGTGTGTGTGTGTGTGTGTATGATACAGTCACATATAGTCACATGGGGCGCATAGCAAAACACATAAATATTAAAATAAAAATAAAATTATAATGTATGCGTTATGGTTTAATTGGTTGCAGTAAAACGTGTGTATCACTCTCTATCTCCCTCTCTTCCTCTCTCTCTCTTCCTCTCCACTATCCTTGCCTCCACTAAATATCCTGCATACTCCTCTATATCCTGCTGAATATGTGTATAAAACGGGCAGCGTTAACATTACAAAATTTTTTGTTGCGGCTTTAATTAAAATTGTGGGTTGCTCTGGCTAGGGAATGAGGAAGCAGATGCAGAAAGCCAGGAACAGACAGCAGGCAGCAGGCAGCAGGCAGCAGGCAGCTGGGAGCAGGCAAATGGGGGAATAACAGAATGTAAAAGTTTTAATGCGAAGACTAGGGAATATAAAGTTAGCTATAAAGTAGTCAGGTAGACCATAAGCAGAAGACTAAGAGCTCGCTGAATAGCAGCGGCCGAGTACAAAGGTGTATGTAAAGGGATTTCTATGGAAATGTAAGCCATGTAACATCTATAGAGCACCTAAGTATTTTACAAGTCTTATGTATTCATCAACTATTACTAAGTATTATTATATTTGAGCAATTTGGAGGGCTTCTTGCAATGCAACTCTACTGCACACAGGGCGCTCTATAGAAATCTCTTCAATTGGCTTTCAAGACAACAGTCTAAGGGCAAGGAGCGCCAAGTGTGAAAAAGAATGCAGTGGAATCCAAGCTGCTTACACAGAGAGAAAAATAAGAAATTCCGCTCTTAAATCAATCCAAAAGATTATCAAAAGGACGGCTTACATTTCAACAATGGTTTTTTAAGAAAGAACATCTAAAATCAAGTTTTAATTGGAAAGATTTTAACTCTAAATGAGCTTCGTTTGAGAAGGATATGAAGTATGGAATCATGCAAAAGATAAAATTTAATAAATATATTAATTAAAGCCTCTTGCCTCTTTTAATCTTGATTTTATAC
The DNA here is from genome assembly GCA_018150835.1 of Drosophila repletoides. Lineage (NCBI taxonomy): Eukaryota > Metazoa > Arthropoda > Insecta > Diptera > Drosophilidae > Drosophila > Drosophila repletoides. The sequence continues at coordinate 793,914 of JAECWQ010000031.1, forward strand.
CTATTCTATGAACATGTTTAGCTGAATCCGAGAAGGCGAATGATTTGCTCCTAATTTATGACGATTCTCTCCATTCGGGCTGGAAGAGTGGTCTAAACTGTATACCACTTAATAGCTTATTTACTGTAATTAAATTGACCATTTAAAAGAGAACAAACCATATTTGCTGCAGTTTTTCATTAAAATTTAATTTAAATTTAATTCTAAATGAACTCACACACGAATTGTGCAGAAAATTTAGCAATAAGCCAACACTTAACGCAAATAGAAAATATTTAATTGCTAGACAAAATCATTTACTTTATTGTGAAGGTGTTAATTTGTTTTGGTATGCGCCACTTTATGTTATAGCCAGCTGATAGCACTCTCACTCTCTCGCTTAGCCTCTCCCTCTGTTGTGCTCGTAATGCTGACAAATTGCTATATTCATTTCAGGCGCCAAAACTTTCAAATATGCTAAAATTGTCACTGGGTCGATGATAATTGTGTACGTGTTTGCGTGACACCTGAACATTAGGCCGCCTCCACAGTGAAAATGGCTTAATTAGTCAAAAATTTCAACAATGTCTGTGGCAATAGTCAGCCGCAGTATCATAGTATCGTAGTATCATTCTAGGTTTTCTGGTTCTTGTCCTGAGAGCTGTCAAAATGTCATTGGGAGGTGGTCCTAGAAGAACTAATTCGGTTAGGGTGCGGCAGGGGCCACATAAATTACATTAGACATTAGCTTTTTGTGTGCTGATTTCTGATTATTATGTGTCTTTTTGCTTCAAGTTGCTGTTCTTGTTCTTCTTTGTTTTGTGTGAGGAGCGCAGGAGCGCAGGAGCGCAGGAGCGCAGGACACACGTGCCTTGCCAAATGTCCTGGCATGTTGCCTAATCAATGACCCTTATCACCGTCTGTAGTGCCTGTCGTGTCTCGGCTGTCCTGGCTTTAATTAAAGTTCAAACTGTCAGTGCGAACGTAAATTGAATTTTAATGTGTGTGCAGCTTACGTATACGTAATATACGTCGGCGTATACGTTATATGATACAGTACGTTATACTCAGTGCGGTTGCTGAGGCAGCTGTTGTCTTTAATTTAATCAATACGCAAACAACAAACAAACAACTTGGCCCACATTCGGAGCGCAGTCGAAACTCGAAAAAAGGCTTCAGCTAAGAATGCTGTGGCATCAATTTCGCTGCCTTCTGTGGCCTACTTTTGGGCGCTCAATCATACGTTTTAAAAACTGAAAAATTGCCAGCTGAATTCTAGGCTGAAAGCCCATCGAACTGTTTAAGTCTTTTATGAATCTGTGTTGAGGATTATGCCAGAAAAATCTGCATAAAAAATAGATCATTTCAATTGATTAAAACTAGTAACAGAAAGTATATAAAAGCTGAATTGAAATAGGAATAAAACAAAAGGAAATCTAAGCTTAGCTAGACAAAAACCTCTCTCTGGCTTAATTATAATAGAAAATATTTTAGAAATCTAATCAATAATTCATATACGAGTTTATAAACTAGTAAGGAAAGCCGAAGATTACATACCCTGCCGACTTTGGAACCGATTGTTGATATAGTAATAATGATATAGTAATAATGATATAGTAATAATGATATAGTAATAATGATATAGTAATAATGATATAGTAGTCTGATCTTCAATTTTTGGTCTGTGATATGAAAAAACACCTTTTTAGGTTACATATTATATATATCTTGAGAAAACTTTTAGACTGATTGTTCTTTCTTATGATAGCTATAAGATAGAGTAGCTCAATCCTGTCGGTTCCAATATATCTTTATATACCTATACCTAATAGTATACATAAACTCGTCCCTTATAAATATACTCTTCAATGTATTACACTCTTTTCATGAGAAAATCATACTACCCTCTGTAAGAGTATAAAAAAAAAACTGAGCTTAATGGCTAAAATTTCATACGATTGCCATCGACTGCGAAATCTATTTTAGGAATTTATTAAAATTGAAGTGCTGGTATCATTTACAGCTGCTCAAATAAAAAGTACGTTTCTCTTTTTGACAAATAGCAATATATTTTTTATTGATAATAACGAATTGTTCCGTTTGGCTGGCATGCCGTAAAAGTTTGAAATCTTTCACAAGGATATCAATATTTCATCTATTTTATTTTTATTTGCATTTCACTTTATTGTTTGACTGGCCCACTTGATGGGCAATGTTTGGCGCGTGATTATTGTACTCTCGCACTCTGAATATATTTTTATATTTATTGGCTCTTGATAACTGAAACACTCTTCTACACTGTTCGCATCGGAAGGTTGTTGAACTATTGCTCTGTCTGTCTGTCTGTCCGTCTGTATGTCTGTCTGTCTGTCTGTGTGTCCGTCTGTCCGTCTGTCTGTCTGCTAGTTTCGCCTCCTTGACATGTGCTTTGTGATCCTGGCATATTTTGTTTATTCATAAAACGCGCATCCTTCTTGCATCATATGTTTGTTGGCTTTTATCATTTTACGTGCACGGTTTTCCGCTAAACTAAAGCTAAAAAAAAGCTAGACTAGCAATTTATTTAGTTTTTATGCAAATCAAATTACACATTCTAGTATAAACCAGAGTTTTTATAGCTGTTGCTGCTGGCATTGGCCGTTTTTAAGCGTTTTTAATTTAAATTCTGTTTGCCAAACAAATTTGTTAGCCAGAAGTGCGTGTCGGCTAACTGCTGCCAGCAGTTTGTTAGAGGTTTTTTTCGTTTTTTTAATTAATTGATGGCGTTTTTGTGACAGGCCAGAAAAAAATTAAATAAGCTAGAAAAAGTGCACAAATCCAAAATGAGCAAACTGATTTTAGTGAAATGACACACGCAATTGATAGCGATAAATCTGATTTAATTGTAAATTAATTTATTTTGAAATGAATATTGTTATGCACAGGACAGTAAAGCTGTATACCCTTACTCTACTTCTATGGCTTCTCTACCCTTGCAGAGGGTGTTATAAGTTTGTTACGAGGGCAGCTCTCTTCCCTGCATATTCAAGCGGGGATTCTTCGGCATTGCCTTATAATAATTAAAATGAGCTAAATCGTATATGAAACAGAAAAGTTTCCACATTTGACTTGAATTTTCCAGAATCTCATCTTTGGGGAAACTTTCATCATAACAAATTTCTTGTGTTCCAATTTGTTCTTGATTTGTTTTAGCTTCAGGCTATGATGAATCAGGAAGTCAGTAAAACAGGACCAAGTGTTTTTTTATATATAGATTATTGATCAGGACGATGAGATGAGTTACTATAGCCATGCCCGTCTGGTCTGCTATATGCAAACTAGTCTCTCAGTCATTGAGCTAGATGAATGAGATGATATGGATCTTTTTTTTCTGTTGCACGGAGCACAAGTCGGAACTGGGGGGATCGGGCAGCTATATAATAGGAAGAATTGTTCCAAGAGTTTTTGTATAAAATACTATTCTGTTTCTTCAGATATCTTGATGAAATCTACTACTTAGACATGAGAATATCTTTTCTAAGCGCACACCAAAAATCATTCAGATTCGACTACTTTATCTCAACAAATTACAAATGCTTAGCCAGCCAGCAAGGGTATTCAAAGATCGGTGTGTCGAAAAGCTGGCATTTCCTTACTATGTTATGTAGCTCTAATTATTTTGGCCTATTTGTCATGCTGTTGCCAGTTTGCAGTTGCCAGTTTGAAGTTGCCAGTTGCCAGTTGCCAGTTGCCTGGCAACTATCAATAAAATCAGTCATTTCTCATAAAACTTGAACGCCTGAAAACATGTTGCAATCTTTTGATTTTTCATTTCTCAAACTTGTAACGACAAACTTCAAATTAGCTGCAAACTAAAAACAAACAATTCCAGCAAAAAGCAAAAGCTACACACAAATTTATCAAAGCAAACACATTCGCAACAAACGACAGACAAACATTCATTTCATATATGAAAAGCAATTTCTATAACCGAAAAATTGCAGGCACATTTCAACTTTTGGTCACAAAACTTCACTTATCATTTGAGTTCTACATATGTGTCCCTCTGTGTGTGTGTGTGTGAGAGTTTTCCCGAATTTCTGTTGGAAAATTGTGCAATACATAAGTAGAGAAATGTGCATCGGTCGAGGCAGTTGACCAGAACTACGAGTAGTGTCTATAATAATATTCTTGTGGCTCTGGCAAAAGTTCTATGAATATGCAAAGTGAAACTAAATGGCGTGTAACAAGCGCAGAGAACAGAGAACAGAGGGAGAGGGAGAGGGAAAAGAAAGGAAAATACTTTCCTCAGAAAGGAAAGAATAGAAACGAAAACATATTAAAGACTGGCGCCAAGTTGATCAAATTGATGCTTAGGTTTTGGGCCAGCAGCCAAGCTCTATATAACTTATAAAGTTCCTCATAAAAAAAATAAAAATATATATATATATATATACTGGGTAAAATGAAGAAAAGAAAATGAATTCGCATGTGTGAGTCAGAGTCAGCATCGGAATGCCGTTCCCAGAGAACGGCAAAGAAGGAGGTGGAGAAATGGAGAAGGAGCAAAGAGCGGGAAACAGCACAACGGACACGTAACATGGATGGTTTCCACAATTGCTCCGGTTGTTATATGACAACAATAACAACAATTGCACTCCTGTGGGGGCCTGTCCTGGCACAGTTCAATTTCGTTTCGAGAAAGGAAACAGAACCAGAGAAATTGATAGGAAAATCGAACTGATAGTTGCTTGCAGTGCCTTCGATTCCGATGCGGCGATACCCCATAACAAATTGTTTGGTTAATCAAAACGAAAACCAAAGTCATTTTTCTTAAGTTCTTCTGATGCCGGTTGAATTATCGGAGTGTGATTTTAATGTAATAAATTTCGCAGTTGGCCAAATTGGAACATTTTTGGAATATTCCGAATTTAAAGTTCTGCTTAAATACGTAGAATAAATCGGAAGTTCAGTCTCAATCATTGTGAAGAGTATAGTGATGCGCAGTTGGCTTGATTCTAGCTGAAAATTCCCCTTACAAGAATGATATTTCAACAACGTAAATCATGTTTTTAGGCCGAATCGGACTGCTTTTGAGAATGAATCAGTATCTAATAATCAAAATCAGCTTGAAATAAGACTCATTCTTCAGCCTGAAGAACAAGGGTTAAACGAATGAGTTCATAAGAAATAGTAATTCAATGTGATGATTTTTGTTGTCTGTCCTATTCGAATTCAGAATCTCTCATTCATTTCTATTTCTATTCTCCCAATTTTGTTCCCTCTTTTCCTCATTCAAGCCATAAATAGTCTTGATTTAAGAGTTGTGTTCTTATTCTATGAACGTGTTCAGCTTAATACGAGATCAATAATAAATTGTCATTTATTTCTGAGTAATATTCCCATGCTGACTCCAAATATTCTAGATTTTATTGCTCTCAATTTAAGACCAATTAAGCTTGTTTTCAGACCCAGGTTTTTCTCTCCTTTGAATACAAAGCAGGCTATACATTTTTTAGAGTAGTAATGCTAAGGTTGAGCTTAGGTTTCTGATATTTCTCAGAATAGATCAAACCTCTACCTTTGCATAGAAAAACAGCCAGAATAGTCAGAAAATTCAGCTGGCAGCTGAATCGAACATTGGCAAACAATTGACTTAGATATTTGAGCAGACAAGTGCTCCCTGGATATGTAGGCCAAGTCAATTTACTGCTCTTTCTGTCCTTCTGTCTAGTTCTAAAAGTACATCTGACTGGGTTTTGCAATTGGCGACAGCAGCTGCATTAAGATGTCCAATGTCTGATGGGTTTGTCGTTGACAGGAAACAACTCCGAATCCGACTTTGACTCGAACGACAGCTCCATCTTCTTATTCCGACTTGGTGTGCGGGGGGCGGGGGACGGGGCGGGACACATTTGTGTGCATGCAAATTTCATGCATCCGTTTCCGGGCGGAGACTTTTTGACAGACTGTTTTGAGTGCACAGTGAAATGAAATATGCACCTAATTAGTGGGCGACCCTGTGCCATTTTTCACTTAGCACGCAGTAGAAGAAAAAAAATTTAATTATTTATGAAAACATGCACTGGCCAAATGTCCATGTCCAGCTGTCCAAACGTCTAAATGTCCAAATGGCCAAATGGCAAAGGCGAAAGCCAGCATTTTTCATTAGTGCGGGCGTCGTCGAGTGGCCAAAAGCCCCAATGTTTTACAATATAATTGCGAGCGAGCAGCGGCCAACAGAGAACTCTGACCTGACCGCCGCTGCGGCCTTGAGTTGCTACGTAATTTGTTTTAGCCGAGTTTATGCTCCCTGCAACCCCCCCAACACCCAACAAACCACCGACTTTCCATCAAACAATTTTCAACATGCAAGGCAAAGAGCAGTACTCACATATATGTTATGTAGGTACAAGTATGTATAAGTTTATGTACATGCATATATCATATAGACCACGATATATTAAACTCATACACGCAAGACCCTAACAAAAAAAAAGGCAGCCAAAAAAAAAGGGGAAAAAATAAAACCATTTAAAAAACGAAAGCCAATAAAACATTGCCTACAAAAGTTGCCAGAAATGGGATAAACTCGCAGAGAGCGAGCAAGGGGCGAAGAGAGAGAGAGAGAGCCTACTCAGTGAAAGTATTACGAATTGAAGGCCAAAACATGTTGGTAATAAATACGCTTATATATGCATGTGTGCGCTGCTAAATGATGGCTATATTCCTGCACGGCTGCCATACAGAAGTATCCTTGTAAATGTGAAATAGCAATTAGCAGATGATAAGGAATGTCGAGTATCCTTTTGATAAAAAAAGGGCTTAAATTAAGTGAATGGCTAGTGAAAAATCTATTTTAAGACCAGCCAGATGGCAGCTAAATAAAGGCAGCAAATAAAAAAAACGATATCCTTTTATAAGGGAGAGCAAATTAAATGGGTTTCCCTTTTTTTTCTGTTTTATAAAGTGTTGCAGAAGAGAACCAACACATGGATTTTCTCTTAAAGAACGATTAATGTAAAGAGAGAAGAAAAGAAGCTGCAACTGATACTAATACTGATTGAAATGAATAAAAGCAGAAAAATAGAGATGAAAAGAATCAAATAATAAATATGAAAGAAAAAAATCATAGAATTCAGCGTTCTGACCACATAATATAAAGGACAGGCTACATACAAATCAAAGAAATTATTGTGGAACTCCGACTCGACGATTTGAATCTAGTCTAAGCTCTGGTTTTAGTTCTGAAGCCATTGGTTGTGTTTCGAGCCTTGATTGATATAATTTTTTATTGAATTTAGGTTAACAAACAGCCAACCTACGTATAAACTCATCGATACTAAATCTATGCACAGAAAAAAATTGGTTTTTAGCCCAGAAAAGACTGGTCTAAAAAATACGTAAGTATCTCAAAGAAAGTTTGAATTAAAATTTTTATTATATCGAAATGTAAGCAAAATATTAACTATTAATAAATAAAATAAATTATTTATCTGGAGTTAAAGGTACACAGAAAAAACTAGTATTAAATAAAGAATTTTATACTTAAATCGTTTAAGTTAACTGATCCCAGACTGCTTTAAACCAAAAAGAAAGTTCTTGAATTAGATCTGCTGTTTTGAATATTTGAATTCTTTATTTTATCCTCTTTCAAATCACAGTCGCCTTGCAAAGGTTTCGAATTTAAGTCTGAATCGTTTTTCAAGCATATCGAATTATAATCAGCTTAGTATAAGAATTCTCATACTAGATTTAAGCCCAACTTAGTTTATTTCTGTATGCTTGAGTCAAGTATGAACCACCATTGATTTATTCAATATACTCCTACTTGAATTGAAGTGAAAAATTATGACTCGAACTAAAATTAAGAATTGTTAAACTTAAATTCAGTATACCTTTTTTCTGTATAGTTTTTTTCTTAAAGCAAAAAATATAACTAAATACATGATATTAAAATAGACCTCCAAATCTAAAACTCTTTCAGTAAACTGAGCCCTGTTTGTTATAGTGTTCCAAGGCAGTTCCCAGAGACAAGCACTTATTTGTAGCTGAGTTGGGAGGGTGTTTTATATATAAAATATATAATAGTATTTCCTGGAAACAAGCACTTGTATAACTACATATGAGTTAGCAGATTGTATAACAAATCCAACTTTGAGTGGGAACAACTATCGTACTCCAACTCTGAGCACAGTTGTCATAATGACCTAGAAAGGGAACAGTTTTCGAAATGATAAATGCAACACTGTTGGTGTTACAATTTCCATTACAATGTGTAGTATTTGTGTGTGTTTTGTGTATGTGTTTTGTGTATGTGTTTGTGTTTGTGTTGGGCACACATATTCCGTAAAACTAAAAGCCAATAAAAAACACGACATTTTCTAAAAAAAGAATGGAAAAAAAAGAGTAAAACATTAATAATAGAAAAGACACACAAGTTCTCCGCTGTTTGCTCATGTTGTATGCATAGGGAGGGCGGGTAGGGGGGGCATGGACTGCCCTTTTCTGGGCTTTCTGGTTTTAGCCCAACTGACTGACTGACTGACTGACTGTTTTTTTTTTTTTTTTTGTGTTTTACCTATTTTTATTGTTGCCGCTGCTGTTGTTCTTGTTGTTGTTGTTGTTTACTACACACTTTTAGCCTTCAACTCTGGCTGTTGCTCTGCTTTTATTGATTTCTTTTTGGTTTTTGTAGTTTTTTACCAATGTTTTGGTACAAGGTGTTTTAATATTTAAACCTACCCTCAGTTACACAAACACAATTCGGAAATGACCCAAATGCTTAAATCTCAATAAAAGGGCATTTGGCTTGAACTGTCAATCAGTCACCGAGTCAGACAGTCACTCAGTCAGTCAGTCATTTAGCCGAGTCACTAGAATCGGTCGCCGGGTCGTTGTCTTTCCATGTTGTTTCTGTCTGTTTTCTCTCTATCTCTGAACAATTTTCTATGCCAAGTGCCGTGTACCTTACCGACTCACAGACACACTCACTGACTATCTGACTGTCTGTCTGTCTGTCTGTCTGTCTGTCTGACTGGTTGGCTGCCTGGCTGGATGCTTGTGTTAGGAGTATTCCTGCCGCCTGCCCGTCTATTTCTATGTGAAATTGTGTTAAAAATCGCATTCCTTGCTGGCTTTTTGTGCAACGGAAATTGAAAATAGCACCACGTTCGTGTGGCACTCTCCATTTTAACAGTGGCTCTTGTTGCAGCTGTTGTTGTTGCAACAAAATGCTCATATGGCATGAAAATTTAATTGGAGTAAAATGCTGCTGCACAACTCTCAAAAACTAGTTAGCGTTGCAAAAAGAAAGCTAAATAAAAACCCGGCTAAAAACGAAAACTGGCACATAACATAAATCAACGAGCAACGAGAGTTTTGTCCTGAGATTGAAATGCGCATATGGCATTAGCTTTACACACACACATATCCCCATGAACCCACACACATATATATATAAATATATAAAGGTGAATATAGCCAGCAAATGGCATATAAATAAGAAAGTAGCAGAACAAATATTTATTGCGCATTTTTATAACTATTATGCATACATTCATAGGAAAAAAGTAGCACACAAACTACGAGTGTTACTCGTACGAAACAAATATTAGTTTCAAATACTCTTCAATGGGTTATTCGCAGGCGATTGAGACGAGCTTTAGTTAAGCTACAGAAATACTCTTCAATTGTGCTTAAATTCATATTTAACTACGGAATATAGAAAGGAAAACGTCAGTTGGATTGGTCTGGAATTGCAAGCAACAAATTCTTGAATATTTTGAGACTGAATCGAAGTAATACTCAGAGCTTAAGAACAATTTATTTTTGATCTCTTAAACTGAAAATAGTCATAGAATGAGTAGACAATTCTTAAGCTAAGATTATTTATGGCTTGAATGACGAAGAGAGCACAAAATTGGGAGAATAGACTCGTGTTCCTTCAATTTGGAAGCGCTTTTTACACAGCAACTGAACGAGAGATTCTGGATTCGTATAGGACAGACAGCAGAAAAGGATAATTTCAATATTTGAATTATTGATTAGTTACTAATAATATCTTCTGTTATTTTATATAAATTATTATTTTAATCCTTGTATTGATTGGTATTCATTCAGAAAGGAGCTCTTGATTTTTTCCTCTTAAACTGTGAAGCATTTCTCTATAATATGTTAGTAATTCCATAATTCAAGGAATCTTCTAATATTTATTTTTATTTAGTGATAGATAAATACAATTTTGTAATAATAAAAAGTGTTCATCGCACAACTCAATGCTGACTAGAAATAGTAGTAGAAAAAGTAGCTGAAATAGCATTGCATTTTACTAGTTTTATTAATAGAAATTCAAAGCAAACTCAAATTAAAATAGGCAAGTCACAAAATACATTCAATTTTATAAGGATTTTGTTTTTAAAGGTATTTAATTTATATAATTTACAGACCTATTTGCCAAGACTTGTATTGTACTTGTACTGGCTTATGGTCTGCCGGCTCTGAGACTGATTTACTATTATATAAAAGACCAGAGACTTAATTAATAATTGATGTGTCAGTATATATATTTATATATATATATATATATATATAGTATGTGTAGAATTAGCTGCATATGCATATTTTATGTTAGGCTAAGTAAGTTTGTCATTTGCCCCACTGAAAGCAAACATCAAACAAGTTTCGCCCACATTGCGTATGAGTTATGCATTATGTTCTTTTCTTTCGTTTCCTGCTATGCTCTGTTTAGCTCTATTTTGCTCTGCTTTCGGCTTGTTTGTGCAACGCATTACGACAAATATTTGCGCATTGGACAACATATTCCTGTTCGTTCTTGTCCGTTCTTGTTGCTGTTGCTGTTGCTGTTGTTGTCGTTGTTAGACTTGCTGCTGGTTTTTTGGGTTTTTCTTGCCTAGTCCAAAAACGAGGTCAGTCCAAAATCTAAGCCCTTAGCTATCCAAACAGCTGATGTCAGCACAATAAATACACACACACACACACATATATATATATATATATATACATATGTGTGTGCGTGTGAAGTGTACACTTGAAAAAATAGAACTCAACTCTGAATTCTATTTTCAGCGGAACTCAATTTATTTTATTTAATAGTGTTCAAGTTACATTTTTCTAGGCAGCCTTCTAAAATCTTAGAAAACGTTCGATTTGGGGTTTTGACACTGAAGAGAAGCTTTGGCTTCAGTTCTCAAAACCGAAATTAGACCCTGAAACCTAAGCTTGGGTTCGAGTCTTGGTTAACTTTGTAAAAGGAATCATTTTGGTTTTCCATTTAGTCGTAATATTTTTTAATTTCCCATTTCTTTAAATTGAATTTATTTATGGAAAACTCGTCTTTCATTTGCTTCGTTTGGCATTTCGTTTTACTTTCTACAGATTTTTGAACCGAATTTTTTTTTATGTAAGAACATCTTTGGTTCGGGCCTAGTTGGGTTCTATAATATGTTCCTCTCAGGGTCCGTTTAAGAGGCCTCGAAAATCGCCAAACCAAACCGACTAAGAGAGACTCGGGTTCGAACCAGCTTAAACTTCTTCCACACAAAAAGAGCTTAAATTAGGGTTCAATTCTGCCATTAAAAGGATTCAAAAATAGCAAATCGAATAGGCTAAGAGATGTTCGAGTTCGCTTCGCTTACTTACACTGACCTCAAGTCCAAAGCCAACAATGAAAGGAAAAATAACATCCTTCGTACTCTCAATCCTTTCTTCGCACTCAAACAGTATTGGATTATATTATTATATATTCTTCCGCTTAATTCAATAGTCTAATTTTTTTGTCCAAGTGTATAGAACGTGTTTTTTGTTCTTACTTTGATAAGTCAGTCGACAAAGCTGCAGGGCCAGCAGACCTACAAGTGTCCAAATAAGGGGCTTAGGCAGGGGAGCGCGGGCGTGGCCAAACACTTTTGGCTATGATTTATCAGCAATGCAACCCGGAGGCACACAGAAACTTGCTTACACAGTTGACTCTGGGCATAAATTAAGTGTTTATTTAGATAGAAATAAAGAGCTGGAGCCGGAGCTGGAGCAGCAGAGAGAGTGTAGGAATTTTAGTTATTGTGCCAAACGGGTACAAAAGTAAATTTGCAGCAGGCTGCGCTGCATGGAGAGACGTGTCCTCGGGACGGTACTGGAATAGAAATAGAAAGGAAGAGGCATGCCTCTCTCACACTTTCACAATTTGAGAAATGTTTGTTGCAATGTGTGAATGAATCATAAAGTTATTTTTATTCAAATGCCAGCCAAGTGCCGATTCTGAGTGCCTTCAGAGCCAAGGTTTTGCTAAATGGAGAGCACTAACTCAATTTGAATAATCAATTGATAAATTGCATATATTTTTAGCCCCTCTTTGCCATTCATTTCTTTCTATCTGGCACTGGCCATAGATAGTCTCACAGCAATTTTGTGTGGATAAGTTTCTTAAATATTTATTTATTTATTTATTTATTTGCTGAATGCACAACTGAACGTACTCGTAATTCAATTTGCGATTCATAGAAAATGTTGTTCAAGCAAAAACTTTGTTTTTTTTGTCCTGTTCCAGAGTTAACTGTTGTTGACATTAAATAAAAAATAAAAATTGTGTATATAAAATGCTTTTCACTTAATTTAATAGTTGCAAATAGATTTCAGCGTTCAGCCTCAATCAGATTATTAGTTAAAAGCTTATGGAAAATGCTGAATTAGTTATTTAATTTCTTATATATATTCTAGGATTTATTCGCCTCTTTTCCGATATATTTATTTATAATAAAACTGCGAACAGGGCTCATAAAATAAAAGATATTTATTCTACTGCAATACAGCACAAGCCAGTAAAACGTTGGCGATTGGGGAGATATGTTAAGATATTACAAGCCTACAAAGCTTAAGGCCGAAACAACTGAAACTCCATTATTTCTTCAGCTTAGACAGAACCAGTTGTCAAAATTAAGCCAATATCTTAGGCTCGACTTTAGATTTATATTTTGGGTTTCAAATTTTCTCTTAGATATTCAAAAATGGCTTAGAGGCAGCCTTAACGATGTTAAAATTGATTTATTGGTGACCTTATGGGTCAGTCTAGGTGCATTTTTTTGCATGAAATAAGAAAAGTTATAGAAAGAAAACCTTACAATTAAAAAAATCAAAATTTTTAAGCCAAGGTTTGAACCTACACCATTGGCCCCCTTAAAACTCATTTGCTTGAACCAAAACCGGAAGTGGAACTGGGTTCAAAGCTAGATAATTTCATTGGTTCGCAGCTCTTATTTTATTCTATATTATTGAACATCTTAAATAATCGAGATATATATTTATATCATAATAATCATCTGATATTCAGTTCATAATTAAATTTAGAAACAAATTTTGTTTTTCTATTTAGCTTTTATTGGCTGCAGACTGACAGAGTCATATGAGTCGCGTATTTGAGCCAAGTTTCTACCTTAAATTGCGAGAAGAAACAACTGACATTAACAATATTTTTAAAGGGAGTGGAAAAGCAGCAGAAATCTGCTTATGCAGAAATTGACAGCAGGTTTTGAAACGCTGTTAAACTTCTTTAAAGATTTTCGTATTTCAATTTCGCAAATGTGTCACAGTTGCAGGTGGAGAAGCTGAAGCAACCTTTCAATCTCTTAACACTATCTGAAAGCATGTCTAAAAAAGAATCCCGTATTGTGAGCGACTTTACAGTTGTGTTTTTGTTTTTTTCCTCCTTTATGGTAGCTTAGTCAAAAAGAGAAACAAACTGTGTCATGCCACAAAAAAAAAATGTGGAAAAAAAAAAGAAAACAGAAGAAATACTCAATAGGTATGAACAAAATAAAAATAATACGGCAAATGATGCTCAGTTCGTTGTCCTACAAAAAGAGAAAAAAAAGCAGTCACATGACCTGAGCGACCAGAGACTCAATAAGGTCCTTGTTTTCTTGTAGTTATTGTTGCTGTTGCTGCAGACAGCCGGCTTAAGGATGCTTCTGGGGTTGAGTGTGTGTCTTAGACTAAACTAAAAGATAAACTTAAAGAAAGTCCAGAGCAGACAGCTGAGTTTGCGATTCACCAGCTCTCACGTAAATACGCAAGTAATTCGAATTTTCTTCCTTGCCCCAAGCCTTATTCGAGTCTTCTTTCTTTCTTTTTTCTACTCTTGCAGCAGGTATTATAATTTTGTCAAGCAGGCAGCTTCGACCTCATAAAGTCTATATTATAGATTAGAGATATAAATGGGTTGAGCGAGGTGAAGGCAACACGGTTCCGCAGGAGGACGCAGTACACATATCGAAACTGGACAGATCGAATAACTATATCTTACAGCCAGCATAAGAAGAAACAATCTGAAAATTTTTGTATTGAAGTCTTCTGCCTGTTCAGATATCTTAATGGGGCTTCCAAGTTAAAAGTAAATGCTGGTGAAAACTATAGAAGATCGAACAACTAAATCACATAGGATTAATCGGCTCAAAAAGTATCCTTCCCAAAATATTTTAATGAAACGTGCAAGACACTTGTCTAAATACTCCTTATTGACTAAGACTACTATTTCATTAAATTATCGATGAAGAGTATGCAATCTTCGGTGTGCCGAAGTCAGACTTTTCTTGCTAGTTTTTCTATTGCTTTTTAGCGTCACTTACTTTAATTTCGCTTTTCCCGCTGATGACGATTTTTCGCTGTTAGTATTTGGTTTTAAATTTTTGGTAAACGTTGCTTTAATTAACTTTATTTTGATTTAATTTTTGAAGGTATATTTCTAGGTTGCTGTTTTTGACATTTTGTTAGTGTGACCGCACACACACACACACACCACACACACAAGAAGAATGCGACCTTGAATGGACGCACACACACGTCAGACAGACAGAACGACAAATAGACAGACAGGCAGGTTGGTTGGTTGGTTGGCTGGCTGGCTGTTTGGCTGGCTGGCAGAGCGAGCGAGAGTGTTCCCAGGCAACAGTTTTATGGCGCCGCTGCAGCTGCCCGAAATCTGTTTTGTAACATTTTAAAGCAGGCAGCTTAAAATTTCATATATCCTTGAGATAACGTGCAATCAATAAAAATACACACAAACACACACTCACACACAGAAGCACAAGGACAAACACGCGTTATAGCGGTCACAAGTTGCGTATACGTAACGCACACAAAAAAAAAAATAATGTTGTTGACTTGCTATTCACTCAGCTGATTTTGGCATATAAAATTTGGCTTTCAATTCAATTCAGTTCACACGCACACACACAAACACAGAGACAAAAATTTATGTTTTGGGATTTCCTTTGCCTTTGCCTTTGCCTTTGCCTTTTTGCCCGTTACGCGAAAATGTTTTTTTGCGCGTGAGCTTCTGCACGTTACGCGTCCTTGTTTCAACTACTGACGTTGAACGCTTCGCAACGGCCGCAACTCGATTCTGCTGCTAACGGGTCCTGGACGCCCCCGAAAGCAGCGACAGCAGCAGCAGCAGCAGCGGCGATAGCAGAGCAAAGCTTTTTACGCTCTCTCTCGTAGTTATTATTACACTCGGGCTCTCTCTCGTTGGCTCTCTTAAATCCATTCAGCGCGCTTCGTAAAGCTTTTGCGCTCACTGTGCTTGCTGTTGGCCCAGGCTCTCCCACTCCCACTCTCGCTCACTCTCTCTCTCTCTCTTTTTCTACCGCTGCTGCTCTTTTTCGTTTTTTGTTTTGTTTGCCTCATTCTTTGGCAAGGTTAACAACAAACAAACGAAGCTGAGGCCAAAGCGAACCTGAAGCTGCATGGCGCCAAATATCCCAAAACATCTGATTGCTGTCAAATTTCTGGACATGCGCAATTTATATGACAGCTCCAAAGTGTTTAGTAGGTTGACTTGCTTTGCTTGTTTGGTCAGCCAAAGTGGACGGACGGTCGGACGGTCGGACGGAATGCCATGGCATGGCATGGGATAAGTTGGGATTGAATGAAATTCGATAGGATACAGATGGAGTATTAGAGTAATGGATAGCTTCAATATTGTTCTCGCAGTGCTCGAAATTGCTTTCGAAAATAGAATCATATTAGAGAAGCAAACACAAACTGTGCTACGATCTCTACTATAAAACTCCATATCCTGATTGACAGTAAGCTGAAATTTGGGCACATGATTTATATGAGGAGAAAACCTTGCGCTTAGGAGGGGATTTTGGCTAATGAATGCTGTTAAAAACTATGTAAGGATATATTTTGTACCACATTTCTAATCTCAGTAAACACAACCCTTTATCCTGATGGACTAGAAACAACATTCAAGTACACTTGAAAACTTTCAGGGGAAAAGGGGATTTTGGTAAAATCAAAGAGTGTGTTCTTCCGTTTAATTTTTATCCGATTGTCTTGAAAGTTAAATATGAACATTTTATTTAACAAAAACTAAATTTAAATACGAACGCAAATATTATTTAGAGAATAACCTTTCTCTAACCGGTTGATTAATGGATAAATTCAGTTTTAAAAAAGGTAAATACAAAGTAGCAGGAAACTTGTGATATTTTCAAAATTTATCTAAAATTATTAATAATAATTTAAGGAACATATAGAACTATATTAAGATTTAGCTATAATTCATTTTTTATTAACTCTGATCGTTCCAATTACTAACTTTAATATTAAAATCTTTTCTAACGCAGATAATATTGTAGTCGACCTGATAGGAGGTAAATTATTAGGAGCTAAAGGAATGCTCCGATTTGGATAGGTACTGGTATTACGTACATAGAATACCAGGATGAAATTGAGGTAAGAAAAACGATTAAATTAATTAAATAGTCTTAATTTATTGTTATTAATATTTGTATTCATTTTTGAATTATAAATTATTTATATTTCATTTTTGTTTTAATAATTTAAATAATTTTACTACTGTCGCTAGCTGATGTTTAGAAAGCTTTCCAATTGTTCCCGTAGACAAAATGTGATTCTTTAAGGTCGAAAAACAAAAAAAAAGCTTTTTATACTCAATATCGAAGGCAAAACATAACAAACACAACGAAGGCGACTTGCTCAGCTGTAGTTTTTTGAAAATAATTTCAAATTTTTCACAGTCCAAAAAAAAAAAAAATTATAAATTATTAAGTTAAGTTCGGTTGGTTTGGTTTGCCGTAAAAAGCCCCTTCCTAATTTTCTGTGGCTTAGTAGAAAAGAAAGAATTCCTATCCAATTATATAAATAATAATATCACAATAATAATATTATTCCTGGAGAGCTCAGAAAAATATTTAAACAATTGTTAGATTTGAAAAGAAAATAAATTATTAAAGGAACAAAATTGAAACAATTGTTGGAGTTGTTGCCAAATAAGGAACGAGTTTTAGTTCCATTTTCCTAGCTTTTCGTCGGGCCAAAGCAATGAATCGAACTTTCCGAATGAGCCGAAGAATATTTTACTTGATTCAAAAACGATATTTAGCGTAAAACAAAGTTATCTTTAAATTGTAAATTATTACTATAAAAACAAGTAAAAAAAAAACATCGAACAAAAGTTGTTGTTCGAGTGATAAACTCAAATCAAAAATAAATGAAAGTTTACATCTCGGTCAGTATTTGGTACTAAGACGGTGTTTTATACGATGATTTAAATCAATATTTGGGAAATAATTCGTGGAAATGTTTACTTTTTTGTTGAACTTTAGAGTAAATTCAAATCAAAATTACATGAAAGTATACATCCGGATGAAATGAGAAGCCAGCTTTAGCCTGTTCTTCTTCCTGAGCTACTGCTTTGTTTGTAGCAAGTTTTCTAACGATTCAAAATTCTATTAAATATTATCTATTTTATAATTTTGTTTCATTAATAATTTTCCATTTTTTTAACTATTTAATCGACCTTATCGCAATCGAACGTGGAACCTACATCAATGGTAATATAAACCAAATCAGAGGAGCATGATATAGCCTTGATAACGTAATCTAAGCTGCACGATTAAAATGGAAACAATTGAAGAAAAGACTCAAAGAAAATTAAAAAAAAAATAAAAAATATTAAAGTTGATATTGCGCATACGTTCTGTGGTGCACTGTCTAAACTAAACTGTGAACTGTGAACGTTGAACTGTGAAGCTTTGAACAATGAAGCTTTGAACAATGAAGCGTAGATTCTATGGATGACTTAGATTCTACTCTGTTGAAAAATCTGCGACTTCTTGCCGATAGTCGTGCCGAGAATAGTTCCGGCACATTGGATTGGATGCATCGAACTGCATTGCACCGAAAGGTGGCATTGACGCCAAACCTACTCTGTCTCTTTGAAGAGCAACAGAATGAGCAACGTATTTTGGTGGATGAAAAAAGAAACGAACCTTATGGAGAAATCACAAAAAGAATTCCTATTTTGACAAACTTGAAAATTATTTATTCCTGGAGAGCTCAGAAACAAGTTGAAACAACTGTTGGATCTGAAATTATTAAAGTAAGGAAACAAATTGATTAAGTGTTGCCAAATAAAGAACGAATATTAGTTCCATTTCGCCAAGTCAAAATGCTAACAACAAAGCGAACTTTCATCTTCGCGGCTAAGCGAAGTGCTA
Source organism: Drosophila repletoides (assembly GCA_018150835.1). Classification (NCBI taxonomy): domain Eukaryota; kingdom Metazoa; phylum Arthropoda; class Insecta; order Diptera; family Drosophilidae; genus Drosophila; species Drosophila repletoides. The sequence goes on from JAECWQ010000031.1 coordinate 812,414, forward strand.
GAGAGTAACATCCCTCAACACTAAAGTTGAACGAAAAATATAAAACAATTATTCGACTCGTTCGATCTCTTAACAAGATACGGAGTAAATAAGTAACAAAAAAAAAAAAAAATATATGAAAAAATTGGTGGTGTACTTTGATGTCAATAGGAATTGACTCTTTCCAACCACACCTAACGTCCAAGTTTTGTCACCACTCCATCTCCTAATTGCTAAAACCGTTTGAGAATTGCATGGTGCGTTAAGTGTTTATTTTTTTGTAGTGTGCATTTATGAGACAATTAAAGCTCGCAAAGGTTGCTATGTTTTTTTTATTATTATTTATACAGTGACGCAAAAAAGTATTGGCACAGCAGAGTGTTTTTCCTGAGCCACCAGATCTTAATCCGGTTAAGCATTAATGAAGACAGATCAATAAATAAAATGGTGTAAAAAGAAGGCAATTTGAAAAAAATGTTTTAGTTAAATTACATTTGTTAAAATACAAAGTTAAAATACTCCGCTGTGCCAATACTTTTGTGAGTCTCTGTACGTACAATACAATCGAGAGGCTCACACACACACACGCACTTACTCGAGTAGTCTCGAGTTTACCCGAGTGTCAATGAGTGGAATCGTGTATTCGTACCCGAACGAGAACATTTTTTGACAGCACTCGATTTGACCGAAACTCGTAGTAGCTCGGCTCGGAGTTGAGTTGATTTCGATTGAGTTGAAAATGATTGAACATACTCGAGTATACTCGTTGCAGCTCTCTGGTGGCTGAAACTGAACTGAAAGTTTCCCCTAAGGAAGAAAATTTGAAAAATTCCCTTTCTTTCTTATCCGATCAGCTTCAAATTCATTTTCAAATAACAATATAAAAATTTAATAAATACCGCTTACCAATTTTGTGGATTATGCACCACCAATGTGGGGGAAATGGGGCTCAAACCAGATTCCCGGTCCCCAATTTACATGAAATTAAGATCGAAAATAAACGTGTTTCATACTTTTTCGAAAATCGACTCCCACTGTGGGGAAATGGGGCTCAATCGTCGTCAAAATCAAAAGTACCCAAAGTCGCAAAATGTGGGGTCAACGATAAATGGGGAAAATTCTAATTCTGAACCGATCAACTTCAAATTAAACTTAAATGTTAAAATATAAAAAATTCAAGGGGATATAACATAAAAGTTAGTTTGGTCAGGGGCGGCAAATAGGTAAAAATGTGTAGAGTTATAATTTTCTCGATTTGTTTCATTCTGTTTCACACAAAACAAACAAAAAATAAAAGTGAGTGATTAAAATTAAGTTCATATGTTGACCCGGCCAACGCCGGCTAATACTGGCAATAAAGAAATAAACGAAATAACGCAGGAATCTCTGCTTTAATTTTTTAGCATTGTGTAATTAACTTGTAATTCTCAAACAGTTTACCACTGCTGTTTTTTTGAGCATTTTGACCTTATAATTCTCAAACAGTTATAGCAGCAACCAGATGGCTTCCACAAAGTTTACGACACGTTTTGCAACACTGAAGTATAACTGTAAAAATTTGGCTGGTTTTACAACACGTGATTTTTGTCGCTTTAGCCCAAATAATTCTCAAGCGGTTCTAGCATTCAGATAGTGAGAACCCAGTAGAAAACCAACGACAATTGCACATCTGCGCTGCATAGTATTGACTATATAGTCGAACTGCGGGTGTTGCCACTTTTTTCATTTAATACATATTTTTTTTTTGTATTTGTTTTGAATTTTTTTATTCTTTTTTTTTTTTTTTGTAATAATATATATATATCTATATCTATATATATACCAACTTGACAATTGCTCCAGGCCAGTCGTTTCTTTTTCCAAGACTAATCCGCGTTCTATGAGTCGCTATGTACCTCTATCTCATCCTCGGTATTCCATGTACGTAGGTACCAATACAACTATACGAATCGGAGCATTGCTTGACTAATAATTTCCTATTTTGCCCGTGAAGCTCGTTTTTCCAATGGCCAATTCCCAACCGTCGAGTCGAGTCGAGTTTTTCCTTTTTTATTTAATTTACTTTAATAACGTTATTTTGCACCAAAAATGGCGTTTCCAATATATTCAGCCCGCTTTTTTCGGTCAGGTCGAATTCCTTTGACTGAGGCTGCTAACTAATTGGCATTGCTAACAATAGTTTCCAATATTTCTTCAGGGATTCTATGTAAGGATATCCAATTAACTATCTGGCTAGTTTCTCCATCAGCCGTATCATGGTCCCATACCAGAACCTACCAGAATCGCCGTAATACTTGACTAATCATTTTTCTTTTCAGTCAAGATTTTGAAATAGAATAATTTTTATATGAACTTTTTTTTTTATTACTTGCTCTTTCCCCTTGGCAACTGTTTTAAATCCCACAACAGAATCTACTGTTTCAATCGGAGCATTGATTGATTAATAATTTCCTATTTTTCATAAATATTTTCATCGCTCTCTCAAAACGAAGGTTTATTTCTGGAGAATATCTTTGGCTTTGACCTAAGGAATCCTTGATTTCTTCTGCATCAAAGTGAGAAGTTTCATTAACTTCTTTTTTTCGTGTTCCAAGTGGGGAAAGTGAGAAAAATCTGTTATTTATTTAAACAAAATTTTCTAGTTTCTTTGCGCTAGCTAGAACATATTTTTTTTATTGGCAAATGTTTATATATATATATATATAAATATAAATATAAAATATAAATAATAATTTTCTCTCAACTGAGAGACTCTACATAGCTTCAGACACTAAATGAGACTTTCCATTAGTTCTTTCTCCATTGATTGCTCCAAGTATCTCCAAGCTTCGTAGTTCAAATTCATCGACGACTATTTCCTTGGTTAAACCCACTGAATCTGCTAACAAATTGGCATTTCATTAATAATTTCCAATATTATTTTTAAATGTTGCTTATATTTCTCTTTCAAAACGAAGTTTCTTGGTAGTAAATAACGGACAGCTTGCAAAAGGAACTAACTTTCTGCAATTATGGAAAAACTCACTCCAGCAATTTATAGATTTCGTAATTCAATTTTTTTCTGAACTTCATTAGCCTCTCAAGGCATAATTTTTTATAAGTATATGATGTATATTTATGATTTTTATTATTATAAAAATTGTAGTTGGTTAGTTGATTAGTTCAAAGCCGAACAAAATCGTTGATAAATAATTTTTTTTGAAGTTTTCTTCTAAATGGTGTAGATTTTAACATATTTTTAATTTTTTCCTGTTGCTATTTATTTTTTCCATATTGCGAACGTTTTCCGACTCTGATGAATAGCTTGCAAATAGCTGCAAAATCAGCTCTTTTCTGAGTGCTTTGCGCTTTTTTATTCTATTATATTTAAATATATATTAATAATTTGCATTTTTTTTCCGCTGAAATACTTACATTTACCATAATCTCTGTCTTATCATCATCATCAACTTCATCGTTTTGTGACTATGTCAAATAACTATGAAGACTTACACACAACGTTATCTACATTTGGTTAGACAGACCCATTGAATCTGCTAACAAATTGGCATTTCAATAATAATTTCTCATATTTTTTACTTTCTTTCTCAAGACAAGATTTAGATTATTATTATTATTGCGATTTTCCTGTGGCAACTGTTTTCTTTCCACGCAAAGTCTGTTCCAATCAGAAGAGCATTGATTGATAAATAATTTTTTATTTTCTACTTTCAAAACGAAGTTTTTCTTCCTGAGATTCTTTGGCTTTGATTAGTTGAATCCCGAACAAAATCGGTGATAAACAATAATCAATTGCATCCAGTAGGTAATAAATTTCATTATGAAATAGTTCGAATTCGTTTTTTTTCAGTTTATTAGATAATATCCGGTGGTGGTTTCAGTTCAGCCTGAAGCTAGGAACTATAATTTAAAAAAAATGTCATTTTATGTTTGAAAATTACTTTCAAGTATTTAAAAAAAAATAATTTTCAAATATTTGTTATTTAAATCTTGAATCTTTTTACAAAACATTGATTCATTTTCGCCTTATTTTTATTTTTGCTTCGATCTATCTTAGAAATCAGCACCATTTGACTGATAAATAATAATTTTTCAGCTAAAAACAATGAGATAAAACGCGGCAATAGAGTCATATTTATTTCATACTGCCAAATATCTGATGAGATCATTGAAGTCGATTGATTTATTCGTGATTAAGGCTGAATTGGGTAAGTTGTAAAGAGTTTCAAAGATCTACATTAAAATATAAAATATGCATTTACAACTTCTAGATTGATAAATGGGGCAAATTTTAATTCTTACCCGAACGACTTCAAATTCAGCTTCAGAGCTGATTCCAACCCCACTGTAACGAGGCAGCAACGATCCTTGGACTGCGATCCTTGGACAACGAGAATGACAAACGGCAAAGAAGAAGACGAAGACGAAGAGGAAGAGGAGGAACGAATTCGCATGACGGCGAATTAGCCAAAAGCAGCTGCTAAGAGAACGAAGGGACGATGGGACGACCAGTTGTTTGTTCTGCCTGTGAGGAGTGTCAAGGAGCAACTTAAACGGTGATTTCCTGGATAAAGTTAATGTCGATTTGGTTATTTTCAAATATTGTTAAACTTTCTTTATATAATTTCGAATAATAAATTTAAATAATAATAAAAACCCTTCAATATGTGTATTGTTTTTCGAGAGATATAAAAGTTATTTTGCACAGGGGCGGAAAATAGCTGAAAATCATCTATAGAGTTATAATTTTCTTGAATTGGCTCAATCTGTTTCGCAAAACTAGATAGTTAATAAACAGAAGTTTAATAGGGAAATATAGCTTCCAAATGTTTCCAACTGATTCTTAATTCTAGATACATATTTCATCTAGATATTTCGATTATATTGAATAATCGAGGCTAAAAATATCGTACTTGAAATATTTCAAGAAAGTAGCAAAGAGAAAGCTTTTGTCCGCTTGTCCGTCCGTCCGTCCGTCTGTCTGCCAGTCTGTGGATAAAAATCAACCTGCTCCAGGATATTTATATTATATATCTCTATATATATAACGCCTTTTCCTGACTGACTGATTGACTGAGTGACTGAGAAGTGAGTGATGGGACAATAATAATAATTAGTATGTAGTATGTAGTATGTAGTATGTAGTATATATAATAATTTGCACATAAAATTAGTTTTACTGACGGAAGCAGCGTTGTATTTAGCTTTTTTTCTTTATTTATTATTTGATTCAACCTAATATAATTTTCTAGCATATTTATAGCCATATCCGTGGGCTAGCTTATATTTAAATTACCCTTTAAACTTGAAATTTGATAAAGATCCTTCTTTTTGCCTTTTATTGCTATAAAAACGATCGATTCAAGCCAAATTTAGACTACACAAAATGGTTTGTTTTTCAAGATATTTCGATAAAAGGATTAATTAAAAAGTATGGAATGATTTCTTAAGGCTGTCTGGAAATATATTAAAATCGGAACACTATTATATAGTTGCCATAAGAAATATATATTAATAATAATTTTTCTTTTAAGCTTATATAGTTTAAGTTAATTACAAAAAATAGATCTGCTATATAAAAGGTACATAAGTCAGTGGAGGACTAAGAGACAGAGGAACATAGTCTGAAGGAATAGCTAATGGGTCAGCGGAGCGGCCAGCTATGAGTGTAGCTGATCCTCTAGCAGCAACTAGGCTATCACTTAAAAGTCAGTTCGATATATTAATACATATCACAGTGGGAAATAAATTTCAGATTGAAATAAAAATGTACACAAATTGCAGACTTTTTACTGAATTTTCGAACTAGTATCGCATTTTAATAAACTAAATGACTCACAACTGGATGAAGACTGTTTTGGCTATAAATACACTTGGATTAGTTCAGTTGGATATCAAATAGTTTGCAGCTTAAACAACAAGCAACATCCTCAAAAAATCTTCAATATGTTCAAATACGTAAGATACAGGATCAACATCCTTCTTAGCCAGGATCTCTGACTTAACTCCCCTTTCTATTTGCAGGCTGTTGTCCTCTTCGCCATAATCGCTTGTGCTGTTGCCAAGCCTGGTATTCTGCTTGGTCAACAATTGGCTTACACTGCTCCTGCTGCAGTTGTAGCTGCTCCTGCTCCATTTGTGACTGCCACCAGTAGCCAGGTGATTGCCCGTAACTACAATGGAATCGCCACTGCTCCAGTGATCGCTCCAGTTGCTGCTCCAGTTGCATCTTCAGTGATTGCCAAGTACGCAGCTACTCCATTGGCTGCTCCTCTCATCGCCAGATACTCAAGTGCTCCTTTGACTGCTCCTCTGGCTGCTCCTCTGACTTATAGCGCTCTATTGCGCTATGCTGCCCCACCAGCTCCTCTGTTGTTTTAAGGAAATTAAATTGTGATCTTACCTAAAATTAACGAATGACTGAATCAATAAATAATCTAACCTTATTTTCAACGATTATTTTTATCACAACTAAAATAATGCATAAAAAGAATACCTCTAGAAAATAAAATGAATGTTTTTAAAAAGATTCATTCGCATTTATTACCCACTTGTATCTTTTGCAATGAATGCAATATATCAGTCAGAAGAAAAAGACGGATGCATCTTCAAAGCTGTCTGCTTGAACACATTGTTCCAATAGTTGCTATATGATATAGTGCAATACAACTTGTAAATCTTATTAAAATGAAATGAAAAAAAGTTTTTCATACAACCATTTTTGAACCGATTATTCCAATGAACATATATGATATAGTTGTCCGATCCGGACGGTTCTGACATATGTGCTGCCTGCAGCAAAAAGAAGGCTCCTTACCTAATTTCATTTACCTGGCTATAAAATATACCAACACGTCTCCTAATTCTGATCAATAATATACTTTATGGGGTGAGAAATCACTCCTTCAGTGCATTATTAAGATATAAAAGTATGTGAAGTTCATATGATAAATATCGAAAAGTTTATCTCTGGTATGGTAATATATGTATGTACACAGATATATAGATGCCTGAAAACAAAGTCATCTTTACTATAATTTGATTTTAGACAGAACGTTCCTCTGCCCGATACAATAAATTCTGATATAAGTACTTTCTGTTGAAAAAAAGAAGCATCTATAACCGATTCAATCCATGAAACTCTAAGGTAAAAGAGTTGATATGAGTTTGAGAGAGAGCAGAAAGGAGGAGGAGAAACACTTTTCAATTAAATTTCTATATTATTGATAGAATAAATGCAAATTTGGTAAGTTCATTGAACTGCAGAGACATTGCGACCTTGACACACTTGCATATAATTAAGCCAAAACAATCACAAATTTTTACCAACAATACTCGAAACTTAAAAACGAAAACAAACCATTTAGCCACTGTTGAATGTGACTGTTAACCGGTGAGCTGCCTACGTGAGTTGCATCCCAATGTCCCAATGGCCAATAGACCATTGTTAACTGAATTTGTTTAAGTGCTTAATACAACTCGGCCCTTAACATAATTTGAGGTGTCCCACAAAGTTGATGAATTGCCCATCCAAAGACAGAGTAATTAAAGAGATTCATTTTTATTCGCAGTCGTATGAGGTGTTCTTACAACAGAACTGGAGCAGAGTAGGCCAAAGGAGAGCTGTAAGCCAAAGGTGAGCTGTAGTATGCCAGAGGTGAGCTGTATGCCAGAGGTGAGCTGTACGACAGAGGAGCAGCCAGAGGAGCAGCTGCGTACTTGGCAATCACAGGAGCGGCAACTGGAGCGGCAACTGGAGCAGCAACTTGAGCGATCACTGGAGCAGTGGCGATTCCATTGTAGTTACGGGCAATCACCTGGCTACTGGTGGCAGTCACAAATGGAGCAGGAGCAGCTACAACTGCAGCAGGAGCAGTGTAAGCCAATTGTTGACCAAGCAGAATACCAGGCTTGGCAGCAGCACAAGCGATTATGGCGAAGATGACAGCAGCCTGTGAAGAAAAGAAAATTGGGTAAGAGCGGAAGAACTATAATTTATAACTTATCAACTCACGAATTTGAACATTTTGTTTCTTGGATTGATTGTGCTTGATCGAAGACTTGGACTCGATTGATGCATTTCATTCCTTATAGCTGCGATATTTATACAGTGGACTCGGACTATTCAGTTGACCTTAAGACTAAATCTTAGTTATTCGTAGGCCACACTACGTGTTATACATAAAGCAAAGAGAAATAACTTAAGGAAAAAATGCAAACTGTTAACTGTTAGCTGTATTTACGAACTGGTAACGCATTTCAATGAACTAAATGACTCACAACTGGATGAAGACTGTTTTGGGTATAAATACGCTTCGCTTAGTTCAATTGGATATCAAACAGTTTGCAGCTTAAACAACAAGCAACATCCTCAAAAAACCTTCAATATGTTCAAATACGTAAGATACAGGATCAACATTCTTCTTAGCCAGGATCTGTGACTTAACTCCCCTTTCTATTTGCAGGCTGTTGTCCTCTTCGCCATCATCGCTTGCGCTGCTGCCAAGCCCGGTGTCCTGCTCGGCCAACAATTGGCTTACACTGCTCCGGCTGCAGTTGTAGCTGCTCCTGCTCCATTTGTGACTGCCACCAGTAGCCAGGTGATTGCCCGTAACTACAATGGAATAGCCACTGCTCCAGTGATCGCTCAAGTTGCTGCTCCAGTTGCCGCTCCAGTTGCCGCTCCTGTGATTGCCAAGTACGCAGCTGCTCCTCTGGCTGCTCCTCTGTCGTACAGCTCACCTCTGGCATACAGCTCACCTCTGGCATACTACAGCTCACCTTTGGCTTACAGCTCTCCTTTGGCTTACAGCTCTCCTTTGGCCTACTCTGCTCCAGTTCTGTTGTAAGAACACCTCATACGACTGCGAATAAAAATGAATCTCTTTAATTACTCTGTCTTTTGATGGGCAATTCATGAACTTTTTGGGGTATTTCGAATCGAATTCAAAGGGCCCAACACTGCATAAAAAAATGACAAACAAACGAAGCGTCAATTGGCCATTGGGATGCAACTCACGTAGACGGGGCTAAATGGTTTATTTTCGTTTTCGTTTTCGAATTTCGATCGAAATATTGGTGGTCGAAATGCGTATTTATTTTGGCTTAAGCAGATGCAATCGTGTTAAGGTCGCAAGGGCCATCTAACAAGGTCTCTGCAGTTCAACGAACTATGGGGAAGCTTTTAAATGCAACAATTGACTGGATTGAACAATATGCAAGCAATTGAATTGTCTTGAAAGGTTTTAATCTGTTGTTCAACTGGAGACACACTTTCAGCGAAAACCTTCGGAATCCTTCTCAAATCCTGTTTAAGTTCATTTATAGATGCTGTAGCCTTGTAAATACAGGTGCTAAAAACTACACTACAAAAGTGTTTAAGCATTTTATTAAATAATTATATTTATTTGTTATTGAAAAAACAGAAATATATATCTCAGATGTCGAGCCTTCTTAGTCAAGGCTTAATAAGGATAAATTAGGCACAAACAAGGCCGACGAACCTGAGCCTTAGCCAAGGTATCAGCTCAAGACCTGAGCTAAAAGTTAGCTCAGATATATTTCTAGCTTCATGGTATTAATTTAGTTTCATTTAATAAAAATCGTATTAGCTTTATATTTGTAAGAAGAAAATCTACTTTCAATTAAAAAAATTACCACATTTCTCTCTCTCTTTCTTTATTCTAATTTAACACCTCACTTAATAAGAGTCCGGATGCGAACCGAGAATCCGCTCAAGATCTCGAGATTCTGATTATTTCTGTGGATCTTCAGAATCAATACTCAATTGATTTTTGATATTTTTTTTAATGTAGAAATGGATGCAGTTCTATGTCGGGTATCTGCATTATAATTATTAATTAGTTTCGCCACAGCAATGGCTTGGCTACCCTGACGCATCTGCTTCATCTACTATGGATCCTCGGTTCGATCAAGCTTTGGCACACCCTCACATTGCTTATTATGTCCATGAGGTGTGTTATCTTCGTTTATTACTCTCTTACTTTTTATCCTTCTTTCTATTCTAGTCTATTTTCATTCTATTTTCAACAATCTTTATATTTCTTTTTCGCCTGCTTTCCCGCTCTGATTGAGTTTTTTTGCCTGGGTTTGCAACAAATCTTGGACCGTAAATATTAATTTGTATTTAATGCCCCCAGAAGGCTTTAATTTTAATCTTTCTTATAATTTTTAATTTAATTAAATTTCTATAATAATTATTTTAATCTTTTGCATTTCTTTAATCGACTGCAATTAGTCGATTTAATAATAAATAAATAAATAAAAAATGAAGAGCTAAAGTAATGCTCCGATTCGGATAGGTGCTAGTACCGAGGATGAAATTGAGGAAAATCGATTAAATTAATTAAATAGTCTTCATTTATTGTTATTAATATTTGTATTCATTTTTGAATTATAAATTATTTATATTTCTTTTTTGTTTTAATAATTTTAATAATTTACCTACTGTCGCTAGCTGATGTTTAGAAAGCTTTCCAATTATTCCCGTAGACAAAATGTGATTCTTTAAGGTCGAAAAACAAAAAAAAAGCTTTCTATACTCAATATCGAAGGCAAAACATAACACAACGAAGGCGACTTGCTCAGCTGTAATGTTTTGAAAATAATTTCAAATTTTTCACAGCCCAAAAAAAAAAAATAATTATAAATTATTAAGTTAAGTTGGGTTGGTTTGGTTTGCCGTAAAAAGCCCCTTCCTAATTTTCTGTGGCTTAGTAGAAAAGAAAGAATTCCTATCCAATTATATAAATAATAATATCACAATAATAATATTATTCCTGTAGAGCTCAGAAAAAAATTGAAACAATTGTTAGATTTGAAAGAAAATAAATTATTAAAGGAAAAAAATTAAAACAATTGTTGGAGTTGTTGCCAAATAAGGAACGAGTTTTAGTTTCATTTTCCGTTTTCGTCAGGGAAAAGCAATGAATCGAACTTTCCGAACTTTTCGAAGAATATTTTACTTGATTCAAAAACGATATTTAGCGTTAAACAAAGTTATCTTTAAATTGTAAATTATTAACATAAAAACAAGTTAAAAAAATGAACATCGTTCCAACTTTTGTTCGAGTGATAAACTCAAATAAAAAATAAATGAAAGTATACATCTCGGTCAGTATTTGGTACTAAGACGGTGTTTTATACGATGATTTAAATCAATATTTGGGAAATAATTCGTGGAAACCTCTATTCACTTAAGGAAACATTTTCCTTTCTTTTTGAACTTTCGAGAAAATTAAAATACTACAAGAAAGTATTATTGGAGTCGAAAACGATATTCAGCGTAAAACAAAGTTATAATTCAAATGTAAATTATTAATATAAAAACAAGTAAAAAAAAAAAACATTGTTCCAACTTTTGTTCGAGTGATAAGCTCAAATCAAAAATAAATGAAAGTATACATCTGGATGAAACGAGAATGACGCCAGCTTTAGCCTGTTCTTCTTCCTGAGCTACTGCTTTGTTTGTAGCAAGTTTTCTAACGATTCAAAATTCTATTAAATATTATCTATTTTATAATTTTGTTTCATTAATAATTTTCCATTTTTTTAACTATTTAATCGACCTTATCGCAATCGAACGTGGAACCTACATCAATGGTAATATAAACCAAATCAGAGGAGCATGATATAGCCTTGATAACGTAATCTAAGCTGCATGATGAAAATGGAAGCAATTGTCGAAAACTCAAAAAAAATTAAAAAAAAAATAAAAAATATTAAAGTTGATATTGCGCATACGATCTGTGGTGCACTGTTTAAACTAAACTGTGAACTGTGAACGTTGAACTGTGAAGCTTTGAACAATGAAGCTTTGAACTATGAAGCGTAGATTCTATGGATGACTTAGATTCTACTCTGTTGAAAAATCTGCGACTTCTTGCCGATAGTCGTGCCGAGAATAGTTCCGGCACATTGGATTGGATGCATCGAACTGCATTGCACCGAAAGGTGGCATTGACGCCAAACCTACTCTGTCTCTTTGAAGAGCAACAGAATGAGCAACGTATTTTGGTGGATGAAAAAAGAAACGAACCTTATGGAGAAATCACAAAAAGAATTCCTATTTTGACAAACTTGAAAATTATTTATTCCTGGAGAGCTCAGAAACAAGTTGAAACAACTGTTGGATCTGAAATTATTAAAGTAAGGAAACAAATTGATTAAGTGTTGCCAAATAAAGAACGAATATTAGTTCCATTTCGCCAAGTCAAAATGCTAACAACAAAGCGAACTCTCAAACAAAGCGGGCTGAATATATTGGAAACGCCATTATTGGTGCAAAATTACATTAAAGTAAATTAAATAAAAAAGGAAAAACTCGACTCGACTCGACGGTTGGGAATTGGCCATTGGAAAAACGAGTTTCACGGTCAAAATAAGCAAAAATAGGAAATTATTAGTCAAGCAATGCTCCGATTCGTATAGTTGTATTGGTACCTACGTACATGGAATACCGAGGATGAGATAGAGGTACATAGCGACTCATAGAACGCGGATTAGTCTTGGAAAAAGAAACGACTGGCCTGGAGCAATTGTCAAGTTGGTATATATATAGATATAGATATATATATATTATTACCAAAAAAAAAAAAAGAATAAAAAAATTCAAAACAAATACAAAAAAAAAATATGTATTAAATGAAAAAAGTGGCAACACCCGCAGTTCGACTATATAGTCAATACTATGCAGCGCAGATGTGCAATTGTCGTTGGTTTTCTACTGGGTTCTCACTATCTGAATGCTAGAACCGCTTGAGAATTATTTGGGCTAAAGCGACAAAAATCACGTGTTGTAAAACCAGCCAAATTTTTACAGTTATACTTCAGTGTTGCAAAACGTGTCGTATACTTTGTGGAAGCCATCTGGTTGCTGCTATAACTGTTTGAGAATTATAATGTCAAAATGCTCAAAAAAACAGCAGTGGTAAACTGTTTGAGAATTACAAGTTAATTACACAATGCTAAAAAATTAAAGCACAGATTCCTGCGTTATTTCGTTTATTTCTTTATTGCCAGTATTAGCCGGCGTTGGCCGGGTCAACATAAGAACTTAATTTTAATCACTCACTTTTATTTTTTGTTTGTTTTGTGTGAAACAGAATGAAACAAATCGAGAAAATTATAACTCTACACATTTTTACCTATTTGCCGCCCCTGACCAAACTAACTTTTATGTTATATCCCCTTGAATTTTTTATATTTTAACATTTAAGTTTAATTTGAAGTTGATCGGTTGAGAATTAGAATTTTCCCCATTTATCGTTGACCCCACATTTTGCGACTTTGGGTACTTTAGATTTTGACGACGATTGAGCCCCATTTCCCCACAATGGGAGTCGATTTTCGAAAAAGTATGAAACACGTTTATTTTCGATCTTAATTTCGTGTAAATTGGGGACCAGGAATCAGGTTTGAGCCCCATTTCCCCCTATTGGGCGTGCATAATCCACAAAATTGGTAAGCGGTATTTATTAAATTTTTATATTGTTATTTGAAAATGAATTTGAAGCTGATCGGATAAGGAAGAAAGGGAATTTTTCAAATTTTCTTCCTTAGGGGAAACTTTCAGTTCAGTTTCAGCCACCAGAGAGCTGCAACGAGTATACTCGAGTATGTTCAATCATTTTCAACTCAATCGAAATCAACTCAACTCCGAGCCGAGCTACTACGAGTTTCGGTCAAATCGAGTGCTGTCAAAAAATGTTCTCGTTCGGGTACGAATACACGATTCCACTCATTGACACTCGGGTAAACTCGAGACTACTCGAGTAAGTGCGTGTGTGTGTGTGAGCCTCTCGATTGTATTGTACGTACAGAGACTCACAAAAGTATTGGCACAGCGGAGTATTTTAACTTTGTATTTTAACAAAATATAATTTAACTAAAACATTTTTTTGAAATTGCCCTCTTTTTCACCATTTTATTTATTGATCTCTCTTCATAAATGCTTAACCGGATTAAGATCTGGTGGCTCAAGAAGAAACACTCTGCTGTGCCAATACTTTTTTGCGTCACTGTATAAATAATTATAAAAAAAACATAGCAACCTTTGCGAGCTCTAATTGTCTCATAAATGCACACTACAAAAAAATAAACACCTAACGCACCATGCAATTCTCAAACGGTTTTAGCAATTAGGAGATGGAGTGGTGACAAAACTTGGACGTTAGGTGTGGTTGGAAAGAGTCAATTCCTATTGACATCAAAGTACACCACCAATTTTTTCATATATTTTTTTTTTTTTTTTTTGTTAATTAATTATTTACTCCGTATCTTGTTAAGAGATCGAACGAGTCGAATAATTGTTTTATATTTTTCGTTCAACTTTAGTGTTGAGAAATATTACTCTCTAGCACTTCGCTTAGCCTCGAAGATGAAAGTTCGCTTTGTTGTTAGCATTTTGACTTGGCGAAATGGAACTAATATTCGTTCATTATTTGGCAACACTCAATTTGTTTCCTTACTTTAATAATTTCAGATCCAACAGTTGTTTCAACTTGTTTCTGAGCTCTCCAGGAATAAATAATTTTCAAGTTTGTCAAAATATATCTGTGTAGGAATTCGTCTTGTGATTTCTCCATAAGGTTCGTTTCTTTTTTCATCCACCAAAATACGTTGCTCATTCTGTTGCTCTTCAAAGAGACAGAGTAGGTTTGGCGTCAATGCCACCTTTCGGTGCAATGCAGTTCGATGCATCCAATCCAATGTGCCGGAACTATTCTCGGCACGACTATCGGCAAGAAGTCGCAGATTTTTCAACAGAGTAGAATCTAAGTCATCCATAGAATCTACGCTTCATAGTTCAAAGCTTCATTGTTCAAAGCTTCACAGTTCAACGTTCATAGTTCACAGTTTAGTTTAAACAGTGCACCACAGATCGTATGCGCAATATCAACTTTAATATTTTTTTGTTTTGTTTATTTTTGTATTTTTTTATTTATTTTTAAATTTTTTTTGAGTCTTCGACAATTGCTTTCATTTTCATCATGCAGCTTAGATTACGTTATCAAGGCTATATCATGCTCCTCTGATTTGGTTTATATTACCATTGATGTAGGTTCCACGTTCGATTGCGATAATGTCGATTAAATAGTTAAAAAAATGGAAAATTATTAATGAAACAAAATTATAAAATAGAATTTTAATCGTTAGAAAACTTGCTACAAACAAAGCAGTAGCTCAGGAAGAAGAACAGGCTAAAGCTGGCGTCATTCTCGTTTCATCCAGATGTATACTTTCATTTATTTTTGATTTGAGCTTATCACTCGAACAAAAGTTGGAACAATGTTTTTTTTTTTTACTTGTTTTTATATTAATAATTTACATTTGAATTATAACTTTGTTTTACGCTGAATATCGTTTTCGACTCCAATAATACTTTCTTGTAGTATTTTAATTTTCTCGAAAGTTCAAAAAGAAAGGAAAATGTTTCCTTAAGTGAATAGAGGTTTCCACGAATTATTTCCCAAATATTGATTTAAATCATCGTATAAAACACCGTCTTAGTACCAAATACTGACCGAGATGCAAAAGTTGGCTCGATAGTAATTTTTTTTAACTTGTTTTTATGTTAATAATTTACAATTTAAAGATAACTTTATTATACGCTGAATATCGTTTTAGAATCAAGTAAATCCATTTTATCAGCCTAGTGCGGGTGATTCTTGTTTTATTATGATTTTACTCGAAAGTTCAACAAGAAAGGAAAATGCATTACATATTTCTTGACAAAGTTATAGTACTCCCTCCCTGCAAGGGTATAAAAAGTCAGAATTCTAATTTCGCAGTGTTTTTTTTTTCAAGCATACATTAAGGCTGAAAGTTTTCCTTTATTACCTTGTAATTCTCAACGAGTTTTTAGCTATTGGCGAGTGGAGTCATCGAAGTTTGTGCCATATTAATGAACCAACTGACTTATCGTAAGTGGTTCCTTTTTTCTAACAGTTTTTTTTCTTCAAAAATTGTTTTTTTTAAATTGTTTTTTTTTTTTAAATATTTTTTGAGTCTTTTCTACAATTGTTTCCATTTTCGTCATGCAGCTTAGATTACGTTATCAAGGCTATATCATCCTCCTCTGATTTGGTTTATGTTACCATTGATGTAGGTTCCACGTTCGATTGCGATAAGGTCGATTAAATAGTTAAAAAAATGGAAAATTATTAATGAAACAAAATTATAAAATAGAATTTTAATCGTTAGAAAACTTGCTACAAGCAAAGCAGTAGCTCAGGAAGAAGAACAGGCTAAAGCTGGCTTCTCATTTCATCCGGATGTATACTTTCATGTAATTTTGATTTGAATTCACTCTAAAGTTCAACAAAAAAGTAAACATTTCCACGAATTATTTCCCAAACATTGATTTAAATCATCGTATAAAACACCGTCTTAGTACCAAATACTGACCGAGATGTATACTTTCATTTATTTTTTATTTGAGTTTATCACTCGAACAAAAGTTGGAACGATGTTCATTTTTTTAACTTGTTTTTATGTTAATAATTTACAATTTAAAGATAACTTTGTTTAACGCTAAATATCGTTTTTGAATCAAGTAAAATATTCTTCGAAAAGTTCGGAAAGTTCGATTCATTGCTTTTCCCTGACGAAAACGGAAAATGAAACTAAAACTCGTTCCTTATTTGGCAACAACTCCAACAATTGTTTTAATTTTTTCCTTTAATAATTTATTTTCTTTCAAATCTAACAATTGTTTCAATTTTTTCTGAGCTCTACAGGAATAATATTATTATTGTGATATTATTATTTATATAATTGGATAGGAATTCTTTCTTTTCTACTAAGCCACAGAAAATTAGGAAGGGGCTTTTTACGGCAAACCAAACCAACCCAACTTAACTTAATAATTTATAATTTTTTTTTTTTTTTTGGGCTGTGAAAAATTTGAAATTATTTTCAAAACATTACAGCTGAGCAAGTCGCCTTCGTTGTGTTATGTTTCGATATTGACTATAAAAAGCTATTTTTTTGTTTTTCGACCTTAAAGAATCATTTTAATATCAAAGTTAGTAATTGGAACGATCAGAGTTAATAATAAATGAGTTATAGCTAAATCTTAATATAGTTCTATATGTTCCTTAAATTATTATTATTAATAATTTTAGATAAATTTTGAAATTATCACACATTTACATGGCTCCTTCAATGTATTACATGTTTCGTGACAAAAACAATAAAAAAATGGCGATTTATTATAAATATATAAATATATATATTCTAATATTCTAAAAAATACATATATATATATTCTAATATTCTAATAAATATATATATATATATTAGAATAACGAGAACAATATTGGTGATCAAAAACCTATGTCAATAGAAGTTGACTGTTTTCCACCACATCTGTGGGCCAAATTTTGTCACTACTTCATTGTGAGAATGCTAGAAAATGGTCAAAAAAAAAAAAAACAACAGTGCTAAACTGTTTGGGAATTACAAGTCAATTACACAATACTAAAAAACTAAAGCACAGATTGCTGCGCTATTATGTTTATTTCTTAATTACCAGTATTAGACGGCGTTGCCCGAGTCAATTTAAATATGTTGGATTTAGCTATGAAGCTGAATTTAATGTGGTTGTGATAAAAATTAAAATTTGCTCCATTTATCTTTATCAATCTTGAAATAATAATTTTGAAAAAAATTCGTAAATAGGTCTTTGAAACTCAATTTAAAATTATTTAAATAAAATTTATAGCTACCCAATTCAACGTTAACCCCCAGACTTGAGGAGGGTTATATTTTTTTAGATTTGATGTTGAGTTCTGAAACTTAGTTTGAAGTTGATCGGTTGAGAATTAGAATTTGCCCGATAAATGTATCGTTGACCCCACATTTACCGACTTGTTTGGTATATATATATATATATATATATATATTGTAAATATAAATATAAAATAGAAACCTCACTTTTAAAATAAATATTGAGTTTTGACTTTGACGTCAATTGTCTTTTCCCCTTACAATATTTGACCCCCATTTACCCAAATTGGGTAAAATCAAGAATTTGCTCCCTTGAGTATCAAAACTTATGCTTTTCTGGATTTGATAAAGCCAAATACAAAATTCTTGATTCAAGCCGGTTTTTAAAAGTTGGAATTCAGATTTTTGTATCCTGTTTTCCGGCTTAAGTCAGGAATATTATGACCCTGATCCTGTTAGGAATTAAATTAATTTTAATGAGATTAAAATAAGAATTCTCGTACTGTTACACTTGACCTAAGCCCAACTAGACTAATAATCTTGAATCAAGTGCGAATAGAGATTGATTCATACTTTTTTTAAGTATGACTTTAAACTAAGATTAAGAATTGTTGAGCTTAAATTTGTGTATTAAATTATTTCATAGGCATTACCCAGATAAACGTTTAGGAGCTATTAACTCTGCTGAACTCAGGAATTTATTTCTGTTTAGACCTGGTGCAAATCTTCCCACTCCGCTGTTTGTTTTGGTAGCCAGTTTGTGTTGGCTCGAAGGTAACCGTAATTGCTACACTTGGAACCGCAGGTTAACAGCTGCCAGCTACATGCCCAGAGATTTTGCACTCCGAGTCTAAACTAATATTTAAAAGCCACAGAATTTCGAAAAACCGGCCAAGCGCCAATTACGCGTGTACCAATCCCCCCTTCGTCCACCGTCCCCACCGAAAAAAAGTATACAACAAAAAAACCAACGGGCCAGTAACAACCTAAAAAAAGGAGAGTAGAAAACACCGCAGAATAAAAAAAAAAAATATGGCAACCCGGAGCGGGAAAATAGGTGCTGGAAATTCGGAGCTTGCAACGTGTAGTTGCCCAGTTAGGTAACCTTTAACGCTTGTTCAGACTGGCAGATATTTTCGTGCAACATTCTTTTGCTGTGAAAATATTAAATAAAATATTAGAATTCTTAGCAGTTAAATTTTTATTATTAATATATTTTTATTACTATTTTATGTTAATATTTTGGAGAAATATATGTAAGGGCTTAAGCCAAACCGGTTTACACCTAGATATTGGAATACTTTTCTAAATTAAGTCGAACCATAATAAGAAGAGTTTTCAAAAGTATGGCTGAATTATATTTAAAGATTCTTCTATTTTTCTTCTTTTGTTCAGAACTTTATATATATTTATATATAGGACCTCAGTCAAGGACATCGATTAAGCGATAGATGAGTTTACTCGAAGATATGGATGAGTCAAGGTTCAAACCAAAACCAACTGAACCGTATTTGGAACCAAAATAAACCGAACTGCATATTCTTGCACAAAAAACCAAAACTCTATAATAATTTTTTTGGTTTGCAGCCCGGCTTAAGTCGGGCAATATTTCGTGAAAATATTAGACAGTCTGAGCAGGCCTTAAGCCTGGTTACCAAACAAATTTTGTGCATATTTCAGAAAAGTTGCGGCATTGCCAACGTTGTCATCGTCGTCGTCGGCGTCGTCGTCGTTGTTGCTGTCGTTGCTGGCGGTTTTTTTATTTTGGCCGGCGCGTGAAAATCCGAGAGGTGACACTTGTCCAAATTATCTTGCAGGATAAACCAGCGCACTTAACGTGTTATCAGTGCAAACGATGCCGGCGACACAGGCAGGACGTAGCCAGGACATAGCCAGGACACAGCTAGGACATCCAGGAACTCCAACATGAGGCGCATTGTAATCAAACGCAGGCAACTGCAACACTCGAGCAACAATCACACCAACCCGAACCCGAACCCAAACACGATTCCGAACCCAACTGACATGCAGTTGACTCCAAAAGAGTCGCAGCCAGGATACAGGACAGGATACAGGCAGCAGGATCCAGGCACCAACACCACCACGACAAGGCGTGCAACGGACGCTTGAGAGTGTGACCAAACCCTCATCTCACTGTGACTATAAGTGTGAGTATGAGTGCGAGTACGAGTATGAGTATGAGTATGAGTATGAGTATGAGTATGAATGTGAGTGCGAGTGCGAGTGCGAGTGCGAGTGCGAGTGTGTGTCCACAGTCGACAGCTGCCGCATAATACAAAACATACACTCAGCTGAGGCTAGAGCAAAGCTGAAAATGTTTAACACAAAAAGGAGTTATCACTCTGACAGGACGAGGCCAGAACGCGAACGTGAACGTGAACGAACGTGAACGCGGCCAACGAGTTGCTGCGATGCAACGTGCCCCACTCACAAAATTATGATAAACTTCTGATGAAGAATAAAACAGTGACTCAAAAAGAAAGGAAAACTCCTCGGAAGATTTGAATACCCTCAATTTCCAGCAGAAATGGTCAAATTATATAGAGAAAGAAATATCCTAAAGGACTTTCATTATCATATTAGCAAAGGAAAATCATTTCTTTTGGCAGATTATTCCTATCGTAGCTATATGTATAAGATATAGTAATGCGATCTGGATAATTTTGGAATACTTTTAGAGTATTGCATCTAACTTGAAAGTTTTATTACGATATCTTGAGCAACAGAAAAGTTTTCCATTAAACCAATTTTGGACCAATTTTTTCCTGCTAAGGCAGCTATGTGATATAGTTGCCCGATCTTGTCACTTCCTTCATATAGGCTGGGTGTAACTAACAAATTGGCATGCCTCAAAAGCCAAGAGACTAGTTGGACGGATAGAAAATAAACCGACTATATCGGTTCGTTTCGTCGTCCTGATCGATAATATATATATACTCCAGGGGGAAGCAGATTCCTGCTTCAATGCTTTACCCATTTTGTAACACAGATCGGATCATTCCTAAGCCCCATTATTACCCTCTACTAAAATGCACAACAAAATCGATGTAACCTTTCTTATACCCTTTCAAAATACCTTGACTAGCCAAAGACTTTTGTATTCTTTGTCGTGCGAAAAATTAAAGCTCTTTGGCGAATTACACAAGACAAAAAAAAAAAAAACAAAGATAGGGAAAAGGAAGAGAAAATCAAAAACCAAAAACAAAAACAAACGCAGTGGTAATCACAGTCCGTGCGACAGCAGACAGACAGGCAGCGTTGGGGGCCCAGGATCTGCATCCTTTCATGGGGCTAGACAAAACACAAGGCCTGCTCCCACGGAGGGGGTCGTCAACGGCTGTCAGTTGTGGACCGCGTCCGGCGCCTGCAACTGAACACTGAAAACTGAAAGGAATGCAGCAGGAGCAGCCACGAGTACAAAAAAAAAAACATAAAAAAAAATTGAAAATTGAAGTAGCCGCAGTTGCTCGAAGGCAATGAAGTCGCTGGCAGCAGCGCAGCTCAAAAACCACTTCTGCAGCTAGTTGTTTTTATTTTACTCTATTTTTTTGGTTTTTTTTGTTTTTTTTTTTTGGAGTTATAGCTGGAGTATAGTGGAGACCCCTCCAGGACTTCATAATGGCCGTCGATTAGCGCAAAAACTTGTAACTTTAGGCGGCTTTGCGGCTGCTTTGGGCCACCTCAAAATGACTTTAAAATGTGGCCACAAGGCATTTAAAAGCGACAAATTCTCCCATGCTCCTGCCACGGCTCCTATCATGTGTGGACCAATTATGACAAAGTCAGCGCCAACTAATTACACATGAGCCTGTGGGCTGCCCCTTCTTCTTTTTCTTCTGCTTGTTGTTGCTGCTGTAGTCCTGAAAAAGTCGCCAAAGTTGCTTTGATGGCCACATAAAAACATACCACAAGCAACAACAACAATGCGGGGAGGGGTGGAGGAGTATGACGAAGACGATGACGGGGAGGATGAGGAGGCTATGGCACATAGGCAACTTAACCCGTTAACGCGTTAAAGAGCAAACGAGTGGTTAAAAGCTATGCCATGCCGAAGGACGAAGGACGAAGGACGAGTAGAGGGGTCAGCAAAGGCAACCGGTTGACTGGCTGACTGGCTGCTTTGCCTGGCTGTTCTGGTGTGCTGATGCCGCTGCAGTTAAGAGCAGAGTGAAGGACGCAGGACGCAGGACGACGGACGACGAACGAAGGACGAAAGAGGCTGGCGTATAGCAGCGGGTGGCTGCCAAGTCAAAGACTTTTGGAGTGGACTGCAGAACACTGCAGAGGTTAAACACTAACCTGATGGCGGCAAACACCACACAAAAACAAAAACATCAAAGTGCAACATTCTCAAAACGAAGCACAAATACTCTTACAGAGTGGCGGAAAGAAGGGAAAGAACCAAAGTGTACTTAAAAATAAGGAAAAGAACAAACTGATTTTTGATTTAAATATTTAATTTAATTAGAAAAAATTACGAAATAAATTTAATTTTTGAAAATGTCAATTTTAAATTATATATAAAAGTCTTCAAAACATATTTTAGTTTTTTATTTTAATCACAAAGATTGGAGCAAAGCAATCAGATGATTTAGCACATTTATAAAAGAGCCACAAAAATAATAAAGTTATCGATAATTATAAAAGTGTGCCGATTATTTTTTAAGCACCCTTTTCTCATAGAAAAATATTTGATAAAAAATATAATTTCATTGCTTACTTAAAGTTGATTAAGAACAGTCGAAATCTGAAAAAATATTGAGGACATAATTTTATTTATAAAATTAATTATAATTTAAGATACTAATTTAATTTTGTTATTTTCTGGGGCATCTCCTGGGAAATAAAAAGGAATTGGAATACATTTCGAAGAAAAAAAAACACTTAGACCCAGAATAAAACATAGAAGGAATAAGAGAAATAATATAGAGAAAGAAATAAAAAGTAACAAGGAAGAAATTAAAATTAAGTCCCTTCATCGATTCAGAATATATGTTATTTAATACCATATAAAAAACAACAAATATTTGTTTATATTATTTAATATTTGTTAGTAAATATTCCATTCAAAGACTTTATTCAATAAACAATTAAAAATTTCCATAAAATATTAAAGCTGCCTGAAAAGGTGGAATAAATTTGGATAGTTAAGAATCAGCTGAAAAACCACATGGAATATACCTGGTAATACTACGCTTATTTGAAGTACTATTATTATGCGAAGAAAGAGCCAAGCTCTAGGGGGGGATTTATATATTTATTTATTTATTTTTTATGCCAACAGTATGAATAAATAGTGGGACCCTTTCAGAGTAACTTCATTCAAAATGCTTCTGTTTATGTAAATATGTTTTGGTCGCTGCCTTTTGTTGTGTTTTCTTCGTGTTTGTAGCTTAGTGTAGTTTAGTTTAGTTACTGTGTTGGCAGCCGAAAATGAAGACATTTTTGTTCTAGAGTTGAACTTTGTCTGGTTGGAAATTTTTAGTTTGTTTACCTCAAGTGTTGCAGGAGCCACAGGGAGTGGCCGGGAGTGCGGCCCGCCCACATTCAGTCACATTTTAGGCAACTTTTTGAGTATCATATTTACCACTTTAAGGACACATTGCGACGTGCACGTGCTGGAATATGCCGCACCAAGCGTGAAATATGAAAATATTATGACTTCTGGTGCATTAAAAATGTTTTTCGACAATGTTTTCGGTACTATGTGCCTTTTTTTTTTTTTTGCTTTCGTTCTTTCTTTTTTTATTTTTTATGCTGCGACACTAAAAATTATGTTGCACGACTCCTGATGTTGTTGATGACTGCCTGCTGTGGCTTCTGTGATGGCTTTTCTCTTTCTCCTTTTGGCCTGCCCTGCCTTTTGCCAGTTTCCCAGTTTTCCAGTTACCAGTTACCCGTTACCAGTTGATGTCGCCTCACTGACAGCCGCATGTCGAGTCACCAACACCAGTGGCAACAACTAAAGCAACAACAGCAACAACTGCAGTAGCAGCAGCAACAACAACTGTAGCAGCAGCAGCAGCAACAACGTCATCACTTTGACGTTGATGAATAACATCAACACTTTTTGGCCAGGGCAAAAGCTGGCAAAAGGATTGTAGCAATGCTTTATTTTCCTTCTTCTTCTCCGCCTTTTTTTTCCAACGCAACTTTTCGAAGTTGCATTTGGGCAACGACTTTTTAACGTGCTGAAGACATCATAAAAATTCAGCTGTAAATTTCAATGGATGTCGTAATATTCAGTAATTGTGCACTGAAACTTCAGACCAAAGCAGAAGTGTTAATATCAAGAAATAATCTCAGTTTACTAGGCACTCAAACACCCAAAAGGCACTCGAACACCCAGAACAATCTAAAAATGCGGATACTGTTCAACCAAGGCTAGGACTCATATTATTATTCATACATCATTAAAGCAAACAGTTTTCAATCAGCAAATACTAAAATCAGAGCGCTCCATAAAGCCCCTGGGCAGAGTCAGCACAGTGCCTCCCCATGGAAAATGGCCTTTGATTGAATTAACTACAGCTCTTAATTCGGGGATACTACTCTTGGATGAAAGTAAAAGTTTTAAATAAGATCTGAATATATTCAAAACTTGGTGTTTCTGCAGGTGGACAGACGGAGGAATAGGTAGCAGGGCAGGCGGCAGAGCAAACATAAAGAGTGATGGAAGGTTAGGATAGATGAAGGGTCAGAGAGAAGGACAACAGTAGAAAAGGCAGAAGTTCAGCTGGATAGCTAAATACAAGTAACTAGATTGACCCTGCTGTTGATTGGAGTATTCAGTAAATGCTCTACAAAGTACATATATATATAAAACAAAATATACATTGCAGGAGTACAAAAAAAGACGGATCTGGATATGTTGATATGTGAGGATATAATAGTGAGAATTCTCTCTACTACCTTACATTTCTTCTCCCTTATGTTAAATAGCCAGATTCGAATGCAGAGAAATTTTGTGAGCTTTCAGCAGAGCTTAAGTGGGGACAAAAACGACTTACTCTTCCAATTGATCCTTAAAGGTCAATTCAGGCCCTCACAAGTGCTTCTTAATTTTATTTTCATTTTCTTTTAGCACTGAGACGAGGGAGAGCTAGTTAAAAGCCTCTTTTAATCCGTGTCTGGCAACAATTTAATGCATTCGCTTGAAGCGTACATAAAGCATACGCCTCGTCTGCTGCTACGACATAGCCAATATTCTGCATTATTCTGTTGCCCCTCTTGCCCGCTTTTCAACTAACCCAAATGACTTTAACCCCAAAGACTCGCACAAAGCCTTTCGACAGCGCATAAAACTAAGCCAAAACTACACTCAGCTCAACCTCAAAACTAGCTAACCAACAAACCTTATTAAAATGCGAGCGAGATACACGCCCTAAACTGAACCTAACCTGCCTCCTGTATTCCTTAGCATATATACCCTATACCCCGGCACCCGTGTACCCTGTATATCTCCTCATTCCCCTGGTCGCAATGCACGTAAGGAAGCGTATAATTTAATTAAATTATCTAGGGCAGCTGCTGCTGCAGTAGCAGTAACGAAAAATGTGCATCAAAGTGCACTTAAATCATCAGCGAGGCACGGCGACACACACAGAGTCAGAGAGATAGAAAGCCCCTTACGAACTAACCCCTCCCCACCAGCCACCTCTTCTATCCATATTTTGTAGCCCCAACTCATCTTTCTAGATCTCTGTACATACAACCCCCCTCCGTTTCCCGTCCCCCGCCACCCTATACCCTATACCCTTTCGAAATGGCGTTGGCTAAGTGCCGTTGCATTATAAGTGAAGTCAGCCAACCAACCATCCAACCAACCAACCAACCAACCAACCAACTTTATACTTTGACTTGTATTAGTGACCGGAAATGCAGTATCCTGCAGGATGAGTAGCTGGAGGAATCGGAGGGCAGAGTACGAGCCGCCTCAATGAGTTGCCAAAGTGGCATAGGGAACAGAGACGCGGGAGGAAGACGAGTCACTTTCCTTGACAAATGCGTATATTTTGAAGATTTTTATTTATTGCATGCACAGCAGCATTTGAATTTCACTAGATTTATGACAGAGAGAGGACGAGTGCGAGAACGAGAGCGAGAGCGAGAACGAAAACTGACGACAAGAACTGTCAAAAGTGCAAAACTTTGAAATATTTAAATATTAGAAGCAACTGGGCGAGAAATATTTGACTGTTGCATATTGCAATAGAATATTGCATTCCCACTGTCCCCTTCCCCCTCAAAATAAAACATAACTCAAAGGACTTTACGCACAGCTAAACTAAACTGAACTGAACTCAATTCCCTTAAAGTCCTTCTCCTCACTCACTTGTCTCTACCTTGACATTATTTCTGGATCTATTCTGGAATTATGTTCGGGATTTGTTCATTGTTACAGACAGCAGACATACTGAGATTTTCCAGCATTTCCTCCTTAGGTTCTTCTGTCTGTTTTCCTCTCTCATTATTTTCCCCATTGATGTCAAGTCCCTTGGCGAGCTGTAATTGTAAGTCCCTGGAAACAATGGAGCCACCCACAAGGGCAAACAGCATTGACATTTGCGGTGCGATAGCAGCTGACATGCAAAATTCAGATGAGATAATGCCAGCTAGCGAGTAGCTCTGACAGAGAGCGAGAACTTGGCTAAAATTGGAGCAACAATTCTCTAGAGATTTGCGTTGAATGTGTTGACTTAACCGATTAACTCACTTCATCTTTCGTATGTATTCTAATCTGAGAACTTACTTTTAAATACGAGGTAAATACTTTCAGGTAAGAGTAAATAGAATTAAACGCTTTAAAAATTAAGGACTTATTGAGCTGAATATGAGTTCTATTGACCTTCTGCGCTACATCCTTCAGAATTATAATAAGATTTTAATTGCTATAAAGACTTGGCTAAAAAACGAATAAAACTCAAGGCTTTTCGCGACTTCATTGGTACTTTGAGGCATGGAAAGGAATCTCAAAGATTGATCCCAGGACTAAAAGAATTCTTCAAAAAAAGGCCTGGAATATCATAATAAATACAAAAAGGAAGAATATAAATGAGATTGGAAGAAATACAAAGAATCAAAGAGAGCTGTTAGGAAATTAAACAGACAGAAAAAGTATTTCTGGAGCAGCATAAAGTAAATCCAAAGATATAACGAAAAAATGCCAGCAAGAGTATATAATCTTCGGCTTGATGGCCATAGCATTTTCCTTACTAAGAAGTTTATTAATCAAAAGTTAAAGTTTTAGTACAATATACACCTAATTGGCCTTAAATATAAACGCAAATATTAAAATAAAACCACAAACTTGTTTAGCAGCACACTTTAGAGTCTCTGGCCCTTTAGATACTTAGTATTTGAAACGTTTCAGCCCCAACTAAAGCTACATAAAATATATTTTAAGTATCTGGCCCAATGCTTTTATTTAGCATAGCAGAAATCGAGTCGATAAGAGCTCAGGCCCTCAACAATATACTCGTAATATTTGGAATTCATGAAAACTTAATTAGAGGCTTATTCGAGACCTTTTGCAAAAACGTCAACGTCATTTGCATACCACATTTAATGTGGTGCTCGGTGCACAGATACAGATACGAGTGGCAATAGGATAACCACAGAGCACCCTCTTCCCTTCCCTTAACATCCCTTCCATTCCCCTTGGGAAAGTGGCGAAGTGGGGGAATGGGGAAATGGTGCCTGCTGCAGAATACTAAAATTAAATGAGCTAAAATTAACATAAACAATAAAACGATAAGCGACAAATTCGCAATGCCAACAAAATTGAACTAATTTGTTTGGACAGTTACAAATTCATAAGTCGCTTAGCGACAGCCAGCTAAATATACGAATACACTAATTGAAATGGGTGTGTGCATTGCGGGAAGGGGGAGGGCAGCAATAGGGACAAAATTAAATTAAAAAATAACATATATAAAATTAATTATTCAATTTTGATTATAATTTAAAGCGCAGTTTATAGAAAAACAAAAAACTAATTGCCAAAAAATTTATGAATAATTTCGACTACTCGTCGTAATATGAAAGAGTTTTGAATCAACGCTAGTTAGTTATACCCTCGCCGAGGGTATCATACTTTTTATCACAGAATGTGTAATTTTTTGAAGGAGGTAGTCTATAAGTAAGCAAACTATTCCCTTAGATTTGGAGCCAGCTGAATGGTAATTTGGCTTGGAGCGTACTTTTTATTGTAGTGAGAATCGGACAGAGAAAATGATAAAGACTTCTAGTCTTAGCTCAATCCTAAATCAGTAAAACGATTTGGCTTAACTCAAGCCGAATACTCTCGTTTGGTATGAAAACGAGCTTATTCTGAGAACGAAACAGTATAGAATCAAGCAAAAAACAGAATAAAATAATTGAGAGCACAAAATAAAATCCATTGATTCAATCCCAATATAAAATAATTTGGGAACAATTTTCAAATGGCTATTCCCGCCTGCAAATGTACGAAATCTCTGTCATTCCTTTCTGGTTTTTGGCAGAAGAATTATGTTTAAATGGCAAATAGTCAATATATATATAGCATAATAAATCGTCCAGCACTTAAATTTTAGGTCTCTGAACTGTTTTTTGCACGTGCCTGTCAAAGGGTACGTGGGTTCAGTTCTGCTAGTGGCAGCAAAGTGATTAAAACAACACCTACAACACTAAGGTCCTTAGAGAGAAAGATAGAAAACGAGAGAGAGAGAGAGAGTGAGCGGCTCGAAAACGCCTATGTAAATAAGTTGTTAATTAATTTTGAAACGTTCTGATACAAACGACAAGGACAAGGGAGCTGGGAAAAGGAAATTTCAAGTTGTGTATTATTTTGGGCTCTGCTTGTAAAATTTAATAAAGTAATGCGACTTAATCAAAATGAAATTAATTAATACTTTCGATGGTAATAATGCACTTATGTGTAAAAGGGTTTGTATTAAAGCCGTGGCGACACAAGGCGTATGCTTAATTTGCAGCTGTTTATTGCGCATACGCCGCATTGTCTTTGCGCAACGGGTAAAAGATTTGCATTAATTTCAAGCTAAAACTTTAATTTTAATTTTATGCCCTGTTCTGTGTGCTCCTTTCTCTCTTTTCGTTTATGTCTCTGGCGCTTTGTGTAATTTATATGCGCGAAAAATGTTTGTAAAGTTGCTGCTGCTGCTTCTGCTGCTGGTTTCTTCTGGCATCTTTTGTTTTCAGGCTGCTTCTAATTAAAAACAAAAGTTTTTTAATCTGCTTTATGGCATAAGCAAATAATTATTCACAATTAACTTGCACAAAAGCACAAGCAAACATATCATAAGTTCGTTTTCTTTTTTAGCTGCTTTTTTATGTTTTTTTTTTTTTGTGAAAACTCAATGCCTTGAGGGCAGCTTACATTCGAGCCGAAATGATTTGTAGACAATAATTAAATGAAACTCAAACCAAAAACAGATAAATCATTGAAATAACATTTATAGGGTATTTCAAAGAGTTAGCATCATTTGAATTGGCTTATAACAAGGGTATCCAATGGAAATATCTTACTTGATTCTAGTATTCATACTCAAGATTCAATATATAAGTTGCTTTCAAAGACGATTATTCAACTTGAATAAGGTACAAACTCTATTACTATTTTAGTACATTTATTGGTGAAATGGTGTCGAAAATAACTGAAGGAATACTCTATCAAATTCTTAGTCTGCATTTCTGATTAGCTATCGAAGCGCCTACGTGTTGGCCATTGATTTGATGCTTGGTTTGTTGAACAGCCAAAAGTTATGTGGCTGCAGTTGGGCTGCTTAAATATGTAAACAATCCATTAACCAGAAACTTAATCAATTGAAACTAGTTTGGAATTGCAAATGCATTGCCAGCACAGCAGAAGCACAGCCAAATGTAAACGCCTCCTCCCACAGACCTGCAGGTCCCTGGACAGACACTTGAATAAACCATTCACTTCATTTTCAAAGTGCCCAGACAAGCTTACCGGACTCAGAGCCTTAACTGGCCAAAATGTAGGTGTGTATGTGTGTGTGTGTGTGTGTGTGTGTGTGTATCTATGATTGAGTGTGTATTTACCAAAGGTGCGTAGACTCGATTCTGTTATTGGCGTATCTTTTGACCAAAAATTCAACAGTAACTGGCAAAGTTTACAAGGCTGAGACTGGCGACTGCCGACTGCCGACTGCCGACTGCCGACCGGCTCTGTGTGTTTGCTTCAGAGTCTTTTTCGTGTTTGGCCAAAAGGTAACTGATAAGTTTTCTGATTTAGAACTTCAGCTTAAATTGGGTTTTAATTGTATTTCAGCTCTCGGTTTGGGTCTGCAAATTTGCCAACTGCCAAGTGATGAGAATGAGGATGAGGATGAAAATTAACAAGAATTCAGCCCAGCCAAAAGCTCTGTTGACTCTGTCTGACGTGTTGAATTAGGTTCCTCTATGCTCCATTCAGCTTCACTTTTCCCAATGTGTGACTAACAGTAAATTACGTAATAGAATCTATGGCTAACTAGCATTCAAAGAGCCAACACTTTTCGAATTATGAATATTTAAATAGGTTTTGGCTTATACGTACGAGTTTATCTGAATGTATGTGCTTAAATATATACTGCAATTTGCCATTGAAAATTTATTTAAATCATTATGAAATATTATTATTTACACTGGCCAACACTTGGCCTGAAACAGCAACACAGAGAGACAATACTATAAAGGCCATTGGTATGGGAAAATGAATCTAAGTGAGTAAAATCTGGGGAATAATTTGAGTTATTGTGACAGATACAAATGCTTGAAAATTCTGAGAATTCAAGCAGCAACTCTCCATGAATCTACTGGTTTATTGATAGAATAAGATATTACTTTGAACCAAATACAATATTATTTATTTATTATAGAACTCAGCTATTATCTGCCATTGAATAAAGTTTCTTGAATAACTTTATTGATTATTATTTAAGCCTATATACAAATAAATATAAAGAAGATTGATTATCTTTGGATAAACTCATCTGTAGTAGGTGAAAGAATGTGTATTTTTAGCCCACAAAGATCGGCTCTAAGACTATGTTGAAGTATCTAAAAGAAAATATGAATCTTTAAATATAATTTTAAAACCTAGCCAAAAATATAAGTTAGGGTCAGGCTGAGATATATAGAAATAAACCTGGTAAAGATTAATTTTGCTCTATACTGTTGTTATCAGCTTATTTCTGCGAAACTTTAATCCAAATTGGGGAATTAAAATAACTCTTAACGAAATTGTATATTGATTTTCACATAAAAACAGCTGATAACTGGAATCCAAATCGAAGGCGAGAGATATCGCTCAGAGAATTTGCTGAGTTTTACTGTGTGCGAATCTCAAATGTGATCAACTTGAAAAACATATTGGAATGATATAGGAGCCGTAACGTAAATTAATGCTATCAAAATGTGTATGATTTATATATGGCTAAGGGAGAGGGTGAGTGGGGGGGTGGGGGGGGAGGGTAGTGTATTTAGGAGGTGGTCTTAGCAAAACGACAACGGCAGCAGTTGTCGCTTCACACATTAAAATATTACAACATGAACTGGAAACA
Organism: Drosophila repletoides; assembly: GCA_018150835.1. Classification (NCBI taxonomy): domain Eukaryota; kingdom Metazoa; phylum Arthropoda; class Insecta; order Diptera; family Drosophilidae; genus Drosophila; species Drosophila repletoides. The sequence goes on from JAECWQ010000031.1 coordinate 843,733, forward strand.
TGAGCACAAGGCTGATACTTGGATACACGTACAGCTTCCCCCCTTGGCCCCTTAATATATACACTTACAGTAACAACCAAATTATGATGTGTCAGCATACACACACACACACACGCACACACACGCACACACACGCACGCACACTCACACAAAGAACAACAAGAACAACAACTTGTATGTAACTTTGGTGCTCATATTTTGGTAGCTATAAATAAACTAAATTGCTAAAGTCGACTCGAGTCGAGTCGAGTCGAGTCGGCACACTGGCATAAAGCTGGCATCGGCATCGGCTTAACAGCAGATTAAACATAAACGCATTGTGGGCGGCAGTACACGCCCACTTTGTTATATAGGCACAGCCTTGTTAGCGTTTATTAAGTATGCACATTATCCTTGTAGCTCCGCTGCTGCTGCTGCTGCTGCTGCTTCTGCTGGCCACCCAAGTGCAGGACTTGAAAGACAAGCATATCCACACCTGGGAATAGCTCTACTCGTATCTAACATACTCGTACATCAGGCAGGGAGCGGGAGAGTAGGAGAGACTTTCATTAACGTACAACTAATTGATTTGTTAAGAACACATCACTCAGCATAACGAGACCTATTTGATATACCCAAAAAATAAGATAAAACCAACCTTAAAAGCAAGCTGTTTCCACTAGGAACCCAACAAAAGCCTGGACTCTCCGCTACACTCAGAGAAAATTAGGTTAATTCTATTACGATTCAATGGCGAAAATATCAAGTTATCAACAACCGATTGTTCCATAGCAGTTATGTTATATATAGCTTCGATCTGGACAGTGCCGAAATATGAAAAACTGCTCAAAACAAGCTGAATTTGAGCACAGTCAATTAGTCATTTGGCTTACATCTTTATATAAGGAAAGTAGGCAAAATATTGTCACAGAAACGAGCTTAATTTAAGCCCAGTCACACTGGAATTAAGAGCTAAGTATATTCCATCTTATCTGTATGCGAATGCTGCAAAGTACATTGGCCTGGTCTTAGCACAGCAATCAAATTATGGCGCTGCTGGCCAAAAATCCTGCAGTGGTAAGAGTAGATCAAAAAGAAAATCATGTCAAGCTGAAAATTTTTAGCCCAAATGTTAATTGGGCTCATGACACTGCACGACGGCGCATAAATCATCAAAATGTTGAGCCAATGCAACGAACGAGACGGCCAGAAAAAAATGTATAATAAGGCCAGAATTGACCAGGCCAAGCGGCAAAGTCTACAGCGCGTGGGCAAAGGATCTTTTTTTTTATTCTTTGTCCTTTTTATTGGGGTGTAACGAAACGTAACGCAAAAACTTAAAATGTGAGAAAGTTAGATGTAATTGGGGGTATGCCGCAACATAACATACTCTAGGAATAATCATGCTTTATCCTTGATAAGATTACATTATAATTATAATAATAATTAAAGCCTTAGTCTGAACAGAATCAGTAATATATTGAAGGACTCAAGTCTTCTTTTAGGTCCCTAAAACTAATATAGCTGTCAGCCTTCTTTGTTCTTATGAAAATGTGGAAATTGCCAGTAAAACGTTAGCGAATATGACGCAAAGAAGAATATAGAAGGCAAAGAAAGGAGGATAAGGAACTTCTAAGAATTAGTATGCCGAAAAGGCTGCTGGACACATAGCTAATGTATCCCATTGATCTATGCAGGGCATCAAAATGTGTTTATGCTTGCCTGACTCTGGCTTTTTAGGCAAGCAGCTCACAAAAATTTTCCTATATACATACAGATATATATATATATATATATACATAAATGTAAAAAAGCAGGCAGTAAAAAATGTAAAAATGAGAAGGAAGTTTAGTTGGAAAGAAGCCTGTGAAGTGAAATGTAAGTACAACGTAACTTAAGCAGTTTTACATCTTCAAGCAGCATGAAATTGATTGATGGCATTCTACGTGAAAAATGAAAAATGATTTGCGCGTTTCGCGTTTCGCGTTTGGAGCCAGGCACAGGACTAGGGCCAGGGCCAGGCTGGATTATGAGTTGTGGCAGCACTTGAAAGTACGTTGCAAAACTATGAGATGCCCCTCACTTTTAACCTTGTGTGTTGGCGGGTCGTGGGTCGGGGGTCGGGGGTCGGGTGTCCCGGGACGTGGCATTGATTAAAGCCGCGCTGTCACCAATGTCAAAGTTAAGTAAGCATTAGCAGACTGAATAACAGAACAGAAGGAAGCGATAACGATGCACAGACACAGAGAGAGAGAGGCTGAGTCAGCTAGGAATCACTGGACAGACGCACATTTCCGCTGGCCTAGACAACGGCGAAAAAATGGCAACTGATTGGCTTCCCGTTTCGTAGGATTCCCTTTTAACGGATCTGCGGTTGCAGCTTGAGAGCCACATTTAAATGTGCGCTGCTTTAGCTAGCTGCTCTTAAGTTCAAGGCCAATGCGTTTTTGCCTCTGGGCCAGCCTCGATGTTAGGTAGCATAATTAATTTTCATTTAATTGCCAGGCGCTAGTTAAACTAACAAGCGTGCTAAACACACGACTTTGTCCCAGTGTGCCGCCATCCAGCCCAACCCAAGCCCAATCCAGTCCAGCATCCAGCCCAACCCAACCCAACCCAACTCACCCCACTGTCCATTTCACCATGGCCGGCAGCATTTCAATTAATTAATGTGCCAACATTTGTGGGCGTGTACTGGCATTGGGCGGGGCGGGGCAGAGAAAGGGAAAAGGGGGCTTAAGCTGGATTGAGGAAAGAGGGCGGAGGGGGGTCTTGGAGCCACAACTGTGTGACAGCAGCAAACACAAGTTAGCCTACATATAAAGCGAGAAATCAAACATGGCAGCGTCCTTTCTCTCTGGCATACACTGAGAATAAATGAGACACAGCACAGAGGCGGTTGCTGTGCCCATTAATGTGGGCGTGGCAGTTCCGAGACTGGAACTGCTGCCTGTTTGTGTGTGAAAGCGTTAACGACTTCCGATAGTTACAAAACTTGAAGAGCCCCCAAATAACCACCCGAAACGTCAACCCCAATTTCCCAGCTCCAGTTCCAGCTCCAGCTCCAGCTCCAACTACAACTACCAATGCCAATCCGAATCCCAATCCCAAAGTCTCCCAAAACCCTAATTCCACTTCTCAAAAAGCGCCGCAGGAAATGTCTGATAAACTAAAAAAAAAAAGAGAAACCAAACACATATGAGTACTACGGGAACGAATGTATATAAATATCAGTGGGGCTGCGAGGGCTGTGGAAAGAATTATGTGAAAATAATAATGCCTTAAACATTTAATATTTAATTTTCGATGATATTAAAAACTATCAAAAAATTATAATTACTAATTAATTGTAATTGCAATGTTGAAAATTAAATGAAAACAGACAACTAGCTGACACAACTAATTAATATTATTATAAGCTCCGAAACATATGGCTTGGGTGTACAGCTCCCTCTCTGTTGACTATCTAAATGATTTACAGAATTGGGACAATAGAAAATTTAAAACAAAAAATGATATTTGTATGTCAATTTGTTGTTTCTCTCCTATTCTATAAAATTTAAAATGGCATAGAATAAATTGGCTATTTTTGGCAGTCGAAAAATGAAAAGAAACCCTTTGGGGCAGCTACGATTAGTACAATTTGGATCTTGCAGAAAGTTAAACTATAAAAAAGAATTATATATATAGTAATACCAATAATATATTAGGTATTTAACCAATATTATAAAGCTAAACATATAATTATAACAATAATAATTCGAGAGTTTTAAATATAAGCTTGTCGTCCCAAAAGTATGGAGTAAACCACAATCTAAGAGCAATGTTTGTCCTTTAGTAGCTATTTAATACAGTGAAAACATTTTGGTACTTCGGTCAAGTCCTTGAAAACAAACTATAGATCATTTTCTTTAAATATATCCATAAAAAATAATATTTTTCATACAATAACTTTATTTACACTCGATCGATCCCATTTATTATAGTCAGTCTAATTTTAGTCAGACTTAACCGGTACTACCTAGAATAAGATAAGGATCAAAACACTAGAAAAAAAATTAATGGTAGTAAGTTTTAGTCCTTAAAAATTAAAGAATATTTTAGCTTTGGCGGTGCGCAAGAAAGCTCCTGGCTCGGTTTGCTGAACAATTTTAGCTAAAAGCTCAGGTATTCGATAGAATTAAGTAAGGATAAATTTAACTACTCTTATAAACAGCCTTTAGATAACGCTTTAGCTATCTGGCTTACTGTCTGCTTCTATGCAAACTAGTCTCACTTTTTTAATATAATTTACACATATATCAGACCAGACCGGATTATAAAGCTATCAAGGAAAGGAAAAATCAGCCCAAAAGTTGTTGTACGGAAAGTTGTTTTATTTCTCAAAGTATTTTGAGTTTAAAATGTAATTTTTTAAGCGCATAGCAAAACTTATTGAGATCGGGCTTTTATAACTTTGGAGCAATTGCAGTCTGCAAGGGTATACAATATTCGGCAAGCCGAAGCTATTCTTTCCTTACCAGTTCTCTTACACAATTTATATACCAGCACATTTTTGAACATTTTAAATATGAAATGAAAGTGAGTCCATAAAAAAATACAGACATTTACATTCAGTCTCAAATAATTTATTTAAATTATGGTTAAAATTTACATAATTTTTGCTTAAAATAAATACTTATTTATTAGCAACTTTTTTCATTTGTATTTTTAAAAATTGGCTCTTTTCCAACTCAGTTTTTGAAGATATGAATGATTCAGTTTCGTGATAAAATACTAATAATATAAGTTTGTAGTTTATAAATTGTTATGGAAATTTTATGCTTTTCTTTACGTTTGAATAATTATTTTTACTCGCATTATTAGACATTTGTTTCAGCATATGAAGTATTTATAAATATGTTGAGGTTGACGCAAGATTGAAGGAAATTTCGAATGAAAAGTTGCTGGTTGTTGATTGTTTCTTTGTGCTTTATGCTTTGGTTTATATTGGCTTACTTTTCAATCAGCCCATTCTGGCAATAAACACACAAGCAAAAGGCTCGCAGGATATACTTGTAGATCTGTAAAACATATGTCCCCAGCTAAGCGCACAAACTGTGGACTCATTATATAATTGCAACTGTTTGAAGTTTTCATACTGCTGCCTCTGCTGCTGCTGGTGCTGCTCCTCTTGCTACTGGATATTGGATACTGTGACTTTTGGACCCAACTTGTAGTCGTATTTCTACTTTATGGCCAGGGGTTATGTGTCGTAATTTGTAATCTGAAAACGGCGGCAGAGAAAATTTGTTATCGTTTTTATGTTTGTTGTTAAATTGCCACAGCAACGCGGCAAACGCCAGGGCCAAGGCAAAAGAGAAGTAAGGCATAAAGATTGAAAGGGGTTTTATGCGTCTATCATAATAAGTATTTCTATACTTTTTCCCTTTTTTTTTTTTTTGTGTGTGTGTGTGTGTGTGTGTGTGATTCTCTTTATAGTAGCTGTGTCTTTGGTGTGTGTTACGTCTAGACACAGGTATCCTAGGAAAAGTTGACTGAACTGCAGAGCTAAGCACAAAATACCAGACCAACTCAACTGCTGCTGCCTGAAAGTATGCTACAAAATATTATATTAGCAAACAAAAGCAGCTGCAGTAAATACCCAAGATAAACAACATACAACACGCACAGACACGCACATACAAGCACATACAAGCACATACACGCACAGACAAACAAAAATATCGCTCACCACAAGCGCATTGCGTTGTCTTCTACTTAATGCTACGTGTGGCAACAAAATTATATTGAAATTACAAAATGCTTATGCTTATGCTTATCTCGGCAAACTGGTAGTAGGAGCGCCTTAAAGTGGGCGTTTGGGCCATTGCTAAGACTTGTCTAGTCGTAAGCCCATTAGAAGCTTCCTTGCGGTTTTGTGAGATGCATCTAAAGTAAGCCAAATTACTCATACGCCACATTGTCCTCTTGATTATTACCGACTGCACACTGCGAACCGAAGATTAATACAGCTGCAGAATATTGGATGAATTATCAAGATTCTATTAAAATAGTTGCGGTTTCTCATGATTTTCAGCTTTGTGCACTAAGCATATCAAAAATACTGCGGTTCGGAACTAATAATTGGAACTAATAATAGATAGTCGCTCGGGCCTGAACCTGAAAGGATCCCGAAGAAAGCAGAGTTCAGTACAAAAAATGAAGAAATATATTTAATCGAATGGCCGGTGTTCAGTAATTTAAAAACTATTTTATATAACAAAAAGGCTGATTTGTCCAATAATTTTTACAATACTATATTTCGAAATAAGTTTATTAATATATATATATATACAGAAAATAAAAGAATATACCAATAAAATGAACAAAATAAAAGCTTTAGCAGGTGGCAAAGCCAGACGTTGGACCTTAAAACGCTTTTCCTATGGAACCTAAAGTTTTCTACCGGGTTTAAGCTTCCGAACCAAACCTTTTCAAACATTTGATTAGAAAATGGGTCACAGTATTCAAAAAATGGGCGTGAAACTACTGTTAAATCCAAATTATGTATTTTTCATGCTATAAATCTCAATTTTTATAGGTATTTGCAATGAATTATTCAAGAAAATATTGACAAATTTCGGAAATTCTTCCACCAAGGAAAGAGAGCGGGAAAACTGTATCATCAATGGAAAGTAGGTGAAAAATTATGAAGAGCATTTTTTTTTTCATGGGTTCTGCATTGTTTTTTAAATAAACATTAACTAATGCTGATATATCTACTACAGGTTGAAAATATGCTCAATAAATGCTCAAGCTGAGCGGTATTAAGTTTGAATTTTAATCTTTAAGCTTTTCCGGGCCACGCCGGGTAAGACTGGCTAGTTTACTATAAATTTGCAATATATTCTGAAGAGTTTTCTAGGATTATGAGTATTTTGTTGGCTGTGCTGTGTATTTTATGCACGTTTTAAAACACACAAAAACTGAAAACATAATCATAATCAATAGCTGCCAGAAGCACAAGCTGCCAATTGAGCTCAATCAAGAGGGAGAACAACGAACGGCGAAATGAGAATGACATCGAAACAGACATAAAACGTGGACCATTATCGTCATCATTGTGAGCATCCATCCGATGATGAAACATACTCATATATATCCCTGAATATCCCTGAAGCACGTTTCCCGTTTCTATCTATCGAGTGTAGAGCTGAGCAGAGCCAGAGCAGAACAGCTCATTAATGGTTTTTGTCTGGCATTTTGTCTGCGTCTTTTTGATTGTACTACCTGGTACATACTACCTGGTTCCATTCTTTCTACAGTTTTCAGCGCGCTTTCGTTACCTCAACTACTTCAATTATTTGCTTTGCTTTCAGGTTCAGTTTTTGCCATTGAATAGAATTTAACGCTCATTGTTTGGCCAGGCAGCCAGCCAGCCAGGCAGCCATCGTCCTGGTGGGCGTCGTCTCTTTTGTTCACCGCTAATTAAAGGAATTTTTCAGCAGGTGTTTGCGGTTGCTTGTTCCCACCTCCAACTCCCCCTGCCCCCTCGTGTTCCCCAATTCGACTGCCATTGTGCCAAAGGTGTAACAATATTGTGTTTTATTTATAACCTGCTTCATTTTTTCCTTTCTTCTCTCTTTATTTTGTTCACACGTTTAGCCGCCTGCTAATTGAATATACATTTTAATAGCATAATTTTCATCAGCTCTTTAAACGCCGACATATTGAATATCCTTCCCTATATCCAAAAGGAAATACGAGTCTGCCCGTCTGTCTGTTTGTCTGTCTGTCTGCTGCAACTTTTGGGCCGTATATGTTCTTGGCTTTCTTTGTTGCTCCTCGCTTGGGCGCGTTGGCCCAGAAAATTTCTTTTTTTTTATAGGCATTTGCATAAAGTGCTTTTCAAAGCGAAGTTAAAAGAAACAAACAAGTGGCAAAAATACAAAAAAAAAAACAAAAAAAAAACTGAAAACAAATCGGCGGTTTTTAAATGCTTTTCCGTTGCCTCCGCCCTTCCCCTTCTCCCCTTACGTCCCGTATGAGTTCCGCTTTCGGTGTCTTTGACAGCTAACGAAGTGTAAATATTTGTATAAAAGCGCCTGATATGCTTAGCACTTGGCTGCATTTCATGTCGACGGCCCCGACTTGATATACTTCTACTTATTTGTATTATTTGTAATTGCTTCTTCTATCTGCATACAGAAGCACTTACAACGTGGCTGGGAGAGCCACGGCCAGCCGACCCGAGCCGAGCCGGAGAAATGCCGGAAGTGATTTGTCGACCTGCTACAACACAATAAATACGAGTGGCTAAGGAAATTCTTATCAGTTTTCGAAATAGAATTGAATCTGATGTTAAGGTTAATGATAAATTCAGAAAAACCTGGAGAAAAGCTCTAAAATAGTTGAATGAAATTAACAGCGAATACCTCGAATACATGATGCTCTTTCCTCTACTCAAAGCTAATCTGGAATCTTTACATGGCAGGCAAGGAACATAATGACTCAATTTCAAATTTATTTACAGGAGAGTCAGGTCACTCTATCAGTCTGTGTGTCTGTCCATCTATCTGTCCGACCGTCTGCTTGTTTCAATGCCAAGTAGTGTCCCAGTTGTTAGGGTAAATGAATGAAATTCGGTATTGAACCTACTTTTTCTTACTTGTATGATCAGACTGCTATATCTTCCAAGAAATGATATAGAAAGGAAGATCTGTTAAAAAACTTATTTTATGAAAAACTTTCATGATACATGAAACTTTCAAATTTGCATAGCAAAATAAGAAACAATCGGTCAAAATAAATCAATTTAAGAACATCTTTTAAATGGGTTTTTTCTTGGACTGAAAGGGTGTACAGTTTTTGGTGTGTCGAATATAAATATATATATTTTTTTTTCTGATTTTTTGGGAAGGTATCCCAACTTAAAGGAATCATTATAAAATTTATTGTTGTTATTTCTTCTAAACTCTGGGTAACAATCGTTTCTTAGAGACAGACGGCCAGAAAGAGGTAGACTAAGCCAAGCTAAATTTAATTAAATTGCAAATTTAGAAATTAGTTTTTAGAAATTAGAATGTGCAACAATTCGGAGTTTTCTTCTAACCTACTTTGTATATAAGCCGCTTTATGGCTGACCTCTGCATTGGCAGGCAAAAAAACGGAAAAGCATATGGAAATTACAAGCTAAAAAAGGACTTGCAACTAATCTACTAATAAAAACAAGCTCTCCAAAGCGGATTAACTCATCTCCCATACGATGGAACACTTGTCTATAAAGCCTTAAACCCTTTTAATTTTCCGCACTAAATCACACTCCCCGCTCCCAGCTCCCCTTAACCCCACCAATCCACCCCTTCCAACTGTTTTGGAGGTAATAAAATTAAACAGAGCTTTCAAAACAAAAGCAGTCGCCGTCTCCGTCGCCGTCGCCAAAAGTAAAACACAAAACATATTTGAAGAGTGACGCGACCCCTGTAAACCCCCCCTCCCTCTGAAAATCAGAAATAGAAACCAAAGAATCTAGTCAGGTGTCGTTGGGTCAACAGTTCAACGTACCCCCAAGTGAAACCCGCTACAACTACAACTTGGCTTAAATAAAGAGACTAAAATTATTACAGTTTGCTGACACAGAAAGAAAAAAAATGTATTTTTAAAAGGAGGCCTTGAGTTTGGTCCTCGGGGTCCCCTCGGACAACAGTTCCACACGCTGGCACAGTCAGGGGACGAATGTGGCACAACTGACATGTGAAACAGAGCAAAACAGAAACAATGAAATAGGTGAAAACCGAAGAAAACAGAGAATAAGAAGAAGGAAATTTGACTGCTAAGCTCTGCTAGCTTACCGTTAAAACTGTAATGCTTCCAATAATTCCAATCAGCTAAAGAGCACATCCTGCAGAGGCAAAGAGAGTTTACGGCAAAGCTTACATTTACAGAGAAAAGCTTGAGAGAGAGAGAGAGAGAGATTGTCAGTTGGCGAATGTTGCATAAATCGTCGTATGTTGTGATGATGCGATACGACTAGAATCAGAAGCAGAACACAAAGCGGAACGACACAAAACAAAGCTCAGAAAGGAAAGCAATCCGGAAAAAACTACGAGTAGGAGCACGAGTTTGATATAAAATGTGATATGGAATGGCAACATATGACAGCTGTCATGTTACAGTCCTTAGCAGCCAGCTCCGGCACAATGAAAGTTGGGTTAGGTTGTGGAATTGTGGAATTGTACGAGAAAGATAAAAAAAAAACAACAAAAAACAAATAATAATAGAACTCTGACTCTCCCAGTCGGAAAGGAATTGATGCCTGGGCGGATGGAGCATGGATGATGTGAGGTCGGGTCGGATTAACAGATATCAAGGATTATAAAGTTGTCAATGAATAACTGAATGAAGATAAGCGCAGCCGCCTGGGAAGTCTTCTTTTATTATAAGAACTTTGTGAACTTTTTTCTTCTTTTGTTCCGTGTCAGAACTGATGGAGTAATAAGGCGAACTTAATACAGAAATGGCAATTAAATGGCTTGAATATATAAAGATAACACAATGAAACAGAATATATGAAACCAGCAATGAATGAGCAGACTTGGTGGGAAAGAAACTAATTATTAAGAGTTCTACGGAGAGAGAGAGAGAGAAGGCAAACTGGAATCAATATCTTTACAACTTTGGCTTTCTAAAATACTCCTCTGAAGCAAGGCAGCAAACCAATATATCTATTGAGGATTCTCGGGACTCATTCAACCTGCAATTTTCTAAAGTTCTTTTAAAGCTAAATTTATATTAAATTTGATGAAAAAGTAAGCTAGATTAGGGCAAGTTTATCGCTAAAACAGCTCAAATATAAATCTAAAGATCGAAAGGCTGCGAATAGCGGAATATCTAAAAGTCAATTTCAGTTTCTAGATGAAATTTTTTAAAACCGAACCGACAAGTTTCGTTTGCTTCAGTTTCACCTTCAGCTTTTACTTTGACGCCTAGACTTGTTCCCAATTTGGTTCCACTTGGAGTTATATTAGGTTAGACGGGCTCTAACAAATTCCGTCCCAAAGCTCTTTTCAGCCTTGGCTAATAAATAGCAAAAGAGAACTTTTTTACCTTGTTTAATCTTACTTTTTATTATTTCAAATATTTTTGGAATACTTTTCGCACTAAAATTTCTGTTTTAACTTAATCTATTTTTATATGTTGGCCGAAATATTTTTACTGGCGAAACACAAATTTGGCAATCAGAAATACGTGCAATATATGAAAACACCTCCGAGGTGCAATATATTTTTAGATATCTTCGAATTAGTTGTATATTTTTTCAGAAGCCTGCGCAGGGGGGGAGGAAAAAGATTGACAGGTAAAACGAATCATTTGAAATTTTAATTCAATTCAGGTTTATTCCTAGTAGAGGATCAATTTACAAATACCAATTTCTTTTCCATCGAGTTTCCTCTTTGCTCGCCTGACAACAGTTGCCAAGTTGATCCCATAGTTTCAGCAGCGCAGAGCGGCAACAACAGCTGCTGCTTCGGGGCAGGTGGCAAAGAGAAATGCGAGCATTTTTTCTTTCCTTTTTTGTTTTGCATTTGAAACCCAAATCGAACGGGTTAAATGACGCGTAAAATGCTAGCAACAGCGTGGGTGTTCAGCAAGAAAAAAGCTAGAAAACTGCTAACCATTATACAGAACACAGAGTTATATAGAGCAGAGCAACGACGAGATATTGGATGCGTTGGGAGTCCTGCAGCGCATTAAACTGGAGACACAATAAACTCTGACACGCGCATAAACCTGGGACGACGCCTCGTCTGCCTCTGACATTGGCAGTTGAAGGCGTACAAAGGATGATTCACGGGGAGGTGGTAGGTCGTCTGTGTGGAGGGGGGGAGGGGTGGCTGATACAAAATTGCCACAGAGCTGCTGCACTGTGACCACAAAATGCATGTCAACCGCAGCAGCATTGGGAGCAGCGCAGCGCAGCAACAGTAACAGCGACAACCATAAAAAATAAGAATAAAAAAAACCAAAAAAAAAAATAACATACACACAAAAAATTAATATTTTATAACTTAATTAAAAACACAAAATAAAAAGCTCACATAATATATGAAAATAAATAAATGGCAAGCGGCACGCATCGCTCTCTCTCTCTCTCTCTCTCTCCCACTCTATCGCTCTCTCTGAGGTCAGTGGCAACTTTAAGTTGCCGCCACGGTCATTTTTATTATTCATACGCCGCGTGGCACGCGATGCAACGCAATGCAACGCCCCGGTACGGTAAAACGTTCCTAACGTGAACTCTGCACAGTCAATTTAATTTTAATTTACACTTCATGCATAAAAAATGAAAAACTGGTAAAGAACGGTTATCCACGATACACCGAATACTGCATACCCTTCCAATACCCTTTTGAAAATTTCCTCTAAGTTCATTTATTTTCAGTAGTAGTCCGATCTTAAATATTTTTTGGATGGATTTAACAAAAAATCTTAATCTATTTCTATTATTTTTCTGGCTCAAAAACTCAGAGCTAGTCTGCATAGAAACTGATACTGAAAATGTATACTTTATTGTGCTGGAAATGGCGCCTTTAATGCATTCAACACATCTCGTGACGAAATTATACTACCCGCAAGAAAGGGTATAAAAATGCACGCGCAGCATCAACGCCAATTGATGAGCAAGGACGACAAAAAGCTGATAGCTGCGTTTACTTTTACCACGCCTCCATTGAATGTGTGCACAATATTTATATAAAAATGGTTTCCACCAACGCCTCCACAACTCCTCCTCCTGCTCCTCCTCCACCACCACCGCTTGCAGGCCATTAAACACGGGACACCGCTGCGGTCGCCGCGATTGTCTGTGCAACTATGCAACGGAAACGGGATACGGGATATTTTATAGGGTAAAGACAAGCGGAAAGGGGAACTACACAGATTGCAGAGAATGGACCTCCAGCTGTACTCGTAACTGTCCATACTAACACATCCATATACACATGTAGACTCGCATATATATGTGTTAGCCGACATGCTTGTTTTACAAGCTGTCGAAACATTAAATGGGTTATCCGCGACACATAGAATTAGTTGTGGTTCACGCCTTCAAAAAGCAGATGATTCGGATTATGTGGCTTCTCTTTTATTACTGGCATTGCAATTAGATGATTAAGAAATAAGTAATTGCATAAATATGCTAGAAAGAAAGGGAAAAATGCTATATATAGAAAGCTTTCTGGGAGATTGACAAAAGTATTGGTAATATAGATAGGTTTCAGAGAGACTTTCAGTAGAGAAACAGATTCGAACCAATAATTCCTGGTCATACACTATTTTCCAAGCGGAGGTGTCGATAGTAGTTGGAATCATCTGCTAGATGAACTCAGATTTAGGCTGGCTATGAAGTCTCTTTAAACAATATCAGACAACTCGGTGTCGGTAATCAACTGACGCAAGGGATACCTCATATGAATCCCAGGACATAGGGAGTTGGAAATGCTGTGCAAGCCACCAAAGTCTCCCCTTCCCGATAAGGAGAATATTGACATTCACTTGCCCAGCTGTAAGCTTGAACTCGAAGGTGACAGAACAACACCCACATATGCAAATCGTCCGCTAAGCCTGGCCAATACGCTGCAAAAAGCGCTCGCAAGAACTCTGTCAACTGACTAACTTCTTTCGACTTCTGCCCAACAGTAGTAAGCGGAATCCCAGGTAACTGGCTAATACCTATCTACTCTGCTTTGCATAGCCAGTAACTCTAAACCCTGAAAGCGTACTAGGATTCATACAAGGATTCAAGCATCCAGCTAGGACACAGCTTAAGCAGTTCTGAGAAACCCTTCGTAGATAAAAGTGGATAAGCATAAGGGAGTCAAGGATGTGCGTACCGAACCTAATCTCATCTCTTCTGCCTGAACGAAAACAAGTTTAGGCATGCACTGAGAGCCGTTTCGCAAAAAAATATATTTCTGAGGTTGCTGGCATGGCTTTTTGTGGAATTCAATCCCAGTTTTGGTCTTAACTAATGGGGACATAGCTGAATAACTCACTGAATTCAAGGCTCAACAGTTGGAGTAAAGCTTAAAGCAAAGGACAACTTTGTTGGCCTGCGTCTGAATCCTTCGCCTTTTCACTGACCCACAGCAATGGATCTATCAAATGGCTGGCTTCCCCCAAGACTGCCATGTGAAGCTCTAAAATCCAAACAATGAGAACAACGCAAGCAACCCACATGCAATGAAAACATTGAAATTGTTTTGTTATTGTTATTGCAAGTTTTGCTGTTGTTGTTGTTGTTGTTGTTGCTGCTGCGGTACCCTGCACTCTAAAGCTGTAGAGGACTTTGTATATGAATTTTTATTCCAACTATTCAATAGAGTCTCTTATTGCTGCAGAGAACATTCCCCAGTTGGGATAGTTTGGTATTAAGCTATAGGGTATCTTGAAGTCGAGCTTGTGTCGAGTTGCTGTTGTTGTCTGACCCATAAAACAAACACAGCAGCGGTTTGATGCCGGTCATATGCGAGTTCTGGGCCCATAAACAAACCAAAATGGTAGACAAATAAACCTGTACCGGACTGTCATACAGTTAAGCACACATCAAATTGTCCTGATTGATGAATTCTCCCTAAAAAGGAATACTACAGTTAATGTGGTTAAATTCACTAGTTTCAATTTAACCATATTCAGTTGGGACTGACTTTTGTAGGCAATCAACAAAAGGAATATTTATTTAGAAGGTCCATTGTGTATTGCATTGAAGGAGCCATCTCCGATCCCATATAGAATACGTACTTTTAAGCAGGTAAAAGAGACGAACCATATTCTGTCTATATGTCTATCTAATTCTATGAGAATTCTGTCCGGATCGGTTAAACGAACATTCGGCTCAAACGTTGCTGCAGGGACCACTTTTTTCTTTATCAAGGAAATCTTTTTTTTTGATTTATTATCTTGTTTCAGGAGGAGTAAAAACTGAAAAACTGTCAGGAAAACATTAACAATTCTTTCCTTGAAAATATACATTATTAATGTACGGAAATATATCGTTTTTTTATCGAATATAAATAAATTTATAGGTATTTCAGGCAAAGCCTTATGTTTTTTGTAGTCTACTTATTTCTTTTTTTATTTTAATACTAAAATTCGAATAGGCATTGTTTAAATTTTCATTTCAAAAATTTTTAATTTTAAATTCTTGCTGCCATCAAAATTCTAATATCAGCGATATAAATTTTATAATGTTCCGGGAGAAGCTGGCATACCAAGCAATGTACTAATAAATTATCCCTCTAAGCATGGTCTACTCGAGATTGCTCGATTGCTCGACTAGCAATATCTGTCCCAAATTCAGCCAGGTTATCCTTTTCTATAAGCTTTTCCCTTTAGTATACCCTTCTCAAGCCTAATTTTCAATGGGTATGTGCATCTGTAAGACTTCCATCACTACCTTAAAACTTGGTAAAGGGTATTTTCTAGTCAAGCAATCTCGATTAAAGCTTTGCTAATCTCATAAGATTTGTTCAAGGAACTTTTGTACTAACTTTTTCTTTTAATAGAAATATTTTTAAGTATAAATTAAACGTTCCTAAATCGACCACTGTGCGCAGCCGCAGCTGTGGGAACGAGAGGTTAAACTCAGCTTTTAAGGGAATGAAGTTTATCATCCCTGCTGAGGCCTTTCACCTAACAAAACTGTTTCAGGACGACAAGCATAAGGACAAAGTAAACTTAGGTGTGGGTGGTAAGTGCTACACTAGAACTATTTATTTAAATTCATAATTATTTAATGATAATTCTCTTCACAGCTTATCGCACCGATGATAACGAGCCATTCATATTTCCAGTTGTAAAAAAATGCGAGTTGGAAGTAGTCAACGATCCTAAAATGAATCACGAGTATCTGCCTATGTCTGGCAATCCAGATTTTATTAAAGAAGCCACAAAACTACTTCTGGGCAAGGACTGCAAGGCATTGAAAGAGAAACGCGTAAGGAAACAGCTTAAATTAAAGGATAACTAATAATAAGGGTATTCCTTTCTTTTGGGCAGGTTGTAGGCATTCAATCTGTGTCAGGAACCAATGGCGTTCGATTAGCTGCGGAATTCTTATGTCAAATTATGAAGCGACGTATTTGTTACGTACCGAATCCTACCTGGGAAACTCACATCAAGATCTTTGAGCAAGTGGGTTGCAAAAAGATCAAGGAGTATCCCTACTGGGATGACAAAATCTTTAAAGTCGATATATCCCGGCTGTTGAACGCACTTTGTTCGGCTCCAGAAGGCGCTGTTGTTTTGCTACAAACGTCAGGACACAATCCGACTGGAATGGATCCTAGCAAAAAGGAATGGAAGCAAATAGCTGAGGTTATGAAAGAACGCAACCTGTTCCCATTCTTCGATACGGCCTATCAAGGATTTGTGTCTGGAGATCCCAACGTAGATGCCTGGCCAGTTCGGTATTTTGTTAAGCAAGGCTTTGAGCTAATGGCGGCACAATCCTTTTCGAAAGTAATGGGACTTTATAGTGAGTACTGATAGAACAGGATAAATGTAGAAATTTGAATGTCGAACTTTTGTTCTTGCGAACTTAGATGAACGCGTGGGCAATGTGGTAACAGTTGTGAGGGATAAGAAATCAGTTAATGCCGTAGCTTCCCAATTCACAAGCCTGGTTCGAATGAATTACTCCAATGCTCCGGCATTTGGCAGTCGAGTGGCGGCTAAAGTGCTCAACAAAGAGGAATACAGAAAAGAATGGTGAGTATTCTGAAATATTATTCAATACTTTTAATTATTTCTTAAATATAAAGGTTGAAAAATTTACGAGATATGACGGATCGTATTAAAAAAATGCGCAAAGAATTGACTAAAAGACTCGTTGAGCTGGAAACACCCGGTTGCTGGGATCACATAGTCCAGCAGAGTGGAATGTTCTCCTACTTAGGGCTAACTGGTTAGTAGGCCAAAAAGACTTTTACTCTGAGAATAAACCTTCTTTAATCCTATTCTAACAGAGGAACAAGTGAAACAATTGATAAAAGAAAAGCATATTTATTTGCTAAAGACGAGTCGCATAAATGTCTGCGCCTTGAATTCCCATAATATCGATTACGTGGCCGAATCAATTAGCAAAGTTGTGGCAGGCTGTCCATAACGATGAGGAATGCGGGCTGTGAACCTTAACAATACCTTTTATAGTAAAATTCCTATTTAATTAATTCCTTTTACAAACAGTATAAATATTGATTGACTTGCTTTAAGAATAAAAATAACTTCCAAAGTGTACAATAATGATTCATTTAAAAAACTGTTGAACCCTTTGCTTGTATTAGCTTTGTCTGATATAGTAATCCGATTTGAACAGTTCTTGGAATGTGATTAGAGAATAGAGGCTCAGATCTTACTTGTAAGTTTTATCTAGATATCTTGAGAAATAAAAGAGTTTTCTATACAACAACTTTTGCACCGATTGTTCCTTTCTCTGGCAGCTAAAATAATCCGATCCTACCAGTTCCGATATACATATATACGGCCTGCAACCGACTCAATACCAGATTTCATTGAGCTGCCTCTAAAGCTAAAAGACTGGTTTATATATAAGCAGACAGACGGGTTTATATCAACTTGTCTGATCCCTGAAGATACTGACAACTGTACACATATAACAAAGTTATGATACCCTCGGCAAGTGCTTATCTTGGAAAGATCCTTCTTTAATAATAATCCGTTTTAATATTAAATTTTGATGAATGTTTCGTGGTGAAAACATCGCATTTCCAATATTTTCTTCCAACTTTCTCTGCTAGAAATAACAACTCGTATATGAATAGTTGACGAGTCCAACTGAGAAGTCTGAATTGGAAAATACTCATCAATTCGGCTAACAATGATAATGAGCCTTCAACTGAAAGAAAACTGAAGAAAATCCAAAGATTACGTATCCTAGCAGACTATCATAGTGTTTACTGACAGATAATTGACTGTAAGTTTAAGAATGCTGATTCACTATTTCCCAACGGGCTTTATTTTCAATCAATTATTAATAATTAATTAATTATTGCGTTTCTTTGTTTGTCTGCTGGCCGTAAGTAGCTTCCTTCGGCTCTGGCTGCTCGCCCGCTAGGAAAGAGGACAGCAATTCAAACATCATCGTCTTCTTCTTGATTGTCGATCATTTTTGGTAGTAGCAACAAGAACAGCAAAGGCAGAGCCATCATCAGCACGATGGGGCTGAACAGGACGTCAGTAAACTTCAATTGGTCGCGTGTCTGGAAATATTCGTTGCGCTTCAAAGGCTTCATCTTCAGTGGATATGGCACTTGAATGGCCTGCTCGGGGTCTATATAGTTGACTTTACGTGCCCGAATTTCGCCTTTCGAATTGATTTCAACACTAACGGGCTCATAGTAGATGTCAGGATGATAAACATGTAATGTGTAACAGCCAGATGGAACTCCACTGATAATAAAGTGTCCATCTGTGCGTACAAATCCCTTGAATTCACCATTGTTAATGCAGATCGAGAGATCCGTGTGCCATTTATTCTCGCTGAGCACAGTTACTGGAGACAGGTCTTGGTCCGTTCCGGATTCCAGCTCGGGGGGATCCACCTTGCCCTCGATGGTATAATAGCTAGGATAGCAGGCTATTTCACCAATGAGCTCATCCTGGTCGATAGCCACCTCACAGCTGCGCAGTGCTATAAGTGTGGTAATTATAAACAATTTATTAAACATTTTTTCTTTATTCAAACTGATGTGATGTATTTCTCTCTACGATTAATTGAAGATTAACTGAAACGAATATGCTGAAACAGCTTGAGAAATATTTCAAACCTACTTTGATGCAAATATTTCATTCTACTTTTAGTATTACGTTCAACCTTTCAATTTGACTTAGTGAACGTTATCATTTGAAAATAATTTTTAAAAATTTTATAAATTTTCTGCACAGAATCGGTATTTTAATAAACAAAATTTCAAAATGTATATAATTGCAGCAGAGGCGCTAGTATCCAAGGCCAAGTAATTATGTCTACTCATCTAATTAGCACCCAGAGAAAGCCTTCAATATAATCTATTTCCAGCTTGGCCATCCATTCCAGCCGCCGATACACCTGCGGCAATCAAGGGCCAAAATCGGCTTTTGAGGAAATGAAAGTAGTTAATTCTGCTGAGGTCTTTCATCTATCACAAATGTTTCAAGAGGACAAAAATGAAAAGAAAGTAAACTTAGGTGTGGGTGGTAAGTGCAAACGTTCACATATTTATTTAAACTAATTATTAATTAACGACAATTCTCTTCAAAGCCTATCGTACCGAAGAGAACGAGCCATTCGTACTTCCAGTTGTAAAAAAATGTGAATTGGAAATAGTCAATAATCCAAAGATGAATCACGAGTATCTGCCTATGTCTGGCAATCCAGATTTTATTAAAGAAGCCACAAAACTACTTCTGGGCAAGGACTGCAAGGCATTGAAAGAGAAACGCGTAAGGATACAGCTTAAGTTAAAGGATAATTAATAATAAGAGTATTCCTTTCTTTTGGGTAGGTTGTAGGCATTCAATCTGTGTCAGGAACCAATGGCGTGCGATTAGCTGGGGAATTTTTATGCCAAGTCCTGAAGCGGCGCACCTGTTTCTTGCCGAATCCCACTTGGGAAAACCACGGCGCTATCTTTAAGCAATCGGGTTTCAAACAGATCAAACAGTATCCCTATTGGAATGCCAAAAGATTCAAAATTGATATGTCCAAGCTGTTGAGCACACTCTCTTCGGCTCCAGAAGGTGCTGTTGTTTTGCTCCATGGATCGGCACACAATCCGACTGGATTGGATCCCAGCAAGAAGCAATGGAAACAAATTGCAGAAGTGGTCAAGCAAGCCAAGTTGTTTCCATTCTTTGATTCGGCATATCAAGGATTTGCCACTGGGAATCCGGACCGCGATGCCTGGGCAATACGGCATTTTGTAAATTCAGGCTTTGAGGCAATGATAGCCCAATCCTTCTCCAAGAATATGGGTCTATATAGTGAGTACCATAGAGAATCGTAGGTATTCAAATAGATTCATATTTTTATAACCTTTCTGTGTTATTTAGATGAACGCATTGGCAATGTGGTGACAGTTTTGAAGGATAAAAAAACCGTTCCTGCTGTAGCCTCGCAATTTACGCGCTTAGTTCGCATAAATTATTCAAATCCTCCGGCATTTGGCAGTCGTATTGTTGCTCAGGTGCTTAGTAATCCTGAGTACAGAAATCAATGGTGGGTTTTACATAAGATTAACATAGGCTTAACATAATAATAATCCTTATATGCAGGATGATAAATATTAAGGAAATGACAGATCGGGTTAAGCAAATGCGCAAAGAACTCTCCGAAAAGCTCGTAGAGCTGAAAACTCCTGGTCGCTGGGATCACATAGTCAAACAGTGTGGAATGTTCTCCTATTTAGGCATAAGTGGTAAGTTAAAATATATATTTTAAATCAGAATAACTTAAAGTAATCCCTTATAGAGAAACAAGTGCAAAAATTGATTAAAGAGAAGCATATTTATATGCTCAAGTCGGGTCGTATTAATATTTGTGGATTAAACACCAAAAATATCGATTACGTGGCCAAATCAATCAGTGAAGTGGTTAAACAGAGCGCTAAAGATGGTAAGGATGGTAAAGATGGCAAATCTGATAAGGATACCAAAGAAAAGGGAACTTGTTAAAAAATATTGTAAAATTTAAAATATTCTTTTATTTTAATATTTACCAAAGTAAATCTATAAGAGTCGCTTGAAACATTATAAATATAATAAGGAATTAATTGCTGGTAGATAAAATTTGGGGAAGTATTAAATATAATAGAAGATAATAGAGAAAGGAGAACCAAAAAAGAAAGAAGATTTTTGAAGTATGCATGAAACTTAAGTCTAAAGTGTCGGAGCTTAACCGAAACTATTACCAAATTTCTCAAACATTTTCTGAGCTTGGGAGGTGAAGTTCCAAAAAAAATGTATATTAGAAGAGTAACAGTAAATTTGAACTTGATAAGATAAGGAAATTGGCATTCCAAATAGCTACCGAATCTCTTTTTCTTAGTGGAAACATTCGTCATAAATTTCGTGGCCAAGCTTGATCTTTTGGCTCATGCCTTGATGACTGGGATAGTCAGTCAGGAAAAAGAGGTTTTTTTATAAGAGAAATGCCAAATGAAGCACACAAACCGTGGATAATTTCATTCATTACAACTATTAGAAGAAATACATCATATTTACAGACCATTAGTGCAGAGTTGGCCCAAAAATATTTCAATATTTGCCGACAAGCATTTTTTTGCTAATGTTTCAATTAACTTGAACAAAAATATTTATGAGCGGAGCGACGTACACACAATTTATGGGTGGCGGCAGAGGGGAAGAGGGGTCACACATAAACACACACACTCTTTTTCTGGCCTACTCGCACTCCTTTTGGGCTGCTACCCATCTCTGTTCTACACTCACGCAAGCTGGCCGACAACATAATTTGAGTCTATTTGGCGTGTAGCATACTTTTCAGCGTCGGGCCGACTGACGCACAGCGGCAGCCACAACAAAAACACACGCACACGCACACGCACACGCACACGCACACCACCCATACACAGATAAAAGCAATCAAGTGTCGCTGAAAAAACAAAGCATAGCCAAAGAGCAAGCGTTAAGGGTTGCCGGGGAGTACAAAGGGGGCAACGGAGAGAGTTTTGGATGGGCGTTACGGTAGATTATGCGTAACAAGCAACAAAAACGATAAGTTGCAAAGTTGAGTTAACATCGATTATGTTTTACCAACCGGTTTCAACTTCATTTCGACCAATTTTAATTAGACCATAAATTGAGCGAGTACCAAAATATGGGTGCTTATACAAACCGGTTCAAAATCTTGATACACTCCTATTTTTTGGAATTCAACTTTCACTGAGCCATTTACTGCAACGGAAACCGATTTGGTTCAAAAATTATATTTAGGCTTAAGTTTAGGCTTAAGTTTCCTTTTAAATCCTTAAATATTATTTAGATCAGGTCTTTTGGGTCTTAAAATTATAGTAATAGAAATTAATATAAATATATTTTTCTAATCGCAGGGTCGCTATAAATGAGTTTCTCTGAAGTTATTCTCTTCACTTAGAGCAATGTAAAGGGATATAGAAATTAACCAAAGCTCGAACCGAAATAAATGATTTTGGGTTCAAAGCCCAAAACCTTCTGGAATTGAACCAGCTCCCTAATAAATTGTGGCGTTTACAACCTTGACTTCTATATAGTATTATTATAAGTTTATATGCAAATTCTTTTTTATTTCGACTGAAACATTGAGGATGGCATCTCTGAACCTATAAACTATGTGCTTCTATCAATGATCTGGATGTTCAGACAAGCTGATGTAGCTGGGTCCGTCTGTCCGCCTGTTCGTTTATCCACCTAACCGTCTGTGCGCATATTTCCATGTAAACTAGTCTCTCAGTTTTTGAACTAACTAAATGATATTTAGTAGTCGCCTGTTTTTGAACGCAGCACACAAGTCGGAAGCGGATCGGAGAACTATATTATATAGCTCCAATACAAACAATTGCTCTAAAATATTTTAGATTTTACATGGAAAACATTTCAACTTCCTTAGATATCTTCATGAAATTCATTAGTTGGACGTTAGAATGTAATAATCTAGATCGAACCACTATATCGTATAGCTTCCATAGGAACATTCTATCTGAATAATTAAATTTAACAACAATTTTGAAAAGCTCATGCCAGCATTTCTATGTAATTTGTACTTTGTAGAATATAATTAAAAGCTTAAAAGGAATGTATATTTTAAAATGTATCTAAAATATGATGAAATTGTTGAGAAATCCTTTCTCGGAATGCATACGAGTATGACACACACACACACACATCAGACAGTGCTGCTGCTCCGTTCGACATCATCAACATCGACAGCATCCACAGCGACCAAAAATCAATGGACTGGAAAATATTTATGATGCCCACATATTTGTAGAGCGGAAGGGAAAAGTAAGGGAAGTGAGGGGAGGGGAGGGGAGGGGAGGGGAGGGGGAGGGGAGGGGAGGGGAAGGAAGGGAAGACAGGACGGGGGAACTCCTGGGAGATGGCAGTCGCCTGGTGTGAAGTTTGCCAAAATGGTAAAAGTTGACAGTTGCGTATGCAAAATGGTACCAGGATTGAGGGAGGGCCGAGGAGTCTGGTTTGGCAATTAACAGGCATAAAAATAAGTTGCAACTGCCGTCGATGAATAAATTTTGGGTGCAATATACACACACATTTAAACACTCACACACACACATATATATATATATATGTGTGTATATATTTTTGAAGACCCTTGGCCCATTGGAGGCAATGGCGGAGCCTGCAAAAGCATTTGCCGCTTCAGTGGCCACCCAAAAGGCATTTCAAATATAAATCGCAGCCAAAGAGCTGCCTTTTTGTGTTTGGGTATTTGGTTTCAGTTTTTCACTTTGTTTCTCTTTCTTTGCCCCTGCCCCTGCCTCTGCCTCTGCCTCTGTCTCTGTCTCTGTCTCTGCCTCTGACAATTTTCTTCTTTTGCTGTTGCCACTCGACGAATGTGTTGCCTTTTGTTCGAATTTATTGTCTATGCAATAGGTTTCGGGACGGGGGCGTGGCAGGTTCAACACACACACACATACGCTCCCAGCAAAGTTTATCGATCTAGAAACCATTTGTGTGTGTGTGTACGTGTGTGTGTGTGTGTGTGCTGCCTGTCTGTCTGGCTGTCTGCCACGTCTTATGTGTTTCTGGTTTGCCTACGATTTTCCTTTGCATTTCCCGTTCAACACACATATTCCAGATACTCGCAGCTCCCAAGGAATCTTAGTAAATTGGTTTTCAAAAAAACAAATATTTGCACAATCATTGCAGGAAAACGTTCATTAAAGTGTGATTACTTATTACTTATATTGACAAATCCTCAATTCAATTGCGTCTACTCAAATCACTCCTTAATACTACTCAGACTTGAGCGTACGCTGCGAGTATTTAATATACACGTCTAAATATATATATATTCCTATATAGATATATATATAAAGGTTAAGACGGGCTTACTATGAAGTCGAATTTATTTTGGTAGAAAAGTTTCAAGTATTTTAAGCCCAAACAATTACGGCAATTATACATTAACGCCAGCGGCAGGCCAGCAAAAATCTCTATTTAATTGAATGCTAATGAAATTTCTAAGCCCAATTACTATGCTGGCCGCCTAAATTATTATTATTATTATTGTTTACATTTACGCCCAGTAAATTATTCTTGGGAATTTAATACTGTTAAGTATACAAAATTAAATAACAAAGAGCGATCGACTTTCTTTCTTTCCTTTTAAAGAAAGCTTTTTAATCAGTTAATCAATGTTCTGTGAAATCTAGATTCAGCTTGGCGTCTTATTACCAAAGAACTAGACAAAAATTATATGAGAGCATCTAAATACAGAGAGAAAACATTAATAGTTCTTTTGTGTAATCAATCCTAATCATTCTCCAGTTGAATTCAATACCAAAATTCTTATTTGAAGTAAGAAATTAGACAAAAATTATATGAAAACATCTATACACAATTCCAATCATTGTCTGACTGAAATCAAGCCAAAAATTCTTATTTGAAGTAAGAAACTAAGCTTTGTTTGGTATGACTGAAAGCTGAAATGAAAAAGAATTGTTGGAGCTTCATGCTCATTCTTCAACCTAATTAAAAGGATTAAACTAATTAGCTTAATTTTGCAAGTAAATTGCCCGACCATATTGGGTTCCCAGAAAGGTGACTTTTATCCCGGATCGGGCTCAAAATTACTCAATTTAAGAGCAATCAAGTCTGTCTTTCTTTCTGTGTACACATATATATATATATATAAATGTATTTTATATATTTTTAAAAATTAAAGAGAATATGTGTATATGTATCGTTTGAGAGCTGAGACTCAGACTCAAAGTTAGCAGACATTTTCCAGACCGCAGACCAAAGGAAAATCCAACAGCTGCTGTTTCCTTTGACGCCTCATTTGAGGCGCTAAGGCAACAAACAAAACGCAGACAGTTCGGGTTCGGTTCGAGTACTCGTTGCATATAGGACGAGTAGTATAAGAAAATTTGCTCAATCGCCTGTCAGACCTTCGACGCCTTCGATGAAATCCAATCTGACGCGTCGCTCTTAATGCTTTGTCATTGAATTTTTAATTTAATTTAGCTGTAAGCAACGTCTGGTAGCAGCCGCAGCAGCAGCAACAACAAATAAATGAAACGAAAACTCAATTTCTTTTATTAAACCCAAACTTAGGGCATTGATTTCAGCATACAAATTGTCTAATCAAAAACAAATTTCATTTGAATAGTGTTTGATCTCTCATCAATGTAGCAGCAAAAACGTGACATCTTAGCCCAGATTGTCGCCAGGTGATACACCTGCTTAATAATGAAGCCAAGAATCAAGTCTCCGGCAACCGAGAAGCGAGAGCCGCCAACCGACAACCGGCAACCGAGAAATGTGAAATGAGACCCGTGACAACCGCAGAAAAAACACATCATGGAGAGAAGAAGAAACCACTGGATGGGGGGGGGAGCAGGCAGTGCTTTAAGGTCTGTTGGCAACCACAGCGGCAAAAATTATGCTATTAAAATGTATTTTTTCAATTAGCCAACACGCTTTTCTTTCTCTTCTGCTCGCCTTGGTTCACCCTTTGCGCCACCCTATTTGTTGTGTTGTCTGTCAAAATGTTTTCGGCATTATTAAAAGGCACACGCTGCGTATACGTAATGTAATTTCACTTTAGATGTGCGCTGCTCCTAATTAGAGACGCGGCCAGACATATTTGAGTTCTACCTCGGCATCTCATCACCCCGCCTCGCCCCACCCCCGCCAGCCGTCTCCTCCTCCACAAGGCACCCCAAGAAAACAACAATCAACAATGGTGAATGGCAAATGGCAGCGAAACATTGCTGGCTTTGTGTAAGCAAACAAATTTTAATTAAAAACCGCAGAGCGGCACATTAAAAAGTGCCAAAAAAGTAAAGTTCAGCCACAAAATTTGTTGCAAAATTATGCGGGCACACCGAAAAGTTTAATGGAATTTTGATTTGCCACGTAACTGGAGCAAAACCAAAAAAAGGCTTACAACATTCTCCTACACATTGATAATTACTCATGGCATTGGTCAATTGGTAAGCAAAATACCCTCACAAGTTAGGCATAGGCGACTGTATTTATATCTATAAAATTTGATAAAAGATCCATTCGAAATTGTGCTACATCAAACTAGTAAGAAAAGGCTTTCTTCTCCGTCCAGTCTGGAATTGATTGATCCTATGACAGCTGTATAATATAGTCGCTTAGTTCTGATGTATTACATATATTTTGTGGTTTTGCAGATGTATCCTTCCCTCTGTAAGGGTATTAAAAAGAGTGAAGATTTTCCTCTACGCTTCGATAATATATCTTTAAAGTATCAAAGCTTAACTCCTCAATTTATTTAAAGATATTCAAAGTAGTTTAAACATGTCCTTTCTCATCAATTTGACTCATTTCTTTCCTATTCTAAAACCACTTCTAATATCTCTTAAATCTGAAAATAAAATATGTTTCCACCATTAAAATAAGAATAAAGAAGCCTTTTTTTTTTAAAAAAATAATGTTCTTTGTTTTCTGCACATTTATTAAAGAATTTTTGGCGTTTTGCATTCTGCATTCTGTGGCAACTTAAATATCCTTTTGCCCGAACTTCACGCATTTCGCTGGAAAAGTTATTATCCAAAAAGGGCAGAAGTTAAATGCTCTACGCCAAAAGTTAAAACCAGTGCTAGAAAAGGTAAATGAAAGGCCACAATATGCACGTAAATATGCAGGACTTCTCCCGCCTGCCCCACCGTCTTTGTGTATGAATGTCCTTTGCTGAGAAGTTGTATTTAGCATATGTGCAACTGCAATATTTTGAAGATATGAGAATGTACTCGTAGTCCTTGTACTTTTGGCCAGATACGAGCTTATATGTGTATGCACATTTAAATGTGAGTTTTGTTGGTGTAATCCGAAACTTCATTAGGCCAAGTGGCTGTCCGGTCAGACAGGAGAGGAAGGAAACGAGAGAGGGAGAGAGAGAGAGCGAGAAAGAAGAAGATGTAAACTTTGCCGTCTAATAAATTGAAATCTAAGTAACTGCCATGTGAGAGGAGCATGACCACAATTTTCATTTGTGTTAATAACGCCAACGGTCAGCTTTGATTGTGCATTTTGTGCCAACAAGTTTTGAGGTGACCCAACCCAATACCCAATCCCAATCCCAATTCGCCTCTCTCCAAAAACTTTCGAGTGCAACAAGAAATGGAAGGAAGGTGGAACGGGCCACGAGCAATGAGGATGCAGGAAGGAAGAGAAGGAAGCTCCATTACGTGGCATCTTGGAGACGGTGATGCCACTCGAAAACCACTTGGGCAATTACCAGCTGAAAGTTTGCGCCTGGACCCAGCAGCTACACAGAGAGAGAG
Organism: Drosophila repletoides; assembly: GCA_018150835.1. Classification (NCBI taxonomy): domain Eukaryota; kingdom Metazoa; phylum Arthropoda; class Insecta; order Diptera; family Drosophilidae; genus Drosophila; species Drosophila repletoides. The sequence goes on from JAECWQ010000031.1 coordinate 871,248, forward strand.
AGAGAGTATGACAACTTTCGTCAAGCTCCGGGGAATTCAACTTTTTTGCCAAGCTCTCAACTGCGGTAATTGCGTGCGTATTGTTGTACATGGCGCGGAAATAGGAACGACACTGAGAATTGGGTTCAGCTTTAAGGTGCGCCCCAAAAGCAATTACCGAACCCGAACTCCGAACCCCGAGCCCCGAGCCCGATCCCGTTCCCGATCCCAAAACTCGAACCACAGGCCCTGAAAGCCGTAACTAACTGCAGATGCAGCTCTCAAATGCACTGGACCGACAGCATCAATCAAAGCGATTTGTCTGCTAGATATAGAGAGGAGTCTGGGCCGGCTGGCGAAGGGACCTCGTCCTGGCCAAAGGGAACAAGAGTGAAAAGATCGAGTGCCAAAAATGTGAAACTTAATGCGTTGCAATCAGTCAGGATTTGACGACGCTTGAGTGCATATTCATGACTGACCCATGGACCTGCTACACTTAAAAAAAAAAATAAGCACCTTACAACAATTGTGCTAAAAAAATGTAATTAGTAAAAAACTCAGCAGGAACACTCAAGCCGATTGTGCGCGACTAGGAAATACTCAGTTCCACCAGGTCTAAAGATGCCTCATACACAGATGCACTCGGAAAGGAAGCGCCGTCGTTTCTGCTTTAGTTTCACTTTGTTGAATAACCTAAAAGTTCCTTTAAAAAAATTTATAATATCTAAGAAAAATAAGAGAAATTCACTTTTATTTCAGACTTTGTTTTCTGACCCACACATAAATATTATATAAATATTTAAATTTAAAAACAAGTTTTAAGAATTTGTCTGTCAAAGCAAAGGCTTTTTTTCGCTAATAACAATATACAATTTGAATAAAATTTATTCCAACCTCTAGAGAATTTCCAAAACTATTCAAAAAGTGTAAAAAAACGGCTGCAGCCCTCATTTTTTTTTCGCAGTTTATTGAAATGGCTGGCACAATCAAGTACTTCGCCTGCCGGGCCAATGTGGCGTATGATTGCTTTGATTTCCAATAAGTTTCACAAGCATCGCATTAACATAACGCATGGGCGTATGGGCTGCTGGCAAGGGGCAAGTGGAAAGGGAAATAAAAGGGCGGACAGTTTGATATGAGATGCATGCAGCTATGAAATGCAAGTATATCGAGTTTAAATTGAATATCCATATTTGACGCATAAACCAAGAAACAACAACAAAAGGAAAACGAGAACAAGAACAAGAACAACATGGAATGCAAGCAGGTAAGTAAAATACAGCTTTGTGTATTGCATAAGAGGAAAAGAAAAGCGAAAAAATACTAAACAAGCATAAAAAAGGAGGCATAAAAACGTGTAGTAAACTCTGACTGAGAGTCGAGAGCCTGGAAGGAGTTGGCCACTTGTGGGTTGGCTTACTGCTGGCTGGTGGCTGGTGGCTGGTGGCTTGCCAACTGGACTAACTAGTATATGTTGCAGGGCAGGGGAGGGACGGGAATGGAATAAGCAACAACAAGCCAACATATTATGACAACAATAAAACGTAGCATAGTAATATACAATAAAAAGCGGTCGAACGATGATAACACTGCGAGGTGTGCTCGAACGTTTGGAGAGAAAATCATATTAGAAATATTTATAAAACCAATAAGAAGACGATAGAATATGGAATTTGGCAGATATATGATATGGTAGGAAGATCGGAATCTCGATAAATACTGAGGTACAAAGCTAAAGCCAGCAAATTTACGTGAATATCAAATAAAAAAAAACATTTAAAAATATTGTTTCAAAAGAATGTTGCTATTTAAACAGGCAACTTAAATAGGTGCACTTGAGTTCCCAGAAAAAAAAGCATTCTATTTAAATATGATAAAATAAAAATAATATAATAAAATAACTATAAGCTTTAAAAGGAGAATTTCTTTTAATATTTTCACAATTAATAATTGAGCTATTCAGAAAAAATGATTTCGTAAAGATTTCTCTGCTATCTTCAGAGGTATTCTCTCTATTGCATGGAACAATAGTTGAACCTTATCAAGTTGAGTACAGAGAAGAGAATCAAACAGGAAATATTAACCAAAATAAACCGATTAAAACTAGAATGGAAACCGGAACCGATACATTAAATGTAGCTATTTCCGGCAGCGATAGAATCCAAGCGATCGCTTTGGTACGCAAAGGAAAGAGAGACAGAAAACAAAGCGATATCAGGACCGGAACCAGAACCGAATGATTCGCTTTGATTCTTTTACATAAAATTAGAGAACTTATGGGTGCAATATGTTAATTATAGGCTCTGTGTTAATTAATAATTAATATCAAAATACGTGTAAAATCTATGAAGCAGCCCTGGGTGAGTAGAACAGGCGGTCGTGTGCATAGAGCCCAACTTGAAATTACCGGCAAATGCCGACAAACAAAAGGAACTGAGCGCTGAGCGCTGAGAGCTGAGAGGGGCTGCAGTGCAACGCTTTATAGCAGCTTTAGCTTTTTGCAACAACTACAAGAGGAACAGCAACAACAACAAAGCATAGTAGAGCAGAGCAGCGCAAAGCAAAGCAAGCACGGACATGCAACGATAGAGATGAAAAGATAAGCAAAGATTGCTAAAATTGTGTTTTTCTATTGAGCACGGCAACTCAGACTGCGGACTGCGGACTGAGAACTGAGGATTGAGGGTGTTGTTTGAATCTGTCTTGGCAAAGGCAAAGGCAAAGGCAAAGGCTTCACAAAACAAAAAGAAAAACCAAAAACGTTTCTCTATAAGCTTTCAATTGTTAGACCGGAACGGAAACCCGGATCACGCAGACCAAGGAGCAAGGAGCAACGAGCATAGAGCTTGGTGCTTGGCGCGGTGCGGGGAAAGCTCCATTTGGCCAACCCTTTCGTGAGTGGCTCCCTGCTACTCAATTTCCGTTACACGCCAATGCGCGTGTAAGCAGCATGTAAATATGAAAGGGGCCGATAGATGCCAAAGTTATGAGCTGCAATCGTTGTGGATAGTTCTGGGTTTCGTATACCACTTCTGGGAGTTCAGGGTTGCCAGGAAGAGAGGAAGGCGGAAGGGTGATGGACGGAGGGGGAGTGCATAGAGCTGTGGCTTCGAGTTCTCTCGGTCCCCTATATTTGCGGGCAGCATAAATCAAAATCAAATTTGAGTGCTGTTTAGTCAAGTGGCTGCAGGCTAGCGGAAAACAGAGCCAGAAGTGACCAATAAGTGGGTCAGCAGTCAGCAGTCAGCACAAAGTGGAATTCAAAACTATTGTGCTGACTTTTGTGAATGCTACCAAGAAGAGACGCAGAGAGGAAGAGGGCAAGAGTAGAAGAAGTGCTCTCTGATTGGGTTGCTTAAGACAATTAAACGCCATCAAAATTCAACAGCTTACCATTAAAATTGAATGCGATAATAGGAACAATGATTGAGCATTAATGATGGACGCGTGATCAAGAACAGAGTCGTGATAATCGTGATAAGCAGGCAGCTCAAATTTTGGTACAGCAATAACAGAAATAAAGCGAATTTCATCAATAATATATGGTGAAAATAAGTAAGCTAAGATTCTATATTTTTGCTAGAAACTGGCCTATATAGTTAAGCTAAGATTCGATATCTCTGATAAGAGTGTAGTACTAAAATGATAACAAATAATGGATGATAACTTTAAAGAATGATTCGTTCTTTATCGGAGTATAAGATCAAAAGTAGGTACAAAAGTTAGCTAGATTAAAGTACTAAAGATTCAAAAACAAAGCTCTCAAATACTCAAATATATTCCTTTTTTATGTACAGATAGAAACATATTGTCACGAGCCCATCACCAGATTTGCCTTCATTAAAAACGTTTTGTTTACGCGGCAAACAATTTGCATTTTATTGGCTTCACTAGAGGCTGTGTAAACCGGGTAAAATGCCAAAAAGTGATAGCAGCAATCAATGAAAGACAGAAACACACAAAGACAGCAAGGCAGTAAGACAGATGGGCGGATGAAAGGACAGACAGATGGACAGATAGACGGGTAGACGGATAGACTGGAGAGAGGGCCACAAGATTTGCATTACAAAGTTACGAGAAGCCCAATGAAAAATCACTTAGGCAAGGCTTTTCAGGTGGGCAAAAGCCTCGTCGTTCCTTCAAAGAAATCAAAGCGCTCGAGATTAAAATTATTCACTCATTGAGAGAAGAGTATGCTCTGAGTTATGTCGGCTATATAAATATGTATAGTTAAGAGTAGTGTATTAAAGTTCTGCTGCTGCTGCTGCTGCAGCTGGCTTGCAAGTAAGAAAAAAAAAAAGGAAAAACGAAAGTTTGTCCAGCTATGCTGATTGCCTGTGCGGAAAGAGAGAAAAAGGGAGAAAACTAGAGAGAAAGAGAGAGAGAGAGAGTGAGTGCGGAAAATGAAACCCATTTGAATTTCATTTTCGTATGCAAATTTTCAATAGGTTTTTATGCTGTTCGTTTGGCTTGAAACGGAAACTAAGCCACAGAAATATGCAAGTGAATGGCTTTTGCCGCTCAGCCTCAGCTTTGCCCAGCCATTTGTGCACACGCTTTGCCTTGACTTTCGTGGAGAATGCGGTAGTATCCATTTCCCCATTTCCCCATTTCCCCATTTCCCGATTTCCCTTCGCTTTCAACCCAACTCTCCCATATCCCATATCCCGCCAGATTCTCCTTTATTTCGCTCCTCAGTCGGTTACGAAACAATTGAAACAAGTTTGCAATCAGTGCACAAAGTTTTTACCCAAACACAAAACACTGAAACCGAAACAGAAACAGAAACAGAAACTGAAGCAGAAGCAGAAGCAGACGCAGATACAGAAGCGAAGAGGCTAACGGACAAACAGCAACAGACACTGGTAAAAGATACAAAAACGCCGAGCAAATTGTGCGGCTGCTTTGGCGCTGCTTTCCCTTGGTTCTTTGGTTGCTCCTGCTCCTGCTCCTGCTCCTGCTCCTGCTCCTGTTCCTGTTTTCTGTTTTCTGTTTCTGTTGCTGCTGCTGCTGCTGTTGTTGGTCAGGGCGTTTGACTGTAAACAGGCCCAGACGCGCCTAAAAGTATGCAGCAAAGGCAGGCACTCAGCACAATATTCGAATGCAAGAAACAAATTCACCCAAAAGATACTCATTGTTCTTGAAATACTCTTTAGCGGCACAGGCAACAAATTATCCTAGCAGAAATTCTAGGCTGCTGAAATGCTCTTTAGTGACGCAAGCTCGACGACTTTTATTTGATAGATATTTGAGTGTATCTGGAGCAAGGAGGCATCTTTCCTATAACTTATACATTCATAGACTTGATCAGTATACACAAGTCCTTTGGTCTCAGAAGCTAAAAGAGCTAGGAGCAGCATAGAACCATCGGCCGATAAACTAAATCGCATAGCCACAAATCTGAAAACAAAAACACAGTAGTTTGGTATGCTAAAAAGTTTCAATCCTGTTTCCCAGAAATATCGAAAAAATATGGCAGCACTTTATAAATCTCTTTTTTTGTTCTCAAACTTTACCATAAATTCCATGGACTCAGAGTAGTTTATAGTAGCCAGCAAAGTAGCAGAACAGCAAGGAAAAAAAAATAGGTGGGTGGAAATTGTTGTTGGCGGGAGGGTTTTGTGTGTGATCCAATATCTATAAATCAAAAAGCGGACAAAAGCTTTCCAACAATAATGCCTGATCCCTTAAACAAGTGGACTGAGTAAAAAAAAAAAAAATCCAAAATAAAAAAAAAATAAAAAAGTTTAAGCAACAATCAACAACAACAAACTGAGAACAAACTGAGGCTTGTCCACAATAAGCCTTAAAATTGAAACTTAAGTTTGTTATTTAAGTTCGTTAAATGCCCCACAATAAAGCCGATAAAAGGACGCTTGATTGATTGAAGCAAACACACACACACACACACACAGAGAGAGTGAGAGAAACGCCTACACACACACTTCAATTTGCCAACAAATTTAATGTTTTTTAATTACGCCTCATTAGAGATACAAATAGCAAAGGGATCTGAATTGGTTAGGGGGATAAGTGAGAGGAGAGTGTCGAGAGTCGAGTCGTGTCGTGTCGAGTCGACGTTCTGTTTATATTCTCATAAATATTTAGCGAAACGAGAGTTCCATGAAATGAAATTGAAAATGACGGCATTGAGAATTGAATTGAGGCATGTGATTGATTGTCAGTCAGGCAGCTGCTGTGTGTTTGTTGTTGTTGTTGTTGTTGTTGCTCCTCTTATTTTTCGGAGCTCCTGATGATGAAATCCTTCTCGTTCTCGATGCTGTCGTTGTCGACACCATAAATGTCGACTTGTGTCACAGTCACAGTCACATTCCCAGTCACAGTCCCAGTCACACCTACATATACACCCACATATCGAAACAGACAACGACGCCGGCAACGGCAACAGCAACAACCAACAACCAACAGAAGGTGTGGGAGAATTTTAGGGCAAAACATGACGTATGAAAGTCGTAACAAAACACTTTGATTGATGATGGAAATGGGCAACCGTATTGGTGACTGTAGATGTGTGTTTGTTTATATGTTTGTGTGTGTGTGTGTGTCTTTGTATGTCGTCTGAACGTCTGTGTGTCTTTGTGCGTTGTTCTCGACCACAAATCGTTGACACAGCCACAACTATAGTCGAAATGGAGTTCAGTTAACACAGGTACACACACAACGGCAACCGATACCACAAGTCAGTGGGGCGCCTAGTCCTTTTCCTAGGGGATCCTGGATCAAGAAACAACCGCAGCCACATGACAAGTTGTAGTGGCTGCTTCTCCGACAATGATGCTACTTTCTTCTCGTTCAGAGAATCATTTCAAGAGGGTAGCTCCGATCCCATGAAGCATTTATAGTACTCATTAGCCGAGCCGCGGCTCTCAGTCTCGCTGCAGCCACAATAGATCTTATTTCTGACTATATGTGATCAATATTAATCCAGTACAAATCCTATATTTGTATTTTAGAGCGACAACCCCTCCGCGGACGCCACTGATGCAGCACAGCCGAGCACTTCACATGAGAACAACGGCAGTAAGTTCATGATTCCATAATGTCTCTGACATGTGGCTGAGCCTCAATCTACCTCTCAGTCCGCCACTCTTTGGCCAACTGTCTGTCCATCTATCTGTCTATCCGTCTGTCTGTCTGTCTGTCTGTCTGTCTGCCTGCCTGTGTGCGGTCATTCAGTTACAGGTTTGAGAGTTAATCCGTCGTTGTTCTCCTCCTCGTTGTTGTTGTTGTAATTGTTGCTTCTGGCTTGTCTTTGAAATGTTTCATCGGTTGTTTCTGTCGCTGTTCTGTGGTTGATTTTTGGGTTTTTGTTTTTTCATTTTTGGAGCAACAGAACCACACACAAGAAGTAAAATACTCCAGTCTGGGTTAACGCCACTAGTGGACATCCTGTATAGAATCCGAGGGTATTCTTAATTCCAAATGAAAGCTTCAAGTTTTAGGCATAGAGGCACATAATCTGCTCTGCTGTTGAAGTTGATTAAGAAGAAGAGCTTAGTTCTCTCTCTTTATCTGTCTTTAATGAACTGGTATACCCTTTTCATACATCTTACGTGTACAGGGTATACAGTACTGACCACACAACAATGTCGATAGCTTTAAGCTTTAAGTCCTACGAAACTTTTCACCTAATTAAACTTTAATTTTTTTTTTATAAATGAATACAGAGTGCGCTTTAAACAGGTAAATGCATTTCACTGACATATAAGAAGCTTAAGAAGATAATTGCGCTGTGAAATATAAAATTGATTAAATTCTGAGAGAAAGAGTAATTCAATTCGAGCCTACCCCTCTTTAAAATACTCTATAATTTTACGATTTACAGCACAGATTAACAGCAGATTAATATGACTTTAATGGCAATATAAGCTTGGAAGAGTGCGGAGAGTAGTACGAAACTTGGAAGAAAAAAGAAGGTGTTTAATTATATATATTCTATCATCCAGATAGACGGACAGGGGTAGACGGATGGATAGGTGAGTCCTCTCATCCTCTTTATCCATTATATATAGTCTTTGGTGTTGGAGGTAACTCCCTCAATGAAAAGTCATCAGACCCTCGGCAAGGGTATAAACAGTTTGATAATTTCACAATAATATTCAGCTAATCATAATTAAATTTGGCCATTTGGGTAATATATATAGTAAATTAAACGTATCAAGAACTCGATGAAACAAACAATAAACGAAGGTTAATTTCACAGGTGAATTCAAAGCTTAAAACCGAATAAAACATTTATAGAAGCTGGCTAAAACGAACTTGTTTGTGATTACATTTAATTGGGCAAGAGAACAGGCCACTATAAATTATGATAGAATTATTGGCATTGACAAGTTAATGTGTTTGAAATCGAGATGAAAACCTGAGGAAGACAAATAATTAAATTAAATTCAATTTAAGCACAACAATTTATACTCAAAACAAAAATAAAAGCCAGACAAATGCAGGCTGCAGTCTTCGATAAATACCTGTGTAAATATACATATTTATTCACGTATAATCGAATATATATGTAAGTCCGTATGTAACCATATATATATATTTATATATATCGGATTGCGTGCTTCTGTTGTGTACGTTTGCAATCAATTTATCATACGCCTGATTTGAGTTTGGCTTACAATGCCAATGGCCAGTGACCAATGTTAATGTACAATTTAAATGCATGTAATTAAAATTAAATAATCGAATCGAGTCGAATCGAGCTGAATCGAACTGAATCGAAACGAACTACAACCTAGCATTGTCCCCGCCTCAACTGCAAACTGGAGGTCTCCACTCAAGGATTAGTTCCCCTGCAGTGTATTTATGTGTTTGAAGGATCAAGTGATGTATAAAGTGCTGTCTTCATAGTTCCCTCCGGGTGAAATTGCCCTTCTGGTGTAACACTAAAGCTCTAAATTTAATTGCTAGATAGCTTAAACTGTCAATAAATTTTGAATTGAATTCAATTCTGTAATCAAATGATAACGATAAACCTCTTTGAAACCGAAAAGAGTTGATAACACGCATTCAATTTGTCTTGAATTGATATACGGAAAATAGCTATAAAGGCTGAAAAACTGGAGCAATTCTGAACCCCTCTTTGAGTCCTTTGAACCACACTGAGAATTAACTCTCTTTGATTGAGCTTCCCTTGAACCTGAATCCAAACAGAATTTTTTATTAAAAAGGATTCGAATCAAAAAACTCAAGAAAACAGTTCAAATCTTCGTCTCCAACTAAAGATAGACAAAAATACATAAATTAAATTACTGTTCCAAGGTTTCTTATTGTCTAAATTATTTTATTTATAATCGAACAACCAAACCAATAACTTTAAAAAGTGTAAATCGATATCCAAGCCCGAACTTTTGCAAGCCTCAAGCCTTGCAAAGGATTCGATTAGCCGATCCAAACCGAATTTGAGAGGTTTACATTCCTGGTAGAAAACATATTTTTCAAAGTGTTGAGTAATTCCTTAATCATTTTCTTTTCCCAAGTGAACAATCGCTAGGAGCCGGGATTAATCTTGTATGAAATAGTGATTTTTAGCAAGTGTCATTTGCACTTGAGCTGCTTTTGGTCTGTTTTAGCATTATGCAACTAATTAACTGGCCATGTTCGGGCTAATTACGATATTATCCTTGTGCAAAACAATGAGCTGACAATTACACAAGCATTATGCGTCAGACACCCCGTTACAAGCAGGTTGCTTCTTGGGTCCTGCGAGCCTTCAACATCAACTCCAACCGCTCCGTTTCCCGTCCTGCGCCCAGTTGGCTCTTCGATGTCTGTAATTGACACTTTTGGTCAGTTGCTCCACAAAGGCAAAAGACAATTGTGCTTATTAGGGACCCAGTTCAAAGGCGGATCGGACTGCGGACGGTGGACGGCGGACGGTGGACTGTCCACAACGTAACGCTGCTGGGCATGGGCAGATTAACGGCTATTTTCCGACATTATGCAACTCTTGCAAGCATTAAGTTACCCTCACATAACTCATACGTAACAGGAGCGGAAAAGTCGAAAATTAACCGTCGCCCCACCACTGCTCCACTCCACTCACACTCATCCAATCAAGAATAACGAACAAAGGAAGGGACTTAAGCAAATTCAACAGAATTGCCAGCAACCTTTACAATATTTTCAGCAAAAACCCAAACCCAATACCCAGAAAAATGCCACAACGCTTTGAAACGGTGGCTCTAAACAGTGGCGGAGGTTCAAGAGGGATTCATTCACCTAAAAGAGCTCGATTCGAACTTAAGTTTAGAACTGTTAAACTTAAATTACCCAATCTTTTATTGGGTCTGTATATTGATTCACTAAATTAGTTTTTATTAAACATTTCCTTCTACCTTTTCATCCTTTTTTCTACTTTGCATGTGTCCCATTCTTAGACAGTGCTTTCGTCTATTTTGGAGTATCCTTGGAAGTGCTCCCCCCTCTTAATTGACTATAAATATCCTTCTGCGCCAGCTCTGACCACTGGCAAACACTTAATAATAATTGCGCAGTTTAAAATTGGACGCCCACTAGCAACAAAAAAAAAAAAAAAGAAAGGAGCAAGAAAGAAAAATAGGACTATCCCAAAATATAGAAAAAAAAGGGGTCATGTTCTTGGTATTTTGTTTGGTTTTTTCGGGGGGTTTTTCGTCCATAGTCTGGACGATTAAGCAAAAATATTTATACACCGTTTAACAACTTAAAAATAGGAAAAGCTGAACAAAAAAAAAAAACCTAACCGCCCAGCCACACTTTCGTCCAGAAGCCAGCTGGAATATCAGAGAATGGTCGATGGGGCTGGCGCAGGCAGCGGCGTCGGCGTAGGCGTCGGCGTCGGCGGCCACGCACATTTTTCACATAATTTCCTTGGGGATTAAGTTTCCACTTGGCTTTGCCTTTGCCGCTGCTGTGCACCTCGCCTTTATTAATTTTGTGCCACAAAGTAAATAGAAAGGCAACCCGAGTAAATTTCATTAAAGACGACGACTAGAAAACGGTAGTAAAAGGCAAAACAAAACGAAACGAAACGAAACAGCAGCAAAAGCAGCAGATGAAGAAGGCGAAAGGACGAAGGACGAAAGAAGAAAATGAAGGCGGCAATGTAACTAATAGATAAAGCGCGATTACGATTACTCAGGTCACAAATCACAAGGCGGCTGGCAGCTAAAGGAAATGACATTTGAAGTCGCCTGGAAAATGAAATAACCAAAATCGGTAATGGGCACCAACGAGTAGTAACCCGAAGGCGGAGACGGAGATGCAGATGGGAAGAGGGGAGAGGCCAAATGAAATTACAATCAGTCTGGCTTTAAAATGAGTTTACTCCTAGACCACTTGATGTCCCCCCAGCCTTGCCGCAGTTTGCCTGCTTTTTAGCAAATATTTTAAGCAACTGCATGGAAAACTGAAGGATCTTTTGCCAGCCCCTTGCATAAGTGTTGGGCTGCAGGGCACAGGCACCAAAAAATTTATGCGCACACCTCTTTGGAATTTATAAAAAAATAAAAAAAAACGAAGACCAGAAGGAAAACTCTGTGTACTCCAGGAGCGTGAGAAAAGCGGGCATGAAGCGGCTGGTAGATGAGGAGAGTGAGTGCTGAACCTGCCCCAGGATTCGCGGCTGCGACTTGTCCTTGCCAAGGCGTGCACAAAATGGCGACAAAAGTGCAAAAAAAAAGAAATATATATATATAAAATAAAAACTTTTTAAAGCGCTTAAAATATGTAGCTGCGGTTTTCGGTGACGGGGAAGAAGGGGGAAAGGAACGATGAATAGCGACGCGACAAAAATGAAATATTTCTGCAATTTTTGCGTACGCAGGACGAGCAAAATAAGTAGAAAAAAAAACTAGTAAGGAAAGTCAATTTTTGGCACACCGAAGATTGTATCCCCTAGCATTGTTTCTATGTTCCGATCAAGCTGAATCTGGAAAACATACTTCCTCATCTAATCCATCTAATATACATAAGAATATCCTGAGATATCCAGTGGCAACTATATATATGATATAGTTGTCAAGAATTCGATCACTTAGCTCATAGTAGAAACTGGTAAGCGAAGAGACAGACAGACGGACAGACAGAAGATCAGATAGACAGACGGACATGACTGCATATAGTCGTCTCATCAATTATAAACAATATATATATATTTGTTTATATGGGGTCAGCGATATATGAGCGCCTATTTTAATGCATTATACATTTCATGATAAAATTATAATACCCTCGGCAGAGTATCAACATAGTGAATTTGGAATATGATACATAATGCTCGGTTAATTGATACCCTGTTTGGAAGCTTGTTAGTTTGAAATAAAGGTATTTATGCCTTTTTGTTTTCTTTATGAATTGTTGACTATTAAAATACTCTTTCCATACTTTTCTTGTGTAAAGAATACCTATACTCTATACCTTATCTTATACTATAATCCAACTTTATTTTATTTATTATTCAGTTTGCTTTGCCTCTTCCACTGAAAAAGCTAAGCTCTTTTGCCCAGGAAAAACACAGAGGTGGAAATGCTCTTAAGCCTTAATTGAGGGTATACCCCAATTCGAGTATACTGAAAAATCACAGCGACAAGTTCAACGTGGCGCAGTCATGAGTAAATTATACGAAATATTTGCAGGGGCAAAGTAAAATGCTAAAAATGCGAGACAAAGTCGAAAAAAAGCAAAAATAAAAAATAAACTGAAGTGATGCGGCGGAAACTTTTGTTTTTGGGCATAGTTCGATGTTGTTGGTGGCCGATGGTTTAAAATAAATTATAGACAAAATCAGGGCAATTAAATCAAAGCCACGTCAGTAACTCAAACAGGCGGCAGAGGCAGAATCAGAGCTGAGGCAGAGGCAGCGGCAGAGCAGAGGCACTCATGAATATGCAACGAATGAAGCGATTGAGGCTTTTGAAGGGGGTTCGACGCAACAGAGGAGAGCTGCAACAACATTTTCGTGATTGAATTCATTGATGAACAACAACAGCAGCTGCTGTAGGGAAGTTAGCTGCAGGATACAGGGACTTGTCCGAGAAGGAGGAGCAGTAGGGTAAAACCGCACCAATTGAAGTGTATGCAAGTGATTGGCCACATGTGGCAAGCAAGCCGAGCAGCAGCAGGAAACCTGGTAACGGGTAACGGGCAACGGGCGAGGGGTAACGGGCGAGGGGTAATGGGTGAAGGGGTAATACTCTTCCAACTCCGACTCCAACTCCAATTCCAACTTCAGCTCCAGTTCCATGTCCATCTGCAGTCACAACAGCGTGAAATCTGTGGCTGGGGCATTGAAACAAATCACCTTGATTGATGATTGGCATTTTGTTGCCAAGTGGGTATGCGATGGAGCCTGCCAGCCTGCCAATCTTCTCCGAACTATACGTCCGCCTGTCTGTTTGTCTCTCCGCCCGCCCGACCGTCTGTCTGTCTGTCTGTCTGTCTGTCAAAGCCCCAAAAGTCAACCGCAATTAAATGAAAAGCAGCGCCTGCAAAGGGCGTTGAATTGTGCGGAGTGTTTTGGGGTTGTATTGGGGCAATTTGAGTTGCTGTTTTGGTTTATTGCATCCCCTCATTGGGTGTCAGTCATGAGGAAACGATGAGCAGGTGGCGGTAAAGGAGCATAAACAGCGAATGGAGCGGATGAAGGGGAACTCCAACTGCAGTTGTCATCGCGACATGCGGCCAAACATCATCAAAGGGAGGAGACGGCTCTTGGCATCAAGTCTGGCAGTTAATCGAATTAATGCCACTCTTTGACAGTTTATTCAAGCATTTAAAATTATTCGAGAGATCTCTTTTATTAAACAACAAGCAAAAGAAGTGTGAGAAATATTTATAACTTTTCAGCTAAAAAAATATACAAATTTACTAAAATGTTGTCTTTGCTTTAGAACTGTGTCAAAAATTTATTTTTTTAGTTATTTTTAGGAGAGTTCATAGAGGCATATCCATAGCCCATAAAGTATAAAATACATTCCTTATATGTCTGTCCGTTTGTCTGTTGGAGACCAGACTCAGACGGATCTCCCACAGAGACAGTCTAAGAAAATGGGTTAAGCTTCTGGAAGCTGTGGCATTTCCAAGCTACTTTCAATTGACAATCTATTTTGGTAGATCAATTAAAGTAAAATACTGAATTAAATATAAGAAATGATTCAGCCGTATTCAGTTAATCATTATTTGGATTAATATTATTTTTAATTTGTAATATTGTTTATTTTTCATTGGCTCTCGCGTGATTATCAATCGAAATGTTTTGCAGCTGTAATCGGTTATTTCCATAGTCAATCTGACTGAATCGGAAATCCATTTTATGGCACACTTCAGCAAACATTTAAAGCGCATCGCCTGTCGCATAGAATCAATCGAAAAAAAAGAAGAGAAATTAAATCAAACAGCCCTTAAAAATTTATTAACTGCCGCCAAACCAGTTAAACGTCAGCAAATTGTATTTTTATGTTAAGACCATTAATGAAAATCGGAAGCAAACAGAATACAAACCGACCAAAAAAAGAGGGAAAAAAATTATAAAGCGCAGAGTTGATAGAGGCGAGAAAAACATTTTTGCATTTAATGTGAACAGGGCAGGCCAGGACAGGCTGCAGGATGCTGGGATGCACTGGACTCCTGGCCACGGCCGCCGTCGGCATTGGCAGCACTTCGATTAAGTAGCTCTGTAAACAGCAGGCTGCTAGCTGAGCAGGACCGGATGGTGCAGGGCTGGGCAGGGTAGGGCAGGGCAGCAGGGAACCTCAGAACTTCAGACAGAAGCCGACCTCAGCCGTCCAGACACTTGAAAATGCATAACTTTTGAATGCCAGTGAAGAAGTGAGCACCCGGGAGTTAAATGCTCCATTGGGGCAGCCAGCCAGGGGTGACTACTCGTATTTGGACTCTTTGGGAGGTAGTCTGTCCAGTTGGCAGTCTGTCCAGTTGCGTCTGCTTGTTTGCCACGCTTTTAATGCATTTTACGCTGTGCTGATTTCCTCTTTACTCGCTGCGCTTTGTTTAACTTCGCAGGCGCCGTGAAAAAATGCAACGCTATCAATGCAAATAAAGCTGATTAAGCAGCTCGCCATTATATATAATATACATTATATATATATATATATAAGTATATAAGTATATAGTGAATATTGCACAACTTTCAAGCAATTGAAAAAACGCATTGCAGTCTCACACGGCTCACTTTTCTTTGCCTCTTGCCAAATTTGTCAACAGTTTTGCGCCTAAAAGCATGCAACGATATTTTATCAACACAACTCAACTCAACTCAACTCATTCAAAGCCAAATTAATTACCACAAGCTCAGACATGCACAGAACTAATACTTGTTTATAGTACTAGACGATAGTCACCAGTTCTGCCAACTTCTTTTTAGCATAATGTGAACAAATGAACTTAACATTTTGTGTTCTTTTACGCTTCATTTTAACGAGGAGTTGAGTAATTTGAATTTTAACTAAATAATAGTTTGATCAATTCAAATTAGATCGTTTTTCTTAGCTAACCTAGAAGATAAAGTCTTAATTTCTGGCTAACATCGCATATCAAGGAAAACTCAGTCCATCCAGGATAGCCAAGTTATTAAAGGTTTCTGGCTGGACCCCTTTTTGACTAAGAGTTTTCGGGAAAGAAAGTCAAAGTCTTCAGAAAAGAAATGAATCCAGGAGGATTCCATATGTTATTCATAGGCACCTAAAGACTGCTCTTGCGACCAAAACTGCATTAATATTTAAACTGAACACAGCTGGGAATAAACATTAATTGCTTAAGCTTTTGGTAAAACAATGATGATTTAACACAAGAATCTATTGAAATACCACAGCAAATCAATACAAAAATCATAACTAACGCTGGGTATAGTTCAGCAGGGAACAGAGGAGCTAAAGGAGCTGCATATATGGAACCAGTAGGAAATGTTCTCATCTCTGTTCGAGCAAGAGTTCGAGTGAGAAAAGTTTTCGTCTGCTTGCTTATTTATCGTGTAATTAAAAGGCTAGCACATTAATTTCGACTGCAGCAAGAAGAGAAGTGCGCATTGCAGAGATGGCTCAGTACCAGAATCGTCTCAAAAAAGCCTTAAACAAGGAGAGAGAGAGCACATGATAAATCCGTAGTATTTTGGCCAAGTCACAAAGCGGGCGACCGACTTTTCCCTCTCTCTCTCTCTCTGTTTCTCTGTCGCTCAATCTACAACTTATTTTATTTTCATTCTCAGCGCTTTTTGGCTGCCTGCACAAAGTCAACAAAGTGCCTGCAAAAGTCCGACAAAGTCCGGCAAAAAACAAAAAAGCAAAAAAACAAAAAGAAAACCCCTTGCAATTAGCGCTGGAAAACTTCTTAGCAGTAATTGATTTGCTGTAAACCGTTTGACGCGGCAGCCGCACTCTACTGCTGTTTCTACTGCAGCTCTGCTGCTGCCACATAGTTGCGACTCCTTTAAAAATTTAATGCCCGATGCCTTCGCGTTGGGCCCCATCGCACTAAAGTATGCAACACAATTGTTATTGAACACGTGCAGCGCAACAAATGCAGGCAGCCGGCAGCAGGCAGCAGTCAGGTTTTTTGAAGAGGCAGGCGACGCTGCTTGCAACACGCCTCGGCGGCAGCAGCCATCGTCAAAAGCAAAACAAAGAGCTCTTTTTTTTTTTTTTAGTTGCACCCAACTCTCGACTGTTGCTTAAAAATGCTAAAAAGCATAGAAAAACTTGAACAAAGTGCGACAGGGGAGGTAAGAGAAATATGTCGGCCAAATCGCAAGCATATTTTGCTATATATTTATTATAAATTTATTTATTTATTTCTATTCTCATTTCACATTTAACCTTGTTGAAAGAAAGTTTCTAAGTTTGCAAAATTAATAATTATTCTGATATATCTATAATAATATTAAACAAAAGACAGACTTATATTGAGACAGTGATAGCTCTCTAGGATGCCTGGGCTTGAAAGCTCCAATAATAAATTCATTGTGATATATGGAATACATCTACTGACAGGAAAAAGAGGAGAAATATAATCAAGAGTCAGAATTAATTCTCAATCCAACATTTCCAGAAACCAAATCCTTGATTTAAGTCCGCTTTTTTCCAACGCAGAATCCTCGATTTGATGCTCGTCACTTGTCGTAGTAGAAAATTCCGCTTTTCGGATATGCTAAATCTCAATCATCATTTCTGAGCTATCATTGAATAATTTAGGATAATAATCAAGGGTAACTTTGAAGGTAATATTATAGTAGACTTTCTTGATAGCTTTTTGACACAGTTGCTGCAGCATTAGCTTCAGTTTATTAAGCAGAAATGTAAAAAACCTTCTCTTTGGGGCGAGAACTCATCGCGCAACCCTCGTGCGGCCACCTGGCTTCCGCTAAAGTGCAACAAAATGTACGGAAGCATTGCGAAAAAGCAGCAGCAGCAGCAGCTTTGGAAAATGGTTGTTCGGTGGACGATTTGAAAAATTTAATGCAAACAAACGGTAGCAACAATTGCAACAACAGCAACAACAACAACAAGTTGCAAAGCTTTGCACTTTGTTAGGTTGAGTTGCAACTCCAGCTACAGCTCCAGCTCCAGCTTCAGCTCCAGCTGCAGCTGCAGCCCCCATTGATGGCTTAAAAATCACACAAAAGTTGCCATTGCAACACAAAACAATTACTCTAACAGAAGTTGCACGGTTCAATTGAAGTTGGCGCAGGTGAGAGAAGCATTCCCAGGTAAAGTTGTTTAGAACTGAGCAAATAATGAGATCGTTTACCAGTACTACGAGTATACTGCGCCAGAGACACCCATATTACCAGAGACGGCTTCCAGCCACAGACTGACACCTTTAAACGCGAAGAGCTCTGAAAAATGTGTAAAATACAAAGGGAAAGAACTATATACCAAGTGCCGAAGCTTTAAATACCCTTCATATAAATATAAGTATCAAATTAAGAGTAGAATTACACAAAGTAATGGAAGGCTTACTAGAAAGAGTCCGTCTGTCTATCCGGCTGTCTATCCATCTGTCTATCCGCCCGTCTGTCTGTTTTTATGCCCCTTTGACTCTCAGTCTTTGAGCTGGCTGAAATATACTTGGATTGCAGTCTTCTTTTTGGTTGCACGTATGTCGGATCCGATCGGATCGGGCAACTATATCAACTATATCTAGCTGAGCATAGCATTTCCCCATTGAGTTTTTCTTGAAAAACAAGCCAGAGGGATGGCAACTGCAATGACACTGGCTGTATAATAGTTCTTCGATTGTAATCAAAATTGATCTGGTTATACTTGTATACATATATTTTTCATATACCTAGTCTTACACCACCCATTAAGAGGTACTAAATAAACTAAAGTCCATATTCTCTGATTCAGAAAATGCAGACTCATATAGTGACTTCATAAAGCCTGAGACATGGCCGCTCGAATGCTCTGCATATTTTAAGACAGAATTTTAATACCCTCTGCAATGGTATTAAAAATGAGTGAAAAAAAGAGCAATCCATCAAAAAATTAGCTCAGACCGAACCGCCGATGCCACGGGCAACGGCAACACCCGAGTTAAAACTCATTTTAGTCCTGTCGAGACGTTGCGGCGCGTCGTCAAGCGGCGGGTCCTTGGCCATCACTACGACCGCCAGAGGGCGCCGGCAAGGCATGGAAAAAAAAGAAAGTAAAAATTGCTAAGGACTGACAGGCAGGCTGGCAGGCTGGCAGGCTAGCAGGCAGGCAGCAAGGGAGGCAGAGGAACGGTAAGCGAGTTACTGTTAAAGCTATGCCAACGCCTTTGACACGCATGGCGGCACGAGGCTTTGATGTTCCTCAAACGTTGGGATATGGCCGGAATGGATGGAGATGCAGGATGGAGGATGGCGGCTTGGTACACTGGCAGCTTTGGTGCCAACAAATATTTGCTAAATGCAAATTACTTTTGACGCTTTGCGGCATGAAAACGTAAGTGAAATGATTGGCTCAGACCCAGTCTACGGCTGGCTGACAATCAAATAACTCGGAACGGGCAAAATACTCGGTAAGTCGCTTTAGAGATCACAGCAGAAGAAGAGAGCTCTCTAGCTAGGTGACATATTTACCTAGGCCGCCTGCAACCCGCCTGTCATTTAACTGCTGGAAAAGTCTTTTGATGCCCGGGCACTTAACATTTGTTCTTTGGTATCTCTCCGTCCTGCCATATCCTTAATAAGGTTGTAAGCAAAGACGCCCAAGCAGAGCCTGAAAACTGTAACCCCATAAGAAAAAGGACCGTTTTTTTCTTCAACAATTATAATCAATTCCTATTCCCGAAACTCTGTACGTGACTCCAGTGCAAACGTTCCCAGAAAATGGATAAGTTCTTCTTAAATTTGAGAGGAAAATTGTCAGTATCAATAAAGTTTTTGGCAGAGAAGAGTTCTTAAAATAGAAATGTTGCCTCATATTTTATTTAGAATTATTCTAAATACGTCATGCGTATAAAATAAAAAGTTGAGAGTTCCAAGGCTTCTTGCTCTTGCTATCATTCTCTCAGAATGATTTATGATTAAGCCAAGAAACTTTGCTCCTGACCGAATATTTTTAGTCCCACTTGAAAGGCTCAATTCAAGATTCAATTGTACCCAAACCAGGAGTAACAAAAGCCTGATAGATTTTTAAACAATTTGTAGTATTTTTAAACTATTTTTTGAACTTTAATCACTTAAAAAAACTACTCCCAATTTGTTATTATCAATATAAGTTATACTAACTTTTTATTAATTACCAAATATCTCGCAAGACACGACACGTCCTTTCAGGTGGAATGTGAATAGCATCCTTTTAATGCCAGTCGACTACTGTATTTTTCTGCATAGTTTATCTTTAAATAATCGAGTAATCCTGACAGAAACCATGCCAAGTGCTGTCCTTTAGGGTGCTTAAGTGCACATCAATTGCAAGTTCAAGTAGTTCCAATCTCTCTCCAGGCGCTCTCAGTGCCTCCAATACCCTCCTTGGTGCATATGTTGCCTCTGACATCCAAATGCAACTTCATTGCAATTAAACACTCAATTTGCAGTCCCTCTCTTGGAATGTTTATAAATGAAATTTGGGCAAAGGTAAAGTTTGTGCGCCGCCAGCGACAGTGGATGAGAACAGGGAGGATTCAGGAGGAACACAAGGCAAGACGCAAGGATTATAGGGAGATGTAGGGACACTGAGCTGAAAGACAGTGCTGGAGACAACGTCAACAGAAGTCGCAAAACAAATAGCAAAGGCGAAATGGCGCCTCAGAACTTTAGTTGTTGTGGGTTCGGTAGTTCGGGCTAAAGACGCTAACGTTGCGCATTTGCTGTAGATTATTACAAAAGTTTAAATACACAGACACAGATAGAGCGATGGAAAGTTGTCCTATGCATAAGGACATATATATATAGATATATATAAAAGAGTCCTCAGGTGTTTTCAGGAGTTTCGCCTGTCGACGACCACTGGTGCAGCCAGAATCCAGACACAGACGAATCCAGACACAAGCTTCAAGGACTTGAATTGAGTTCGAGTTCCTGTGGAGGTTTCTAAATAGCCTTGGCAGTTACAATTGCACGTTGTACACTTTTCAAAGAGTTTTTGGCTCAGCATATGTCATCAGACGGTAAATTGTTTGGCTAACAGTTTGCAGACAAGGCGACCAAAAAAAAAAGGCAATACATGCGGACAATCGCCCCAATAGAACTTGTTGTTAAAGAGCATAAATAAATAATTGACAATAGCAATAAATCAACTCTATAATAGTAAATAATATCTTTCTATATTCATCTATGTTTCTATCTATTGAAAGTTATCTATGTCCATCTATGCGCAATCTATGCCCAATCTATACCTATCTATATCTTTCTATACCTATCTATATCTATCTATATCTATCTATATCTATCTATATCTATCTATATCTATCTATATCTATCTATATCTATCTATATCTATCTATATCTATCTATATCTATCTATATCTATCTATATCTATCTATATCTATCTATATCTATCTATATCTATCTATATCTATCTATATCTATCTATATCTATCTATATTTATCTATATCTATCTATATCTATCTATATCTATCTATATCTATCTATATCTATCTATATCTATCTATATCTATCTATATCTATCTATATCTATCTATATCTATCTATATCTATCTATATCTATCTATATCTATCTATATCTATCTATATCTATCTATATCTATCTATATCTATCTATATCTATCTATATCTATCTATATCTATCTATAGCTATCTATTCCATTCTATCTATCTATATCTGTCTGTATCTATCTATATCTTTTTATCCCTATATGTATAAATATTTATAAATATATATGCCTATCTATATCTATATCTATCTACATCTATCTGTATTCATATATATCTCATTATGTCTATCTATATCTGTCTATCCTAATCTATCTATTTAAAAATTAAATATAGCTGTCTATCCTTATATATCTATTTATATCTAATTATGTTTATATATTTATCAAGATCTATTTATACATATATCTTATCTATTTATCCATATTGATAAGTAACATTGAATAAAACTTATTAATTATTGTGCAAGCTACAACACTTTTCTCGCTGCTTTAAGAAGATATTTCAAATCCATATTAATTTTGTAGGTAGTTTTTCAATATTTCGAGAGCGGAAATTAAGGAATGTTTTGCTGTAAATAATCGAATATGTCAATACAAATCATATTAATTAATTGAATACTCATAATATAAATAGTGCAGTCATTAATCAATTTAATTAATTGATAATTGTGCATATACTCGCATATATTTCCAACACTAATGAAATGCACATCGTTAATAAATTGATAGACTTTCAAATTTAATAAAAATATATGTTTATATCATGCGAATTCGGAGCTGAGCTATTAAATTATTGAAATGATGTGTGGATCAAAGGAATTTATAAAAAATGAACTAAAAATAAAGAACTTTAAGATGCAATAATTTACTCATCAAAAAGAGGCATAAAAATCAAGTGTTAATTACTATGGCAGAAGATAAATTGGAATTCTGGCAACTTCCTGGCGCGTTTTCCTAATTTTCAGGCTAACTTTCCAGCCAGCTTACATGTGTGTGGGTATGCGTGTGTGTGTGTGTGTGGGCCGGAATCGTTTTGTGTATCTTTAAGCGATGTCTGGTTATTTCCGGGACTCTGTTGCTGGCGTTTACTTTTAGTTTTAATTTGACAGCCCGCATAATTTTGCTATGATTTGCACTTCTTAATTAATTATTTTTCGCTTTCGTAACTAAATGCGGAGAGTAGCTTTGTCAGCAAATAAGCGAAACACACACACGCACATACCCACACACACACGCACACCCACCCACACACACACGTGTCTCCGCAACCCTTCCAACTCCCGAGAAGAGCCGCCTGGCATCCCCAGCAAAATAAAGTTACCCAGAAACTTTCTCTTTTTTTTTTCTTTGCTCTCCACCGCTAACGAAAGGCACTTGTCCTGAGCCCAGACATGAATGAGGAAATTTTCTCGAAAGATTTGTAAATGCAGTTGAAATTTCTTTGGCACCTTTGACACATGCGGCGTATGCGTAATACGCGATGTCAAAATCAATGCAGTAATCCCCCCGCTCCCACTACCACTCCCACACCCAATACACCAATGAAACGGCTTACCTGGCAAATTCCCAGCTTATGCCAATTGACAGGCAACGCTTTTTGTTTCATTTAAATAAAGCTTATTTTTTTCTAATACTTTATTCCACTCCCTCCCTTCGGCCCTTCCGCCCACGCACTGAATGTTAAGCTTTCCTGCAATTGCGAACGTCGGAGTCGTCTGTTCCATGTCAATTGCATTTGACTGCCAATGCAAATTGGCAGAGCGTTTGCCATTTTCCGTTCCGTTCGACTGTTCCGACTGTTCCGACTGCTTCGACAATTCGACTGTTCGACAGTTCAGCTCTCATTATTTAGACGCTTAACGCGCCTCGCTTTGCATTAGGTGATTAAGTTTCTGCAGCGCCACCTGGCGGTTCCAATTGAAATTGCGCTCTATACAGTTGCCCCCGCCCCTCCACTCCTTGACGTTCCCGATTGACATTTTGTGGAGCAATGCGGTTTTTGTTTTCACATCCAATTGTTAGTAGCTCTGCTTGCCACACATTCCATTTCCCTTTCTCCTCTTCCTCTTCCTCTTCCACTTTCTTTTTTTTCTTCTTTTTTTTTTTTGTTGTATGCGGTATGAGGTCCTTAGCTGCGGGTGCCAAATGTCAAAGTGGTAGCAACACCCACACTAGAGATGAGCAATAATACCTGTGTCCCGGTGACTGATAAAAATGATCTCGTCAGTCCCAGAGCGAAGTTGGATACCCTTCCTTGTCATACCATCAGCTGAAAGGTTGCCGGAATCTGGAAAAGCATATGGGTATATCCAGCGGATCTCCCAATTGTGTCACGTTCACTTACTTTTTTACGCGGAATTTTCATAAGAATTGGATCTTGGATCAAAGCATATCCGATCTACCAATGGCCTTTCGTCCCTATGAACGTATCAATCTCAGGAACAGCCTACCATAGAACCATTTTTTTATAGTGTATCACAGGGATAATAAACAACCCGAAAAGAACTTCAAATGATCGCAAATACAGCTAAGGAGAGTCATATGCCATTCAATGAAACAAGCCAATTTCAGCTTATAATAATTCGAAAACTTTTCTTTGGAATCAGTTCACATTATAAACAGGACACATTTGCCTTTACAGGACTAAACGATAAGAAAAAAACTTCCCTTTTATATGCGATTGGAGTGACTGCTCTTAGTGTGACTGCAAAGAATCGAGATATCAAGGTAGATTGCTCATCTCTAACCCATCCACACCCATAGTCAATTTCACACACACGTATACACACGCACATACACACACATATGAGTACGTTTTTGTCATCTCCATCGCATCCCTGGCCGGGCATGTAAATTGCTCTGGCAAACAAATCACGTAGTCGGTGTACGAAGCCTCATGCAATTCTCCATGTCGTCATATCAAAAGCCAAAAGGCTGCTGAATTTTTGCGGTGTTGCTGAACAGGCTAAAACAGTGAATACCTCCCGCCTGCCCCCCGTCTGCCTTGTACAACCAATAACTCTCCAAAAACTGGTTGAAAATCTACTAAGCAACCGCAACGAAGCTGTCGTCGTTGCCTTCCCCCTTTTGGGTGGCAAAACCTTCTTTTTTGGTATTAAGATGGAATGGATTGGACTTTAAAAATGTTTTGTTTTCTTTATTGAAAGCCCATACCAATATATTCAAATAACACCAGGAAAATATATATCGAATTGCATATTAATATTATTAAATTTATATATTCTATACATAAACCTCTTTTTCCTCACTGGCTGACTTTAAAGAAAGTACTTTGGAACCACCCACGAGCCCAAGAAATGGGCGTAAAAAAACATAAATTCAACTTGACTTGAGCCGGATCAAACAACTATATCCAATAGCTGTCATAGAAAGGAACAATCGCCGCCATTTCTGAATTTATCTTGCTGGATATTAAAGCTGAGTTGTGGAAAGAAAGGTGGATTTTGAAAAGTCGTGTGGAAAACTTTGCTGTAAGTAATCCATTCATTTGCAGTGAATTAAAAAAAAAATCTATCAATAATCAAGTCTTAATTACGAAATTCCAACTGCCGAGTTTTCCACTCCATCCAAGTCTGAAACATAATTATACGTTAATGTGCATTAAAAGTTTTTACTAGAACTTGATGGGAAATCAATTAAGAAAACGGAAAAACTCGACAACGCAATGATGCAACAAATTAAAACGCATGTGAGGAAAGCTAATGAAATATTCTAAGGCTTGTCAGGCTTTCGGATTGTGGAGATGGGGTTAAGCAGGTGGATGTTGTACCGGAAGGAGAGGGGGGGGATGTGATGTGTTACTGGAGTTCATAGATTTTTTTATTTTTCTGTTCGCTTACTTGGCAAGGGCGGAAATTGCCAAAAATGTGCCGAGCGCAAGAAAAACAACAATAAACTTTGGGCCAAAAATTAAGGCAAGTGGAGTTAAAAGTTAAGCCAACAAATGAAGAAGAGGCTGGAATAAGATAGGATAGGAAGCAACCCTACATATAGACATATGTGGGCATGGTGTATGGCCTATCACACACACACACCCCCACACACACACACACACACACACACACGCACACCCAAAACACTTGGAGAAACTGA
The DNA here is from genome assembly GCA_018150835.1 of Drosophila repletoides. NCBI lineage: Eukaryota > Metazoa > Arthropoda > Insecta > Diptera > Drosophilidae > Drosophila > Drosophila repletoides. The sequence continues at coordinate 896,462 of JAECWQ010000031.1, forward strand.
ACTATGGAGCAATTTTACGCAACAACAAAGAAGTTTAATTGAGGATAAACTTTGCTGCGTTTGCGCTGCTGTTGAAAATCAACCAACGTCGACATGGAACATTTTTCAACTGCGGGTGCTGCTGCAGAGGAAGTTGGATTCGGGACGGAGACGCGGCAGGAGGCAAGGGATGGGCTTAGGAAAGGACGAGTATGCCGCTTATCTTTGCTATTTAAGTTTTCGCTTTCTACTTTGCATTACTTGGCTTGGCTCAGTTTGCAGTTAGTTTCCAGAGCTACCAAAATTTAAAGATTAAATTTTTTTTCCTGCTCACGTTCGAGTATTAAAAAAACAACAGAAAAAAAGAAAAAAAAGGAGGAGAAATTCGACAGGAAATTATTTGGACATTTATTGGTAGTTGGCTGAGCGCTTCCTTCGCTTTGTTTGCCAAAGCCAAATGAATGGCAAATATAGATGGAAAAAAGCGCATGAGAAACGATCTGAACCTGAACCCCGGGTTGCAGTCCAGGCCAGTCCTTTTCTCTGCAGGACCTACACAAACATACGTTACTCGTGTGTGCCATAATTCGTTTTAAATGTATGTAAGTAAGCGAAAGACGAAGGACAATGAAACACAAATGACCTGAATAAAACGATGCGCCACAAACGATTGACTCTCCCTCCCTCCGTCCCTTCCCTCCTTCGCTCATTCGCTCTCTTTTAGAGTTACAAAAAAATGGAACAATATGATGAAAACTGCAGGATAAATTCGAAGAAGTTGGAATGCCCTTTACAGCTGTGGTATTTTTTCGACTTGTCCTTTTTGTTCCATGCTAAGCTGCTGTTTTCCAGAAGGTAAGTCTCTATAATATGAAGGCTCTGTGTCCTGACAGATTAGTGGTGGTAGAATAGGTCAAATAGACCTGTTACCTGTCTTTCTCATAAGAAAAAGAAGAAAGAATTTTCCAAAACTTGAGCTATTCCAAACTGGGTAAATTGGGAATAAATAAGCTTAAGTGGGAATTATGTCAAAAGGATTGTAAAGACTAAAAGCTTTCTTTAAAACTCCTTTGTAACTCCTTTTCAGAGGCATCCTTCAATATAAATAGACCCGAAACTACCAAGTCCTGAGAACATAGTATTTATTACTATGCGTTACAAACTCAATGATAAAACTCCCATGCCCGGAGATAGAGCATAGAATTTCCCAATACTGCGGTCTAGACAAACAATGGAAGCAATTTAAAAAAAAAAATTTTTTTGTACCAAGTTGAATGATTTTTATTAAAGGCTATCAGTCATTGAACATACACGCTTTTAATCCTTGCTGGACTTTGGCTCTTACCACAATGCGGGTGCTGCTGCGGCATAGCTCAGTGGAGCTGGTCCATAAGCCAATGGAGCGCTGTATTTGGCAAAGACAGGTGCGGCGTAGGGATTTGCAAGTGGAGCCGAAAATGGAGCCGCCGCAAAGGGAGCCGCAAACGGAGCCGCAATGGGAGCCGCAAATGGAGCAGCCAGTGGAGCCGCAACTGGAGCCACAGTTTTAATGATTGGTGCAGCAAAACGAGCTGCCACTGGTGCAGCAAATGGAGTGGCCAAAGGTGCAGCAACTGGTCTGAATACGGGAGCAGCCAGAGGAGCTCTGAACACTGGAGCAGCAACTGCAACTGGAGCGGGAGCAGCGGCAATTATGGGCGCAGTAGCGATGCCATTGTAGGTTCTGGCCACCACCTGGCTACTGGCAGCAGTCACAACAGGAGCTGGAGCAGCAAAAACTGCTGGAGCTGGAGCAACCAGCGGTGCATGGAGAAATCCGGGTTTGCCAGCCACACAGGCAACCAGAGCGCAGAGAACAAAGGCCTAAGGAATACAAAAGTATTATAGAATTATCAATTAGCCACCAATAAAGCCATCAATCAGTTACTGACGACTGACTACTTACGTATTTGAACATATTGAATTGATTTGTTTTTGTTGATTGTGGGCGGTGGATTTGGTTAGAGCTGTTTGAAAGCGAATTGCTAACTGATATCTATCTGAGGCCATGCAGCGCATATTTATACCCAAGAAACCCACGGATTACTGGGGCTACTTAAAATGCGCCCAGCGTGCCACACCTTGGCCATTATAATTATTGGTAGTTCAGTTTGTTAACGCTTTTTGCTGTCTTTGAGGGCCTTATTGCTGCTTATTGCTGACAAAACCCGAAGGGCAGCCAATTTCGATTGCTGCAGCTAATCACACAAAGTTTGTATAAAAATCATAAGTTCAATTGCATTTTATGGAATTTTTTATTAAGAAATCTACGTAAAAAAATTTGAAGTTTCTATGGAAATCAATCCAGAAGTAAATTTAGCCTTTCTATATCCTTTGAATCTGAGTACAGAGTAGTTTTTAGTCTAGCTTAAAGCTACTTTAATAAGATAATCTTATCTACTCTCCAGGATTTTTATATCCTTTGTACCACGCTAGCCTTCGTCTGAGTACAGAGTAGTTCTTAGTCGAACCCACTCGACTAGATGACCCTTAATTTGCTTAGCTAATCTAATATATTATTTAAGTAAATAAATAGAATATTTTTTATCAAATAACCAGAAAGGTAACTATAATTATGCTTGAAGTTAGACTCGAAAAAAAGAAGGATTTTTGCTGAATTGGGATGCCGCCTTTAACCGCAGGCATAGAGCAATAATAGCAATTTTTATTATTAATTTAAAAGCAGTGAATAATTAATTATTCTGTACACATTATGTGTTATATCCACAATAATAGGCATAAATAATTTTATGTAAATAATATCCAATTAGTGCTTTATCGCACTGACCCACTTCACATTTCCAATTTTTCCAGCTTTTATAGGTGTAACAAGTAGTGATAGGAATATTTCAACAAATGGCAACAAACTCGGAATCATTTACTATCTGCCCCCGCTCCTGGCTCCCGGTTCTCGGTTCCAGGCTCCACTCAGTGACCCGACCTGACCTGACCTTACCTGACCTGACAGGGGTCTCCTGGGCTCTTGTTTTCCTGCTCCCTGCCCCCTGTCCCCCTCTTTCAATTGGGTTCTGTTCAGTTCAGTTCAGCTCAGTTCAGCAAACTCGACCAATTAAACATTTTGAGCACGTACGACGGCCAAAGCGAACTTAAAATAAAATTATTGCTCACACCCGACAACAGTTCGGGTCAGCAAATAACACACACTCACTCACACACACTCACACACACATGCACACACGTACAGTGGGTGTCAGCTAATTTATTGCAGACAAAAAACTTTTAGTTGGAAGTCCAACAACTTTTGGGTTAAATATATTTGGGAAAGAATGTAAATAACATTTTTTTAATAAATATTTCAACTTTTTCTAAATATCGTTTCTTGGACTAATTTGTTGTAGTTTCGGGTATATTAAACCCAAAAATAATGCCTATATTAACTTATGGAGACGTATTGAAAACTCGATTAACAACTATTGAACAGAATTTGCACATAGTAAACTTAGCTTCTCTCTCCGTTCAGCAGTCTTCTTGTAGAGCTATTCTAGACCATAAATAAAATAAATAATGATTTTTATATATAAATCACTTATTAAATATGCATTTTTCAAAGTTTAGAAAAAGTCTTTAATATTTCGAGTTTCTATTGTTCTTAAGAAACAAACGAGCTATTCAAAAATTGAATATATATTATATATAAATGGCCTAGCTCAAAAGTTTCTAGACTTATCCTAAAACTATTCTGCCGGCATAAAATAGGCTGACACCCACTGTACCTACTCGTACTACGGGTATAAATAAGCTTATATCAACGAAACTCCGCACAATGGACACTATGGATTGTTGACACAAAACTTTTTTTTGATTAACCATTTTTTTTTTTTGGGTCAAGGTTATTGCATTCTGTGTTTTACTTCAGGTATTTTGAGGCTAGCTGCCATTTGGCACATGTATAAGGCATAGACACCCATACATTCACAGACAAATATATGCACTGTCATCGCCGTGCATATATCAATGATGTCCCTTGGGAAACACACAGAAAATTGCAATAATTTAAGATCAATGCCATCAGGGAATTTATATGGGTGCAGCTATTAAACATATTCACTTTTTGCTCTTAAGAGCAATATTTTTAATAATAAATAAAGCTTATTTTAAACTTTTGAAAAGCCTTTGAGATTACTCTATCGATAGTCGATGAATGGGGGCTCGGCTTTGGTGTTTCTTATAGGAAACAGTAAGAAAATAATATTTATTATGCTTCAGAATTATTATTCGTTATTTTTTTCCAGTCCTTTCTATTTAAACACATCATTTTTAGAGCTAATCATTGGAAAGAATTATTAAATAATTGGTTCCTTTTAATCAGATGCTGTTAACAGCATCATCTTTCTTATAGAAAATAGTTTACGATAAACGGATCTAAATTATATAATAAATTGGATCTATCTATGATATATAGGAATCTAACTCGTGGTGTGTCTATCTCCAATAGTCTCTATGAAGATACTCTGCCTATTGTAGAGTACAACAGGCCATTTCGGAGAGGACAGCTGATTATTTCCAAGCCCGTAATATAAATAAAAATAGATTCAAATATTTTCTGATATAAGCAAATAAAATGATTATAAAATGTACTTTTTTTAAGTTATATTTGTGATATTTTATTTCATTTTCCAAAAAAAAAAAGTGATTTTTGATACACATATTATTTTATTTTAATACTTAGTAAGCAACTTGTTTTGCTTAATTAATTATTAATTTAATTAAAGCCATTTTTAGTACTTATTAATTTGAATATAAAGCGAAATATGAGTTTTACAAAGAAATATTTAATATTAAAAATTTGATCCTTGTGGTGGCAATTTATAGAAAGAAAAAAATGAAATACAAGGACCAACTAAATCAGAGAAAAAAATTAAAATTTACAAGTTGAAGGCTGAAGAGAAATGGTGAAAGGATAATTAAGAGAGAATGTGAAAGAGAAAAAGAAACGCAGAATGTTGCCGGAATTAATTAACAATCAGTAAAAGTCATATTAATCAATGCACACACACACTAAGACAACATTTATGAACGTGATTCTTAGCTGTTTACCTACATAAGTATGTGTACTATATATATACTTTTTTCTGATCTTGAATCGTGTGAGGGGTTTGGAGGGGGGGACGGAGGTGGCTCTTAACAATTACAGTTAGCCCAAACGGGTGGATTTGTTTGCTTTGATTTACTTTGTACGTCGTGCTGCATGCTAATTTTAGTATATTTTTTTTTCCTTTCCGTTTTTGTCGAGCTGGTTTCCGATTTCTACTGGGCGTTCGTCACGTTCATTTTGATTTGCTATAAAAATAAATCGAAAGCGAAGACATGTCATCAAACACATTTTTGCTTTTCAACTGGCAGCTCCAAAAAGCAATCAGAAATCCCTCAATATGTTCAAATACGTAAGTAGACGCATCCTTTAATGCATCCCTTAAGTAGTTGGATATGTCCAGACATCGATAGCTTAACTCTTTCTATCAAGGAATAAACTGTCCATACTAGACAGGAATATGCTCTCCTGTGTGTCCAAACTCTCTCAACACTTATCTTCTTCCAGACTGTTGTCATCTGCGCTTTGATTGCTTGCGTTGCCGGCAAACCAGGTCTTCTCCACACTCCTTTGGTGGCACCAGCAGCCGTCATTGCTGCACCTGCTCCTGTAGTGACTGCCACCAGTAGCCAGGTGGTGGCAAGGAATTTTAATGGCATCGCTGCTGCACCTGTAATTGCTGCTGCTCCAGTGCCAGTGGCACCATTAGCTGCTCCATTGGCAGCACCAGCTTTTGCCCATCCTTTGGCGGCGCCTTTCATTGCCAAGTATGCTGCTGCTCCTCTGGGAGCACCTCTGGCCTCTCCGCTTTTGACCAGATACGCCGCTGCTCCTTTCGCTGCTCCATTGGCTGCTCCTTTGGCTGCTCCGTTTGCCTACAACGCTCCACTGCGCTATCATGCTGCACCAGCACCTCTTTTGATTTAAGTATATAAACTGTGATCCTTTGTACATATATAAAATAAATAAATAAATAATGTAATTGATAAATTCAAAATGCATTTTTTCTTAAGGCTATTTTATAGTAATTTACTATATTAATATTCGAGGGTTAGAAATACAACAAATATTATAAGTAGAAAAGAAGTTTAATTAAGTGGGTTAATGATAAGCCTTTAAAATCATTGAGGAGCTCCGATTCATAGGTTCTTATCAAGGCTCATACAATTCCTCCATATTGTAGCATTTCATTTATTATACCCTTCCAGAAGATATAATACCTTTGCCATTGAAGCAGACATCTTCGACCTCAGAAAGTATATATATTATTGAATAGAATGATGAGAACATCTCACCACCTGCCCGTCTGTCTATCTGTCTGTCTGACTGTCTGTCTCTGTCGGTTTCTATGGAAACGAGTGTCTCATTTTAAGCTCTTTTTGTACCACTCAGCACATATGTCAGAGTGGGCAGAATCTGACAACTATATCTTATAGATGCTGCAGAATATCCGGGCTAGAAATAGATCAGTTTAAATCCGGCTTGCAACAAATGTTTCCACCAAGATTTAGTAATAGAAAAGTATTTGAACCAACAATAGAAGATTTTTGGACGAAGTAATTCCCGACTGAGACTAGAGAAATAATGGATAGTTCATAAATGGAATTTCTTCATTTCAGATAGATTATTTTCGAAAGAACCCATAAGTCACTCACCATAAGCTCTCAAAATAGAATCACAATTAATATAGTTTCCATAAAGTCAGGAATAAAAAAATCACTAAGCTTGAATGAATTGAATGTAATTAGTAGGATTAAGAGGGTAATTAAAAGCTGCACTACACTCCTTCCCGTATTCCCCGCATTGCTCGTGACCTTGGCACAATTATAAATTTCTTCCAAAAATAAATTGAAACGTAACATTTTGGACACTTTAATGTCACGCGTTGAGCAACCGACGATGATGGAAACAGCAGCTGCCGGTGTTGGCAATAACTTTTACGCGCTCTACGTGACCTGCAGTTTAATTTCCACTCTTCCATCGGTCTTCGGTCTTCGCTCTTCACAGTTCCTGAGCCTGTGCTTATGGGCGAGCTGTAAATCCAATTAGCAGAACCCAAGTGCACCCACAGATAAGTTAAGCTTGCGATAAGTTGGGAATTTTGTTTTTATTTTCTGTTAACGCGCGAGTTCTTACAACAGAACTGGACCCGCCACTGGATGGGCAGCATAAGCCAGAGACGCACCCAGCGGGGAGCTGTATGCCAGAGGAGCAGCCAAAGGAGCACTGGCATATCTGGCGATGAGAGGAGCAGCTGCGTACTTGGCAATCACTGGAGAAGCAACAGGAGCGATCACTGGAGCAGTGGCTATTCCATTGTAGTTACGGGCAATCACCTGGCTACTGGTGGCAGTCACAAATGGAGCAGGAGCAGCCACAACGGCAGCAGGAGCAGTGTAAGCCAATTGTTGACCAAGCAGAATACCAGGCTTGGCAGCAGCACAAGCGATGATGGCGAAGATGACAGCAGCCTGTGAAGAAAAGAAAATTGGGTAAGAGCGGAAGAACTATAATTTATAACTTATCAACTCACGAATTTGAACATTTTGTTTCTTGGATTGATTGTGCTTGATCGAAGACTGGGACTCGATTGATGCATTTCATTCATATTAGCTGCGATATTTATACAGTGGACTCGGACTATTCAGTTGACCTTAAGACTAAATCTTAGTTATTCGTAGGCCACACTACGTGTTATACATAAAGCAAAGAGAAATAACTTAAGGAAAAAATGCAAACTGTTAACTGTTAGCTGTATTTACGAACTGGTAACGCATTTCAATGAACTAAATGACTCACAACTGGATGAAGACTGTTTTGGGTATAAATACGCTTCGCTTAGTTCAATTGGATATCAAACAGTTTGCAGCTTAAACAACAAGCAACATCCTCAAAAAATCTTCAATATGTTCAAATACGTAAGACACAGGATCAACATCCTTCTTAGCCAGGATCTCTGACTTAACTCCCCCTTCTATTTGCAGGCTGTTGTCCTCTTCGCCATCATCGCTTGCGCTGCTGCCAAGCCCGGTGTCCTGCTCGGCCAACAATTGGCTTACACTGCTCCGGCTGCAGTTGTAGCTGCTCCTGCTCCATTTGTGACTGCCACCAGTAGCCAGGTGATTGCCCGTAACTACAATGGAATAGCCACTGCTCCAGTGATCGCTCAAGTTGCTGCTCCAGTTGCCGCTCCAGTTGCCGCTCCTGTGATTGCCAAGTACGCAGCTGCTCCTCTGGCTGCTCCTCTGTCGTACAGCTCACCTCTGGCATACAGCTCACCTCTGGCATACAGCTCACCTTTGGCTTACAGCTCTCCTTTGGCCTACAACTCTCCTTTGGCCTACTCTGCTCCAGTTCTGTTGTAAGAACACCTCATACGACTGCGAATAAAAATTAATCTCTTTAATTACTCTGTCTTTTGATGGGCAATTCATCAACTTTGTGGGACACCTCAAATTATGTTAAGGGCCGAGTTGTATTAAGCACTTAAACAAATTCAGTTAACAATGGTCTATTGGCCATTGGGACATTGGGATGCAACTCACGTAGGCAGCTCACCGGTTAACAGTCACATTCAACTGTGGCTAAATGGTTTGTTTTCGTTTTTAAGTTTCGAGTATTGTTGGTAAAAATTTGTGATTGTTTTGGCTTAATTATATGCAAGTGTGTCAAGGTCGCAATGTCTCTGCAGTTCAATGAACTTACCAAATTTGCATTTATTCTATCAATAATATAGAAATTTAATTGAAAAGTGTTTCTCCTCCTCCTTTCTGCTCTCTCTCAAACTCATATCAACTCTTTTACCTTACAGTTTCATGGATTGAATCGGTTATAGATGCTTCTGTTTTTCAACAGAAAGTTCTTATATCCAAATGGGTTGTATCGGGCAGAGGAACGTTCTGTCTAAAATCAAATTATAGTAAAGATGACTTTGTTTTCAGGCATCTATATATCTGTGTACATACATATATTACCATACCAGAGATAAACTTTTCGATATTTATCATACGAACTTCCCATACTTTTATATCTTAATAATGCACTGAAGGAGTGATTTCTCACCCCATAAAGTATATTATTGATCAGAACCAGGAGACGTGTTGGTATATTTTATAGCCAGGTAAATGAAATTAGGTAAGGAGCCTTCTTTTTGCTGCAGGCAGCACATATGTCAGAACCGTCCGGATCGGACAACTATATCATATATGTTCATTGGAATAATCGGTTCAAAAATGGTTGTATGAAAAACTTTTTTTCATTTCATTTTAATAAGATTTACAAGTTGTATTGCACTATATCATATAGCAACTATTGGAACAATGTGTTCAAGCAGACAGCTTTGAAGATGCATCCGTCTTTTTCTTCTGACTGATATATTGTATTCATTGCAAAAGATACAAGTGGGTAATAAATGCGAATGAATCTTTTTATAAACATTCATTTTATATTCTAGAGGAATTCGTGTTTTGCATTATTTTAGTTGTGATAGAAATAATCGTTGAAAATAAGGTTAGATTATTTATTGATTCAGTCATTCGTTAATTTTAGGTAAGATCACAATTTAATTTCCTTAAAACAACAGAGTAGCTGGTGAGTTTGCATAGCGCAATGGAGCGCTATAAGTCAGAGGAGCAGCCATAGGAGCAGTCAAAGGAGCACTTGAATATCTGGCGATGAGAGGAGCAGCCAATGGAGTAGCTGCGTACTTGGCAATCACTGAAGATGCAACTGGAGCAGCAACTGGAGCGATCACTGGAGCAGTGGCGATTCCATTGTAGTTACGGGCAATCACCAGGCTACTGGTGGCAGTCACAAATGGAGCAGGAGCAGCTACAACTGCAGCCGGAGCAGTGTAAGCCAATTGTTGGCCGAGCAGGACACCGGGCTTGGCAGCAGCGCAAGCGATGATGGCGAAGAGGACAACAGCCTGCAAATAGAAGGGGGAGTTAAGTCAGAGATCCTGGCTAAGAAGGATGTTGATCCTGTGTCTTACGAATTTGAACATATTGAAGATTTTTTGAGGATGTTGCTTGTTGTTTAAGCTGCAAGCTGTTTGATATCCAATTGAACTAAGCGAAGCGTATTTATACCCAAAATAGTCTTCATCCAGTTGTGAGTCATTTAGTTCATTAAAATGCGATACTAGTTCGAAAATTCAGTAAAAAGTCTGCAATTTGTGTACATTTTTATTTCAATCTGAAATTTATTTCCCACTGTGATATGTATTAATATATCGAACTGACTTTTAAGTGATAGCCTAGTTGCTGCTAGAGGATCAGCTACACTCATAGCTGGCCGCTCCGCTGACCCATTAGCTATTCCTTCAGACTATGCTCCTCTGTCTCTTAGTCCTCCACTGACTTATATGTACCATTTATATAGCAGATATATTTTTTGTAATTAACTTAAACTATATAAGCTTAAAAGAAAAATTATTATTAATATATATTTCTTATGGCAACTATATAATAGTGTTCCGATTTTAATATATTTCCAGACAGCCTTAAGAAATCATTCCATACTTTGTAATTAATCCATTTATCAAAATATCTTGAAAAACAAACGGTTTTTGTGTACTCTAAATTTGGCTTGAATCGATCGTTTTTATAGCAATAAAAGGCAAAAAGAAGGATCTTTATCAAATTTCAAGCTTAAAGGGTAATTTAAATAGAAGCTAGCCCCACGGATATGGCTATATAGACTCCTCTTTTTATCCTGCTGAAGAATATGTAGTACATTAAAAAAACTCAAGGCTTTGAAAGGATTCTCGGTTCGCATCCGGACTTATTAAGCGATGTGTTAAATTAGAATAAAGAAAGAGATAGAGAAATGTGGTAATTTTTTTAATTGAAAGTAGATTTTCTTCTTACAAATATAAAGCTGATACGATTTTTATTAAATGAAACTAAATTAATACCATGAAGCTAGAAATATATCTGAGCTAACTTTTAGCTCAGGTCTTGAGCTGAAACCCTGGCTAAGGCTCAGGTTCGTCGGCCTTGTTTGTGCCTAATTTATCCTTATTAAGCTTTGACTAAAGTTCGGCATCTGAGATATATATTTCTGTTTTTTCAATAACAAATAAATAAACAAATAAATATATTTATTTAATAAAATGCTTAAACACTTTTGTAGTGTAGTTTTCAGCACCTGTATTTACAAGGCTACAGCATCTATAAATGAACTGAAACAGGATTTGAGAAGCATTCCGAAGGTTTTCGCTGAAAGTGTGTCTCCAGTTGAACAACAGATTAAAACCTTTCAAGACAATTCAATTGCTTGCATATTGTTCAATCCAGCCAATTGTTGCATTTAAAAGCTTCTCCATAGTTCGTTGAACTGCAGAGACCTTGTTAGATGGCCCTTGCGACCTTAACACGATTGCATCTACTTAAACCAAAATAAATACGTATTTCGACCACCAATATTTCGATCGAAATTCGAAAACGAAAACGAAAATAACCATTTAGCCCCGTCTACGTGAGTTGCATCCCAATGGCCAATTGACGCTTCGTTTGTTTGTCATTTTTTTATGCAGTGCTGGGCCCTTTGAATTCGATTCGAAATACCCCAAAAAGTTCATGAATTGCCCATCCAAAGACAGAGTAATTAAAGAGATTCATTTTTATTCGCAGTCGTATGAGGTGTTCTTACAACAGAACTGGAGCAGAGTAGGCCAAAGGAGAGTTGTAAGCCAAAGGTGAGCTGTATGCCAGAGGTGAGCTGTATGCCAGAGGTGAGCTGTACGACAGAGGAGCAGCCAGAGGAGCAGCTGCGTACTTGGCAATCACAGGAGCGGCAACTGGAGCGGCAACTGGAGCAGCAACTTGAGCGATCACTGGAGCAGTGGCTATTCCATTGTAGTTACGGGCAATCACCTGGCTACTGGTGGCAGTCACAAATGGAGCAGGAGCAGCTACAACTGCAGCCGGAGCAGTGTAAGCCAATTGTTGGCCGAGCAGGACACCGGGCTTGGCAGCAGCGCAAGCGATGATGGCGAAGAGGACAACAGCCTGCAAATAGAAGGGGGAGTTAAGTCAGAGATCCTGGCTAAGAAGGATGTTGATCCTGTGTCTTACGTATTTGAACATATTGAAGATTTTTTGAGGATGTTGCTTGTTGTTTAAGCTGCAAACTGTTTGATATCCAATTGAACTAAGCGAAGCGTATTTATACCCAAAACAGTCTTCATCCAGTTGTGAGTCATTTAGTTCATTGAAATGCGTTACCAGTTCGTAAATACAGCTAACAGTTAACAGTTTGCATTTTTTCCTTAAGTTATTTCTCTTTGCTTTATGTATAACACGTAGTGTGGCCTACGAATAACTAAGATTTAGTCTTAAGGTCAACTGAATAGTCCGAGTCCACTGTATAAATATCGCAGCTATAAGGAATGAAATGCATCAATCGAGTCCAAGTCTTCGATCAAGCACAATCAATCCAAGAAACAAAATGTTCAAATTCGTGAGTTGATAAGTTATAAATTATAGTTCTTCCGCTCTTACCCAATTTTCTTTTCTTCACAGGCTGCTGTCATCTTCGCCATCATCGCTTGTGCTGCTGCCAAGCCTGGTATTCTGCTTGGTCAACAATTGGCTTACACTGCTCCTGCTGCCGTTGTGGCTGCTCCTGCTCCATTTGTGACTGCCACCAGTAGCCAGGTGATTGCCCGTAACTACAATGGAATAGCCACTGCTCCAGTGATCGCTCCAGTTGCTGCTCCAGTGATTGCCAAGTACGCAACGGCACCAGTTGCTGCTCCTCTCATTGCCAGATATGCCAGTGCTCCTTTTGCTGCTCCTCTGGCATATCACGCTGCTCCTTTGGCCTACTCCGCACCGCTGGTGCTATAAACTGGTTTCTTATCAAGTTAAATAAAAATTCGTCGACTGATTATCCACTAAACTGGCAGGGAATGCTGAACATTCATTTTGTGCACACACACTGGGAGCTGGTGTCTTATCCTTTTGACTGGGTTTTCCTCATGGTTATTTGTTAGTTTCGCGCATTTATCTAAAATGCTTTCATAGCGCATTTCATGCATTGATGCACAATTTAAAAAGCCATTTTTGCGTTCGCGCTTGCTGATAGAAGATAAAATCCTTTGGCTTTGAAAAAGCCAAAAAGAAATCCCTGGCATATGTTATCATACACGCCCACGCCCACGCCCACAAGCACGAGTACGAGCACGAGCACGCCCACGCCCAATAATCCCTGATGTGGCTGCTGCTTTAGATTTGGCTTTTCCTGCAAAGATTTGCCTGCTCTGATGCTTTTTAGGCGCCTCTAATTTGATTAGTTGCAACTTGTGAAGTTCTTTGTAATTACAAACATGCCACTGCAGCGGCAGCAGCAACAACAACAACAGCAACAGCAACAAATGCGTAATTGAATTTACCTTTTGCAGGTGGCCGCTGCCACGCCCCGAAAAAAGGAAACAAACCAAAACCAACTGAAACTGCTCTGGAACCGGAATTGTGTGAAAAACTGTGCGACTTTCGCCTCCTCGTCTAAATAATTAAAAGTTTGCCCTTGCCCAGCGACACGCTTTCCGCCCATTTTTGCCTTTTTGTTTGCCATTTGTAATTGCTGTTAATGGCAAAAACAAGCAACAAGCAACAACCAACACCCAACACCCAACAGCCAACAAGCAACACCCAACAGGCAACGCTACATGGACAATGCTAACCGAGAAAAACAGATAGCAGAGCTCAGAACACTACACGGATTTTACATTAAAAAATCTGGCACCCAACTCTCTCAGCAACTGCTCTGTGAATCTGTGAATCCTGGCCCAGGACCAAGCCTAGTCAAAAGGAATTTCCACTACGTAGAGTGTTGTTTACGGGTGTTTGTGTTCGGTGTTCATTTCGTCTGCATACCGCCAAAAATTGTTGACTAATGACAACATCATTTTTTTTCTCTTGCTGCACAGAAGAATATTACGAATAAGTTAGTATTATGAGATATACTCGTAATTAATGATATATAGCATCACAAATTAATTTATAAACTGTGAGTGGAATAAAAGAGACAGGCTTGTCATATTTTAGAGAATAGTTGAACCTATTATATACCCTTCATCCATAAAAAATGAGCATGCACTGAGCAGGAAGGTGACCCAGTTTAAAACCAAATTCCAACCTGAGGATTTCGCAGTGAAGCCATCGAATTTCCAATGTTTTTTTCAGCTCTATATTGAAATATCTTCAGAAAAAAATATGTTTTCAATGGAATCAATTATTTTCGCACTGGATGCTCCTTTGATACAGTTCAATAATAAATATATAAAAATGGCGATAGAATAAATAACACAGTTGCTATTTACGAAACAAATTTTCATAGAAAATCAGCCTCTTTCCTTAGAAAAAAGCAGCTCATTTTCCTTTAAAAATCAGCTCCTGTTCCTGGAAATGGAGCTCCTTTTTTATACTAAAGAGAGCTGGTTTTAAATATCTAAAAGAATCTTTGACGCTTTGAATATAATTTTTGGCTCGTATCCGGTTCAGATTCTGCTATATTACTTAGACCTGCTGTGCATCATGGTTCGGTTCAATCTAAAAAAAAAATAGTCGCATGCTCGGGGTTCGAGCCGGTTTGGCATAAAACCGGTTTGTCCTCTTGCTGCGCCTCTTATTACCAGCGCCAAGTTCTAACCTCTCTTTTTACTATCATTTTATTATCCTTTATATCATTTTATTTATAAATTATTAGAATAGGCAATTACAAAGATTTCTGAAGATTTTTCCAATGTTCTGCTCCATAATTCGTTGCTTTTTTAACCTTTCCTAATGACCTCCTCATGGAAGCTGCGGATTCTTGCTCGCCGTATCTTTCGCCCTGCTTATCGTCTCTTTGAAGGAGTCACTGTCCGTCTGACCGTCTGTCGGTCTGTCGCTAATTGGGCTAAACAAATTATGGAATATGATTAATAGAGAGCACGGGAAAGCAATTAACTTTTTGCGATAAACAGCTATGAGAAGATTTAATGTGGCTCTTCATTTGCAAGCAGATTTATTGGTACCCCACTGCCCGGGAGGTATGAAAATACTCCTTCCAATGGACTGAGTGGGCAGAAGTCGAGGTGGAGGTGGAGGTGGAGGTGGAGGCGGAGGCGGAGGGCAGTACCTAGTACCCAGTACCCTTCAGAAAAAGCTGATATTTTACAATTCACGTAGTGACATTTGCATTTTTGATTACTTCAATATTTGCTGCATTGCTTTTTGTATATTGGTGGTAACTAGGTGCCGAATACTTTTTCCAGTTTTATTTTGGTTGGGGTATTTTCGGAACGTGTCATGCAAACAAACAAAAAGAAAAAAAACAGAAAAAAACTGAAAAAAAACCTGGCCTACAACTGGGTAGAAAGCACGCGTCTATTTAAATTGGCACACAAAAGGTCAGTTTAGACTTTAAAAATTTTCCCAGCTACTTTTTTGGGTTATTTCTTTATGCAAATCATTCGGGCGCCCGCTCCCGCCCCCGCCCCCGCCTAACCATTTGCATTTGTGATGGGCGTGACAAGGTCTGATTATGTTGTCTTGTTGTTGGTCAGTTTTTTTTTCTTATTTTTTATTTTTGGCTAAGCAGAGTGTCATTTGCTTAATTTGTTTGTCCCGCTTACACCATAAAAAAAAAAAGAAAAAATAAAAAAAATGGAAAAAAAATTCAATCATTCAATTTAAAATTGAAGACAATGGGCGGAAAAAAAGCAAAGTTCATGCAAAAACCCAGACAATGAGCCATGTATTATATTTCCAGGCAATTGTTTATGCTCACCAAAAGTTGCCAACAAAAAGTCGCAGCCATTTAATTGATGGGACGGAGGGGATTGTGCTTTATTTATCGCGCAGGGAAAGGGGGTTGGGCCAGCTCGGGGGATGCGGTTTCTTTGTGGCAGCTGCCTTAAAAATCGTGCTCAAGCAGCAGCAGCAGCAGGAGCAGCAGCAAAACCTTAAAAGAAATATGGCAAAAATGGGCACCACTCTGAAAGTAACTCCCACATGCTTTAGGCGAGCGAATGGTAGCGGGGGAAGTGGAGAGGAGCTAGGCAGCGGGAGACGACAGGACTCGGGATTCAGGACTCGGCGCTGACGTGTTTGCCGCCGCCTCTGCTGCCACACTTAACCTTGGCTATATACGGCCGAGGACACGCCACTTAACTTATGAATTAAATTCCTGTGCTCGGCAAATCCTGAAGCCAGAGTAAGCCATATTTTATGGCCAGCATTCGGAACTTTAACCCAAAAAGCTTCGCCAAACCTAACTACCAGCTGACAAAGTAAATTGCTCTCTCTCTCTCTCTCTCTCTGAGCGAGCTTTTTTCCCATGACTTTCCAGTCAGCGCATACTCTTTACGTTTACAGCCTGCATGTTTTACTCTTAAAAAGAAAAACAAATTCTCTTTTCCTTCTTTATTGGATGGATATGCTCTTGACAATGCTGATAAGACAAGAATATAATATTAATTATGGGAAAGGTAGTTTGATTTAAGAACCAGAATTCTCAGCTTTTTTTTTTTGGAAATATTGTAATGAAGGATCTTCCACATTTCGGTTTTATCTTTGACTGAATCGCATTCTTCGCATTGCGATGAGTGGCCGTTAGTAACTAGAGCTTCTCTATTATGCTCTTGACAATGCTGATAAGACAAGAATATAATATTAGATATTATGGAATAGCTAAATTGATTTAAGAACCAGAATTTTCATCTGGTTTTGTGGGAAATATTGTAATGAAGGACCCTCCACTATCCGACTTTGAAGGAATCTTTGACGGAATCACAATCTTTGTCTTGCGATGATTGGCCGTCAGTAAGTAGAGCTTCTCTAGTATTCGATCAGCTTCTGGGGCGCTAATGGCATATACCTGAATCACACCGGACTCGTAGACCTTTGCAGCAACACTGGATATATTTTTATTCACATAGTATACGAATCTGCTGGTACCCTTAACTGTTTCTGTGGTCAGGCCACAGGCTTGGCAGAACTCATCAAGGCCTATTTGAAAGGGAAACTGGGTAACACTCATATGCTGGGAATATAAGGCAATGTGCTGTTCCAGATCGGGCAGATGCGTACTGCCCAGTATTCTTTTCATTAGATTCTTCTGAGTTTCAATAAGTAGAGCCTTGCTGCGAATATTGGTGATGAGTACGTTACCATTATCCCAGATCCAGGCAACTTGGCCAGTCTCAAAGCGCTTCTGTAGCACCTGAATATCATTATTGTAGACTGTATTCTCCAATTCTAAGGCCAGCTTAGTCAGATTCAATTGACGATTGGCCTGCATTGTGCTGTAGGTGCGAACAGTCTTCCCTTCGATTTGTAATTGGGCCCGTTCGATTTTACGCTTAGTGGGCGGACGTAAGATACGAATCTTCTGCAGTCCTTGATTGAGTTGTGAAGAAAGTGGAGGCATAAGAAGAGTTCGTTTTAGGTCTTCCACGTTCTTGGTAGCGGCCTCAGTGGTTGCCTTGGTCTCATTGGTCGCATTGGTCGCATTGGTCGCATTGGTCGCATTGGTTGCATTGGTCCCATTGGTTCCATTGGTCCCATTGGTCGCATTGGTCCCATTGGTGACATTGCGCTTGCCTTCTGGATCCCGAAACTCTGCCATATTTTGATCTTTAATATCCTCAAAAGTATCCAATCGCTGCTTAAAGATACCCTCCCATTGATTGGAATTTGGCGTCTCCGTCTTCTGGAGCCCCGCCTCAGTTCCTATATCCGTCGACTCTTTCGCCTGCGTTTCTTTGGTTTCGGTGATCTGTGTTTCGACATCTATAGGCTGTCCTATCGATATTGCAAATGTGAGAGGTGGCTGCCCTTGACCGTCCGTTGGCAAGGAATCCATTCTACTTTGTACCACCATGGATAGATCCTTGCTGACTTGGTCCAGCCATTTTTGAAGAGCGGCCTCATCTAGCTGCTGGGTTGTAGCACCAGGATCTGGTGGATTTTCTACATTTATGGTAATCGGCTGGTCAGCTTTGTCGGTGTTAGTGACCTCGTTTTCCTCTTTTGTATTCAAGAGTTCATCATTTTTCTGCTGCTGTGGCTGCTCGACGATAGCCAGCGAGTCTATGGCCTGCTGCAGCGTTTCATTATTTAAGACTGGTGCTGCTTCTGCTGGCGATTCCTCACTTAAAGTTACTTTATCTTTAGGTAATTCTAGTTCCTTAGCAGAGGTGTCCTGTGTGATTTCCTCGCTCTTGGTCTTTCGTGAATCCGTCAAACCCATCTGTTCTAACAGTTGTATCCTGAACATCTCACTTAGGTCTGTTCTACCTTCCTCAGTTCTGGTCATGAGATGGAGCGCTTCAAAGGCTTTGATGTCGCCGAGTGGTCCATGGAGTCTCTTTGATTTCAGACAATCTAGTAAGCTACGCTCCTCTTCGAGGCTAAGTTCCATAGTCATTTCGATGTCCTCTAACTCTCTATCGTCATGCAATTCAGGTTTCTCTTTTTTCCCCTTCAATTCAAGCACACGATTTTTTTCATAGTCCAGAAGACTACTGATAGCATCTTGCTCCTCTTCCTTATTGCATACCCGACTCGATTTGGCTGACCTTGCCCCCATTGCAATAGATTCGCCAGAGGCATTTGGAAAAGTTTGTGGACAGCAGAGGGGCCAGCTCGGCTTAGCACCCTGTTTACAAGCCTCGTAGTTGCGCCATATATCTTCTGATGTGGGCATATAGTCTAGCTCATCGCATTTTCTGGGTGATATAAGGATTATCGGTTTGTCTTCCATTAGGCACGTCCTATTTTTAGGCGGCGTTTCCTGCTTTTCTGGAATAGGTTCAGTTAACTTGCGCTTTTTAGGGCGTCCACGTTTTAATTTTGGAATTACTAAAGAAGTATTCGGCAAGTGGACAGGTTTTTCAACAACACGCTTAGGTTCAGACGTATCCATACCAAAATCGAGTTCTGCGTTGCCAATGCTATAGCTAGACGGCAGATCTTGCTTCGAGTTACCGCACATGGAATCCCTTTGAAAAAATTCGAAAATCTGTGATTAGCTGCTGTTCCCATTTTGTAGGCTGTTGAGCTTGATGCTTACTTTATCATGGAATCACATGGTTTCGGTTCCCCTTGGTTCTTTTGTGCCTCTTGGCCCTCTTTTTCGTCTTCGTCCTCTTTGTCTTCTTGGTCCTCTTGGTCCTCTGGGTCCTCTTGGTCGGCTTGGTCGACTTGGTCGACTTGGCCGACTTGATTGACCTGATCGACTTGGTTCTCTTGTGCCTCTTGACCCTCTTGGTCGTCTTCGTCCTCTTGGTCGTCTTCGTCTTCTTCGTCGTCTTCGTCCTCTTGGTCGTCTTCATCCTCTTGGTCGTCTTCGTCCTCTTGGTCGTCTTCATCTTTTTGATCCTCTTGGACGACTTGGTCGACTTGGTCGTCTTGTTCGTCTTGTTCATCTTGGTCTACTTTCTCATCTTGGTCGTCTTTGTCATCTTCGTCCTCTTGGTCCTCTTGATCCACTTGATCCACTTGATCCACTTGATCCTCTTTATCCTCGTCTGCGTCTTGTGCCTTTTGTTCCACTTGTGCCGCTTGTTCCGCTTGGGTATTTGATTCTTGTTTTGGCTCCACCTTTGTCTTCCGCTTCTTTCTACGTTTCGTGTAAGATTTCTTCTTCTCCTCCTTTGTGGGCATTGTCTTTCCCTTGCTAGGAATAAATCGTTGAGCTCTTATTTGCCAATCCTCGTCATCAGAAGAAAGATTAAAGAGCGGACTGAGGTTTGACCCAGGCACATAACGTGTCTCTGTCGGAGTAGTATTTCCTTCAGGCTCGCTCATAATTATGCCTGTACTACGAATAATTGTTGAATTGAACACCAGCAGAAAATATTTGACACTTAACAGTGATTCAACCGTATAAAGAAAACCATTTGACAGTTAAGCGTAGTGTTGAACAACATTCAAACCAATAGACTTAATATTAAACGCTTCACATTTACTAACATTTATATCGATATTTCATAATAGTGATGCTGTAAAAGTATTTAAAAGACAAAGCTGAAAGCACATAAACAACAGTTAAGTAATATAGAAAACACAGAGAATAAAGAAGTATAAAAAAAGCGCTTCAGAAATACTTGATTCAAGCAGAATGCACAAATCGGCATGCCACATGAGTTTTTGTTCCCATAATTTTTAGCTTTTTTTAAAACAGAATTATGCTCATATTTGCTAACAGCGGGAAATAAATTTTTTAAATAAATTCAGCTTTTTTTCAGATATTTTTTAATACTGCCATTCTGGCACTGCAGTCAGTCTCTTATCGATCCAAATTACCATCTCTATACTTCTATGACGTGTCATCTGCATGTGCCTTTAATCTTTCAACAAAAATGTGGTCAAGTCTTAAAATTTGGCTTCGGAAGGATGAAACAGATGCCTCTTGAGTGTAGTTGTTGTAAATTCACCTTTTAATCGATTTCAGTTCACCTGACAATCTCAGAAATAAAAGAAAACACTGTTACCATTTTGGAAGATTGAAGAATTCCATGGGGGAAGAGATTGGGAAAGGAATAGAGCGTCATATAATTATGTACATACATTGGAGCACAACGATTAGATTATAAATCTTTGAGATGAAGAACAGCTTTCAAAGACTCTGGAGATAACCAAAGATTTTTGGAGTTACTTCCTTTCTTTATGAATATTTTAGCTTAAAGTCTCCTTTAATTATATTAAACTCAAGAGAAGCCTGTGACAGCGAGGAGAAAATTGATATTTATGATAACTTATTAAATTAATAATTAAATAATTAACATAATAACAGATTTTTTTCTCAGAAAATGTTGATAATATTATTAAGTGAACATTATAATTATCACATTAAACATACCTTGATTTATTTTTTCATTCTTTATAGTCATAAAAAAGAGAAACCCAAATTTAGCTGCCATAATTGAGATAATATGAAAGATATATTCTAATGCGCTTTAAGCTGAAACAAGAAACAATAAAAAATAAGCAAGCTTAACTGAAAATGAGAAACTTTTTGTGGCCCACACTCCCCACAGCAGCCCCCCAAACATCAGGCATTTAAAACTTCATATGGCTTTTGATTGGGACACTATTTCTTAGTCGCATGTCTGGTAGCAGGTACTATAAATAGTCAGGTAGTTAAAACTTTTAAATTGAGCCAGAGCGGCCAGAATCATTTGTGATTTTTTTTTTTGTTTTTTTTCTTTGGGCCTGAGACTGGGTCTGAAGAGGATCTGGCTGCTGGTAAAAGTTACAGTTACGGCAAAAGTGCTCTGTCACTGCTCATTTGTTGCTAATAATTATAAAAGTTTACACAGTTTCCCCCCAAGTGACATATACATGTGTATGTAGGAGTATATGCGAGTGTGCACCAAAAAAGTTGTAGACATTCTGTCTGTCTGTCTGTCTGATTCTCTGTCTGTCTATCTGTCTGAGGGGCTGTGGGAGCTGGAAGATGGGCTGGGACTGGTAAAAGTTTAGCGCCGTTTGCAATTGTTTAGTTTAGCTACATTTGCTGTTGATCAAAATGTTTATAAAGTTTTTAGTGTGGGTCTAACAATAACTGCTGCCTCCGATTACATAGTAGAACTGTTGGCTGTTGACTGTTGGCTGTTGACTGGAAACTGGAAACTAGCAGAAACTGTGAAACTCAAATAGTTTTCAGCTGCGGCAGCCTAAAAGCATGAGATATTAAATTTTTATTTGCTTACCCATAACAATTGTGAGAGACTGAATGCTCCTTTGGAGAGTAAGTCCCAAATACCGAATACCAAATACTTTGTTACCCATAAGTCATTTTGCTTTGGCCCATGGCCAGGCTCAGGTTCCGTTTTTGCAAGTTTTTGCAAACAAGTCCAACAAAGCCAGCGCCAAATTGCCCTAAAAGCCTTTTCAAGTCGAAAGTTTTGCCTGTTTGCGCATAATTATTTAGTTGTGACACAGCACAAACAAAAAATAAATAAAATATAATGGAAAACTATTGAAAATATGGCCAGCAATTATAAAATACACTCAAAATAGAATCCTCTTTTTAGATTGCTTTTATTGCATTATTAAGTAAAGTGGCCCAATAACTACAGCCCCATAAAAACATAAGCTTTACTTCTCCAACTCCAACTAGTTCAGCCAAAGTTGATTTTCTTCGTTGAGGCTTGTACGGATTTATTGGGATCGGGTGTATTGGTATTGCGATCCCGTTTTTCTTTCGATTTCCTTTTACTGCCTTGAGGCTTATCCTCATCTTCATCGTCGGATGCCTGATCGGAATCAAATTTCTTGTATGTGTCATCATCCTCAGGAAAGAGAATAAGATTGAGTATTTCCAATTGAGTTTTCATTATGGTCGAAACAGCCAAAACGTGCTCCACACCCTCTCTGTACTCGGCCTGCAGAGTTTTCTCGTCCTTCACGTGGACAGGCTCCGGTTCCTTGGAGGATAATAGCGAGCGTCTCAACCGTTTCTTATTGCTTCGAATCTTGGCTCTTTTTTCCAAAACATAATCTATATTCTCCGAAACGGTTCGATTATTTCGATTGTAGCCCCTTTTGATTCGAAAGAATTCAAAGATATTGAAATATTCCACGCGTAGAAATTCAAAAAAGGAAATTTGCCTCTCCGATTTGTTGTAATGGTCAGCCCTGGCCTTGCCAAAGTAATCGTTGATAATGGTTAGAAACACATTAATCAACATAACAGAAACCACAAAGCCCAGGGTTGCATATAAAAACATGCCTAGAAATTTGCCACCATAGAAAAGTTCAGCTGGTTTCAGCTCCGAAGTGAAGCCAAAAGAGAAACACAACGACGTAATAATACTCTTAAATAATCGAAGAAAATGTGCGCTATTATTGCCATTGATGGTAGTAAATGCTATTCCAAAGGCCATCAATATAATAAGTATGGCAATCATTGTGACGGCCAAAGTCTTCCAAGCCATAAACAGAGTTGTGGTAAATAGCTGAAACACCTTGGAGAACTGCAACACCTTCCACAGACGCAACGTGGTTACACAGATGAGGAAGCCAATCAGTATAGTGGTCAGCTTATAGAGACGTGTTGGTCTGCGAAAGTCCAGGAACTCCAGCTTATTGGCACCCTCCAAGCGTCTTAGCATTGTTGTTGCCAGGCTTGCCCGACAGATGACTAGAATTATAATGACCACATTGAGGACAACAATTAATAAATCCAATTTAAACCAAATGCTGTGCATTTTGGAGGGCTCAAACCAAACATGGACGAAGAACCTCTGTGCAAATTCCAGCACTACGATGAAATATATGAAGATAACGATTATACCCACGTAGGCCTGTTGTTCCAGTTCCTCGATTAGCATTATAGTGTCACAATCGACATCGGGTATGATGCTTCCAAAGGGCGTTCGCTCCACACGCAGTGTGCAAACACTGAACATATTGGCATCCACATTGTAGAGCGTAAAGTCCAAGAATACCGCTGAGGTATTCTGGTTCAGCCAATGGTATTCCGTGAGGAAGTCAAGTATTTTCATGGAATTCTGCTTGTCGCGTGCCAGCAGCGATATGTAGCCTCTCAGCTCTGGATAGTTCTGGAACTTACCCACATGATCAAAATTCATAAGGAGTGCATCGAGAAAGTCATACTCGTCGGTTATGGGTATCCAGGGCTCAAAGACGCGCCAATACTTCTCCACATAATGCAGCCGTCTATAGGGTAGTACCCAATCTGGCATATGCTTAAAGTCGGAAAATACTGGATTACCCCAACCCATTTGCTCGCGCAGTAAACGCAGTTGCCGCATCCGAACCACGCCCAACATTTTTGTCTGCTCACTGTGCACCCAGTTATTTGATCCGATGGCATCGTCTTCATAGTCAAAAGCATCCACCAGGGTGGACTCGACGAAATCAAAAAGCTGACTGATATCATAGACCTCAGCCAGCCCCAAGTAATCCGTATGATTGTTCATGAAAAGGCGTTGCAATCTGGCCGTATTATAGTATAGTAACTGATCCCGGGTAACCAGCACCAAACAGGTTAAAACGAATAAGTATTTACCGAAGAGAATCAGATCTAGGGTGATACTCTTGTACTGCTCGTTGAGTATATCGTTCCGATGCCGCTCTGTGATTACCAGCTGGATTCTCAAGCTCTTCAGACGTTGTTTTACAAAATTCAACCGATTATACTCCTCTTCGTCATCCGATATGTCCTTGCGATATTCCGGCAGTTTTGGTGGCCAACAGGCCATATCAATTGACATCAGAACAAATTTAATCGGGTCAGCGATTACAAATTGGAAAATCAACACTATGGCTATAGTCACCAAAATGTTCTTGCACCGGTCTGACTCATGTTCGAACCCAGAATATATATACATTAGATACATACAGACAAGGATGATAGTCACTGTCATGGCAAAGAAAATGTAGTGGCTTGTTTTTTTTCGCATGATTCTAACTAGATTTATTCAGAGCTTCTTTGATATATTTTTTTTCGAATATTTTACACCTTTTTGAAGAATGCTTCAAGACGCTTACAGCTGCGAAAATAATATGATTGTAATTCGAATTGTAATTTGAAGTTTCCTGAAATCTAAAACAAAAGCTAACTTTTGACAGATACACTTCCGAGTCGACTAGAATATACTCTTATATTTCAAATTTCAGAATATCACTAGATATTCTGTCGGATGCATCAGCCTATCACTAATACATCCAACATAAAAAGAAGGGATTTTGGATAACTCCACCCCCAAGTGGAGGGAAAAGCGTTGTATAAAATAAAAGTAATAAATCCATTCATTGAATTAATACCAAATTTTCACACTATTGACTTATTAAATATATTGAAATCAATCTCAGAAAGTTTTCCGAATTTCGATTGAAGTCCTCTTAATCCAAGTTCTTCATTAGTCATTCTATTGACCCCAAACCTATTTTCAGAGCTGTACATAAGTCATTATTAAAGACTAATTTAACCGATTTCAAAATACAGCTTTCAACTTTATTCTTTGAATGATAGTGGGCATAAAGTAAATAAGAAATTTACGTACTTCGGATGTTCTGCTCCCAAGAGCGGATGAAGGACAGGAAAACTCTCAAATTTACTTTCTTATGGGCTCATGCTATTAAACTAATAGAAACAGAAACAGATAGACGGACAGGAAGACAGACAAATAGAAGGAGAGACTGACATGAACATCGACATAAACTATATACTATATATAAATATATTAACCTTAATAGTTTTGCATTGAATAGAGTCAAAGATGCTTCCTTCAATGCACAAAACACATTTCAAGGCAACGTTATGCACTACCTTAATACTCTATATATACTACAATAATACTCTCTGAAAGGGTATAAAATAATATATTCAAATATCACAGAACGATCAACGGCAACAATTTACATCTTTCTTATGATTACTATAACAATTTTCTGGAAAATTCACAATATACATTTTGTGCTTTCAAGACAAACAATTTAACACAAAATAATTTATTTAAACATATTCAGTTTCAGAGTCTTCCCCCTCAGCCTCATCTTCGGCTTCCTCGTCAAATTCATCCGTAAAGAGAATGTGCTCAAGTAATTCCATTTGGGTCTGCATTATGGCCGCAATCGTATATAATCGGGCAACACGCTTTATGTATTGTTCTTGCTTCGACATCTCATTGGCCTTGGATTGCCCAATGGTCGTAGGAGAAGCCGTAGATAAGGCCATATATCTGCTCTTACCACCACTAGTTTTTTTTTGGCCATCCAGCTTTAGTTTCACGTTTTGGGCCACTGTGCGATTGTGTCGCCTGTAGCCCCTATTGCATATTTTAAACAGGCCAAAGAACTTGGCATATTCAACTTGCATAAATTGTAAAAAGTTAATGTGATGCTCGTATCTGGAATCTCGTAAGGCCTTTGCTCTGGTAAAATAATCGTTTATGGTCGAAACAAAGACATTGATCAGCAGCTGGGATACCACAAAGGCCAAAACGAGATAGAGTATTAATCCAATTACTCGGCCACCATAGAAGAGATCGGTGGGACTGATGTGAGAGCTGAACCCAAAGGAGAAACACAACGATGAGATGACACTCTTCTCCACATGGGTAAAATTGCTAGTATTATTGCCGTTTATAATAACAACAGCTATTCCAAAACCGATTAGGAAAATCAAAATCAATATCGCAGTGCTGGCCAAAGCTGTCCAAGCTGTGTACAGGGTATTCGAGAAGAGCTGGAAAACGCTGGCGAACTGCAGCACCTTCCACAATCGCAATGTCGTCATACAGATGAGGAATCCAATCATAATATTGGTCAGGACATGCAATCGGGCCGGGCGCCGAAAATCAAGGAACTGCAACTTGCTGGCGGCTTCCACCTTTCTCAGAAGCGATGTTACCATTATCTCCCGCGTGATAATTAGACACAAGACGGTTATATTTAGTATCAGAATAATCAAATCCAACTTGTTCCACATGCTGTTCAGCTTGCTTGGCTCATACCACAGAGTTACCACCAAGGATTTTGCGAACTGAATCAGGACAAGCATATACACAATGGCCACAAAGATGCCCAGTCTACCAAGCTTATCAAAGACCAGCAGCTGAACCGTGGTTATCTCAGTTTGTGGTACAAATGTACCGAAAGGAGTCTGCTCCACGTGGAGGGTGCATATGGTAAAGAAGTTGGCATCTGCATTGTAAAGGGTAAAGTCCATGAATAAAGCCGATGTGTTCACCGTGAGCCAGTTATGCTTCTGTAGGTACTCTAAGATGATCATACTGTTGTTGCTGGAGCGTGCGAGTAGCGTTACGTAGCCTTCGAGTTCGGGATATTTCTGAAAGTATCCATCGTGATTGAAATTTAGAAACATTTTTTCAGTGGCTTTGATTTTGCCAGCCATGGGCAGCCAAGGCTCATATATACGCCAATATTTGTTTGTATACGGCATCCGTTGATGGGGCAGCTCCCAGTTTTCCATATAGTCGAGATTGGAAAATTTCGTCGGCTCCCATCCAATGTGGGTATTTTCCGCCCTGCGCAGCTGTCGCAAACGAATCACTCCCAATTTGGCCGTATGATCACCATATAGCCATGTAATTTGGCCCGTTTCGGAAGTATTCGGCTCAAACGGATAAATCAGTGTCGACTCAATGAACAGGTACAAATGATCGAGATTCAGTACTGTACTCAGCCCCAAGGAGTACGTTTGATTCCGAAAGAAAAGTTTCTCCAACGAATTTGTATTGTAATAGAGCAGCTCATCTTTAGTTACCAGCACAGTGCAAGTGAGCAGAATGAAGTATTTGCCATAAAGCCACAAATCAATTGCAATCAATTGATACTTCAGGTTCAGACTCTCGTTTCGATGCTCCTCTGTTATCACCAGCTGCGACTTCAACGTATCCAGACGCAATTTCAGGTAATCCTTTCGAGAATGAATGGTTGCCCCCTCATCCGTGGTGAAGGCATTATGCGGACGAGGCCAAATGGCCGTATCAATGGCAACTAGCACAAATTTAATGGTATCATTGATCAGAAATATGCAGGCAATTACTATGAATAGTGATACGATAATTGAGGTCATTTTCATATCCTCATGATGGATGCCTGAGAATGTTAGTGTCAATGAAAAGCAGAGCACTGTAATAATTAAGGTAACTATGAAAAAAGCGTTCTTCTTTGTGATTAGCTTCATTTTGACCCGGCTTTATCACATAGTGTAACGATTTGCTGTTAGTTTTTACGTAAAATATATATTTATTTTTGACTGATAGGAGAAAACATACATTGAATTGAATTTAATACTCAAGCAAGAAATGATTTGAAACCATTTTTGTATACCCTCTGCGGTCTTTGCTAGAGTATAGCAGAGAGTATTTATATTTTATTGCTCGGGAAGTTGTGACGAGTCGATATAGAAACTAGTGGTTGAATCGCACTTCTTTTTGGCCAGCCGGATCAGACTTCTATATCATATAACTGATAGGGAAAGCAATAATTGTTGACTGGAAAACTGCTTTCAAGTAAGTTTTAAGAGCTTAAATTTATTGGAATCGAACAACTATATCATAAAGCTGTTATAGAAACAAGCAGTCCAATCGGAGCACCCTTTAAGTCCACTTATGCCGTGGACTCTAGTATAGAGTATAAAAACTTTATATAGACTTCAATTGGCAGATGTACATTTTCTCCAAGTACTTTTATATATATATATATATATATATATATATATATTTTGATTTGCCATTGTAATTTCTAAGACTTGGTCTTGGACTTGGACTTGGACTTGGACTTTACATATTTATTAGCATTATTATTTCGCCTATTATGCAGCTACTTTGTAAGGTGGGAGAACTTTTAGTCCGCCCACAAGGCAGCAATTTTTTAGGTCCAGACATATGCCAGGGCCAACAAATCTACTTAGGGAACCGAGACAAGCTCAGTCAGAAAAGTTTGGTGGAGAAAAGTTTTGGGGCTAAGTGCAAGTCTTTGGATAAACTTTAATTTTTTAGCGTCAAGACGACTGCGACTAAGACATAAAACCTTTGCTTTGGCCAACTTGCTCCACAGCTCACAGGCTGCACACTTGGCCACATCTCTTTTTGTGGTCAGCTTACTAACGACTTTTCGATACGAAGCGAAAAACTTTGCGCTTGGCCTAGTAGATAAAATTGTCGATTGCAGGAACCCAGCTGGAACTTGGACAACGGTTGCCACACCTGGACTGTGGACTCTGGACTCTGGACTGAGGACTGAGGACTGAGGACTAATCCCCTAAAGCTGGATAGGATGGGGTGACTGGGATGCATATTAATATGCTGCACAAATGTTTGCCAGCTGCCAGCCTCTGCTGCAGTTCAGTCTATTAAAAAGCACAATAGACTACCACTCTCCTACCCTGCGTCCCGCATTTCCGCAGAATCCCCCAGTATCTACTTGGTGAACATGTTCGTCCAGCCAGGAGCAGCCGCTGTCATGCTTGACTTCCGTTAGCCAGGCCAAAGGCAACCCAAAGCCAACCAAAGGAGAACGCGTGCCGTTCCATGCCCTTCTCTACTCTCTACTGTTTGCCGTTTGCCGTTTAGATTCGCATAAAGCGTACACCCTGAAAAATGCATAAATCTTTGTTGGCACTGGCTCAGTTTCTGGATAAGGTCTATACACGTACAGCTGCTGTGGCGTCTTGTTTGTTGCACATTTCATTTGTCAAAAAAAGAGGTTTTTGGCATTTTATTGCCACCAGTCAGCGATCTCAGAAGCCACACAGAAAAAGTTGGATTGCCTAAAATGAGTTTGAGACTGCTCCTGGTATACTGGAGCCATAATAATACATTCCATAAAAAAACAGGACATGGAAATGGAAATCGGAAGGGCTGCTCTTGAGCCAGAAGATAGTATGAAAATTTCAACTATTTTCGAAACAGAATTCGTTTTCTCAAGAGACTCAAGAGAGAAAGAAAAGAGAAAATTAAGACTAAAGATTTGTTTGTGGCTTATAAAGATAAGAAGATAGAATAACTTGAGTCCTTGAAATAGTACCAACAATTTGGGATTAGAATCCTGGAGAACCATTGAAAAAAGTAGTTTTTCATGGCAGAAATATCAAGTAGTGTGATGTATTGACACTGAACAGGTTGAATAATTCAATACCTTCAAGTACATATATACATATATATATATATATATATATATATATATGTACTTGAAGGTATTGAATTATTCAACCTGTTCATGTATATATATATCCATATATTTTCAACCAACTTCCAGATTTTAATGAAATAATTTCTTTGAAAAGAATAATTAGTTAATCAAACAAGCCAATTTGTGGTAAAGAAAACGAGGCTTTTATTTGATATAAAAATTGTTTTTATAACATTACAGAAAATGTTTGTTTTATTGATGTATATGAAAAATAAACATACATATTATAAACGAATATATATATGTATATCATGTGATATAGTATATCATAACAATTCGTATATAGTAGAGTAATAAACTCTTTCATAGCATAATTTGAAGCATACTTTTAGGCTCGCCAACAAATTATTTATAGAGGAGAAAAAATAAATGTTTTTTCGAACTTGTTTACTGCTAAAGTAAAATTCAGAACAGATAATTCTAATGTAATTTCAATCTTTCAATCCTTAATTTAATCTTATAATTGATCTTTCATTTATTCTCTAAATATAATTAAAATAACCGCAAAGATTTCGGTAGAACCTTTCTACATTTTGCTAAAGTTAGAGGTCAAGAATAAGGTTTTATAAATTTGTAGACAACCAAATTCAGTTCAGTTAAGAAGCGTAATTCTGAAAACTACCTAAAGAATATACTTATATATATAGTTCTCATAATTTTAAAGCATCTCTCAGACAATTATTAAACAAATTGAAGAGCTAGCAATGAATCTGCTGCATTCCTTTCAAGCTTGTAGTCTATCTGCACCCATATGTAATTTGCTTAATTCGCGCAATGCAATGTAATTAATCATAAGAACAAGCTGCAGTCTGCATACAGATATATATATAAAGATATATATATATCTGTATAGGGGGGAGATTTGTCAGGCATTGTTGAATCTTGGCCCACTCCTCAAACAATACGTTTTGTGGCCTTATAGTGCCACCAAAATCAAATTAAGCAAAATTAAACGCAACAGCAAACAGGGAGAGAAGACAATGTCTGAGCATAAGTACGGGATATGATTCCTTTCTTCTCTTTTATTTTATTTTATTTATTTATTTATTTTATTTTATTTTATTTTATTTCATTTTTTTCTCTCCTTTTTTGGCAAGCACACAACATATGCGTCCCGTTGACAAATAAAGTTTACAGATATGTGCAAAAACAACACACAGAAATGGAAGGGCCAGGAGAGACTGGGACAGGGAGGGAGACGGATGGGTAACGCACACGAGTAAACAATGGAGAACTGGATGGGGGGCTTCTGTGGAGGGGAGTATGGCAACTCTAGGACCGAGCGTGGAGCACTGGTAATGTACACAGACAACAACTCCCCAATGAAATAGTTTATGGTAAACCGCAATGCGAAAAATGTCACCTCTTGGCAAAAATGAGCAAAGCCAAAGGGCGGGCGAGAAACAGACAGACAGACACACAGACCCACAGACAGACAGACAGACAGACAAGGGAAACACAACAGTGAGGGAGACAGACAGACACAAAGAGAGAGCGCCAGAGAGCGAAAGAGATAGAGTCTAGGGTAGCTAAACAAGTGCGGAAGTTGTTTGCGGAGCTTGGCAATAGCAAACGGAAGCGGCCTATTGGGCAATGGCGGCGCCACAAGCGGAAATGAGCCAACTTGGCTGCCATATGAGACGCTTTGGCCTGGCGCTAACTCAAACACCACGACAGCTGACAATTTGGAGTTGATCTTTAATAAGTGTGTGTACATTGTATGACTTAAACTAGACATTTGACTTAACTAAAGTTTTAAGCTCCCTGAGTTTTAGCACCTGTAAGATTCCACTGCAATAAATGGCTGCAACTTTCTTTCCACGATTCAATTCAATTTTATGGGCCACGCAGTGGCGGCTCTGTAAATTCCTCATTTGTGGCATCACAACGCTTGGCATCTGCCGCCGTCGGCACCACATCCTTGGCCAACTCCAACAGCTTGTCCAACGGGCACTGGAAGTCACAGCCGGGTACGGTCAACTTTTCAGCAGGCGCCTTTGGATTATTACGGAAATAAATCTCCACCCAGTAATCACCGGTCTCTTTGTTCTTGTGCAGCTCAAACAAGGCCATGACCGAGTAGCGTGGCAACTGTCGTTCCCAGATCTTCAAGGCAGACAGCACATTGACCACAGTAGAATCGTGACCCGTATAGATGAAAAGCTTGCGCTTATCGGGCTTCAGGGTTTCGTTACGCTTCTGCTGCATCTCATCGAACATCTTCTTCAGGAAGGGTCCTGCCTTAATCTTTTGCATCTCGGGCGTATACACATTATAGACATAACTCTGTTCGGTTAGGAACTGCATTTTCTCTGGGAAATATTTCTTAGTCCAGTCGGGCAGATCCAGACCCCATTCCTGTTCCGCCAGCAGTGTTAGATATAGTGACTGCACATCTTCGGGCTCCTTGAAGCTCAGGCCGGTATGAGCAGCCAGCTCCTTGTACATGTCCAGATAGGGTGCAATTTCTTCCTTCACCTCGGCCCGCTCATAGACTTCGTGAAGAGCTTCAAAGTAGCGAGGGCAAGGGGTGCGCACCAGCAGTAACTAAGAGGGTTACAAAAGGTCAAAATTTAATATAAATTTAAGTTAATAGATTAAAAAATATATCAAAACTGGAAAAAGAATAATTCAAGCTTTTACTGAGTTAGAAAATCAGAATATTGGGCTGGAAACTAAGCCAGAAATCCTTCAATATTTGAAAATTCTAGAAGATTTGTAGAGCGACAGAGTGTCTTTTTTGAAGTATTTTCTATAATTTTGAAATATGAAGAGGAGAAAGGATTGTACAATTTTCAAAAATCTCAGATATTATATCATTTAGTTTGCTTCCATTTCAAATAATAGAAAAATAGAGAAAATCATGGCTTAAGGTTAAATGAGGTATAAATCAATTTGAAGTGATGATGCCCCATCCAATATTGATGGATTGACGTACCGTATCCTCGTTCAGCTCCTGTGAGAAAACCGGTATGGGCTGCCAATTGTACTTGCTGTTCCATTCCATGGCCGTACCTTTGGGGGGGAAGAAGCTGGCCAGTACCGTTTGCATGGTCATATGTGTGCGTGGAACTCCCGTTGCTTGTGCGTGCACCAACTGAAGATGATTAAGATGGAGACGAAGATGGAGATGGAGAAGAAGAAATTGAGTGATGATTCAAGACCGCTTGAGCTTTGCAATTTGTAAACGTCCACACACTATCAGACACCCGTCCGCCAATTCACAACTTCCGATTCCCTGCTCCAGACAGTGGGAAACCGGTGACTGCTGGCTGGTGACTGGGGAACAGGGAACGGGGAACGAGGAACAGGGAACGGGTGGCTGATGATGGGGTGGTTCGTTAGCGTCGGGTTACTCACATCGGGACTGTAGTAGGGTGCCAGAAATTTGCCATAACGCTTACGAAGCCAGCTCCCAATGTTGAAGAGCTCGCGTTTGCCATTCTGAGCGTTGATTTATTGCATGGCATGGGCGGATGGCACGTGAGACAACAGCCGGAGAATCCACAAATAGAAACATGGAAAGAAAAGAAACGGATAGACAGAGAGAGAGAGAGAGAGAGATAGAGAGAGAGCAATGTTATAAAATAATAAATGCCTTGCATTTTTGCAATTGCATAAACATATGCATGTGTATATGTTAATGCAACACATACAGCCGCCCCCCCTCTTCTGCCCGCCATTCGTCCTTTGCCAGGACAAACATTTGCATTTCAATTTATTTAAATGCTTTGCTGTGTGGTTTTCGGGTTGAACGGGTTGCTGCTGGGTTCTCTTATTCATTTTTTTTTTCTCCAGTTTTTCCGTTTTTCCGTTTTTCAGTATTTCAGTTTTGCAGTTTTTTGGGCAAAACTTTTGCTGCAACTTGTTCTCTACTCACATTTGTTACTTGTCCCCAGCCAAATGGATAGTAGGTTTCATTTACATGGGGATCCGTTGGATATGTGTCCGCCGGTGTGCGTGGTCCATGTCGGAAGACCTGAAAATTTCACAAATTGTATGCAGTGTTAGTTGCGAGTTACGACTTTTATTTTATTCTCTCTCTTTGTCTCTGTCTCTCCTTTCTCCTCGGCACTCGCCGCTTTAATTAGTTCGCTTGCAGTGCAAAAGGACTGGCTTTAAATGCATGCGGTAAGCGTTAGATTAATCCAACAGAACTGCATTAGAATTGATGTTTAACCGGTCTTCAAAACTTAATATTTCATTAAACTTGAATTGCGAATAATTTGAGGGTTTTTAACCAATTCGAACCTGAAGCTCTCTGAACTGATTCGGGTTGAGATCTTCAGAACTTTTCCTCCAACCAACCAAATCTGTTTCTTGATATAAAAATATTAAAATAATAAATATGTCAATTAAGTAAAACTAATGACAAACTAATGAAATTTTTTAACCAAGCCTCGCAATTAAATCAAAAGTCCAGGAATTAAATGAACCGATTCGCAATCCGAACCCAAAACTGTCTATTGCCTGCTAGTATCCAAATCGAAGTCCTTCAAAAATTTCAGAGTTTTGTATTGAAATAATATTGCAGTATTAAGTGTAAGATTGTTTGTCTTAGATGGACGAAAATATTTTTAAACACTTAATAACCTGATTCATTTTCAATGCTCTCAATTTGATGAAACTTTAACTGCCTATACATATTTTGGCTAAAATATAATTCAGTTTGGGGGTATATAAATCTATTATACTTCTATTTTCCATACTTTTTTCTTACACATTATTTTCTTTTATACTATTTTCTTGCATACTACTTTCAACTCATGTCATTGGAGCTTTTAAATTACCATCTACTCAGTGCCTAAGGCTTTAGGAAGATCAAAAATAATGGTGTATTTTACTATAATTACATTTTTCTTTACTATTTTCTTTTCCTCACTATTGCCTTTAATAGAATTTCTTACATACTTTCAGCTCGTGTCATTAGAGCATTTAGGTTTACGTATTTTCATCCTCTAAACATTCAGCAACACCAGCTGTTTCTGCTGTTAGATTTCTATTTTCCAGTAATACATTTTTTCCATAGAACTTTCAGCTCGTGTCATTGGAGCATTTAAGCACACATCTACTTCGCGTCCAAAGCTTTAGCAACAGCAACAGCAACAACAACAAGAATAAAAGCAACAAGAATAACAATAACATAGCGGGAATAAGAATGACAAATTTGAAACGCGCACGCGACTCTGATAAGGGAGAACCGACAACGCGTTCGTGTGACCCGCCAGCTCAAAAGGGGCAGAGAGAGAGAGAGAGAGAGAGAGGGGGGAGAGGGAGTGCGAGTGCGAAGTGGTCAAACATGTGGAGGAACCACCAATTCCCATCCAAGCCAGCAGCAAGCGCCAGCTCTGGTCATGCACGTTTTGCTGGCATTACAATTAGAGATTTGCGGAAGTTTTTGCCGCAACATTTGCGATTCGATTTAAATTGCGCGTGGCAAGTTTACTGATAAGCAGCAACGCCCCCCCTCCCCTTGCCACGCCTCGCTCCCACTCGGCTCGCCTGAAGGTCAGCAGCAGCCCTGAACTAGCCTGGATTAGCATCTATGTAAAAGCTAAATAGATTTTCAGATAATCTATAAATATTCCGTTTAAAGTTTAAATATAATATTATATAATAAAAGTGCGTCGTAATTTTGTGGCTTGACGTTATTTTGAACCACAAAAAAAAGAGCTGTAGACTGGTTTTGATTTAGCTTTTTTTTTTAGCCTCTTTCAGCGTTTTTTAGTCTGGCGAAACGAGTAGCTTAAATTGTAATTAGCCATGTAGCCGGTTTTAGCTGACTTATTTGATTTTGCTTTGTTTTTGTTGCTACTATTTTGACATGGATGACGCGAATAACAGATTTATAGTCAAGGTTTAAGAGCCAGTAAATTAGGCTCATATTCATTTTTTTGTAATATGCTAATAATCACGTAATTTTCTGGCTTTCAAGGCAAGCAATCAGTTCAGGAAATGCTCAAAATGGGAATATCTAGTTTTAGCTTGAAATACTGATATTAAATAATGCAAATTTTGTAATTTTAGGCCATATAAAATTAGGTATTTCATACCAAAATTAAAAAGAAAAATTCTGAAAGACATGAGTATCTTTTCAGTTAGATATAATGGAAATACTGGTTCTAATATTTTTATTACAGGTTTTTAAAGCCTATTTTACACAATATCCAAAGCAAAATATTGTAGTTTTATTCTAGCACCAATCCGAGAAGCCCCATGCAATGATAATTGCTTTTTTATACCCTATCCGAGCCTACAAAGCCAGCTAGATTATGTCTGCGTATCTATCTGTCTGTCTGTCTGTCTGTCTGCAAGCTAGAGCTAGCTGAATTATATGTAAAGCTTCAATTGTTGTTTTCTATTGCACTTATATCTGAATCTGCAGGATCGCTGTACTAAATCTTATAGCTGCCATATAAAGTAACAATCTGCTTCAAAAGTTATTGCTTGGAACTTTTTTTTTGTGTCCTGAAATATCATAGCAAAGCTTGGAAGCTACTTGTATAACTTGGTTCTCTGAGTGCTGGCCGATCGGGCTACTATAGCATATAACTCTCATATGGACAATCGTTCAAAGCAAATAATAATTCTTTATTCAGTCTGCAAGGGTATTTGAACTTCGAGCAAGCCGAATACTTCTAGCTGCACGGATGAATGCACATTAAAACATGAAATAAAACTATTAATTAATGCTGATTATTATTGTGTTGCCCTGTTGAAAGCTTTAAATAGTTTGTTCAGTTATAAAGCACTTCTATATTCTATTTATATACACTCGACACTTTAATTTTAGCCCAGATATTGAACTCTTATCTGTGCTCTACTAACATTACACTTACTACTCGCTTTATTAACCTTCTCTGTGAGCCATTGCCTTTAAAACGCCTTCACTTTCCGTTACGTTCCGTTCCGTTGCGATCCGTTGATACATATTTAATGGCATTATATTTATATATATATATATATATATATATAAATAAATGAGTATTCGTATTCGTATAATAAATACTATTAGCTGTTATCGCTCGACATTCGTCTATTGCCGCTGCTGGCAGCGAACTAAATGAACATAATTCCAGGGGTATAATTAAAAAACCTGCGCTACACTATGCAACAAGATAAGCAATTTCCCAGTTACAATGCCAAAAAAAAAAATAATAAAAAAATGCCAACGTTAACATGTTATTTCAAGTTAATATCAGCTGAATGCCATTCACTTTCAATGCCAAGTTTACATGCCGTTGTTAACAGCTGAGTTTTGTTAACTGCTTTTTTTTGTGGTTTATGCAAAACGTGAGAGTATTTCTTACTACTCTCTTCGAAGTATATTTAAAAAGTAGTATTTTTGATTAAATACTGAAATTTTACAAGTTCAAACTGCTAAAAATCAGCTTGTTAAGAGCATTATTTAAAATGAAGAAGCATATTGAAAAACAATTAATATGCGTAGAATATCATCTTAAAAAAATTAATTCCTTACTAGAAGCACTAGCATATTGTATTAAAAAAAGAGTAGAAAAAATATAAAAGATTACTATTATAAGCAGAGCGTGAATATTTTTAGATATTCTATAATAATGGAACTAGAATTTCAACTCAATCTAAGACTTAACAGACTTAAATATTTCATATAATAACTCTTAGCCTTCCCAGAACTCCTTGAAAGCACAAAAACTAAGTAAAGCTTTACACTGCTGCCAAAAAAAAAGTTCCTTTAAAATTCAGCTTTTTGCAGCTGCTGAAACTAGGCTCTAATTTAAAAAGGAATTTATATATTTCTATATAATTTTCACTGGAAAGCTCTGAACTTGCTTGGTGGTGTAATAAGCGCAGCTGTTATTTCCCAGCTGTTTTTTTTGTTGTTTGTTGTTGTTCGACAATTGATTAGTGACGCGGAGCGGCGCGGCGCAGCGAGACGAGGTGTCGACTCACGGACTTACCACATGCAACAGCTCAAGCGTAGACTCATCTGTCCCGGGATCGGTGAGCTTCCCAGATATGACCGTCGAGTGTGTAAAGCACAAGATCAGCAACGCCAATGCAATTAAGCCGCCCGTCATCGCTAGACAGTGCCTCCTAGTGAAATGCGAACGGGGCATCTTGCTAGAGTCGTTTTATATATGGGCTTAGCCGTTGCTTGGGCTTCAGCTTTGGGTTTTTGGGGCCTGGGAGTTCTCTGTTTCTCCGCTTCTCGGTTTCTCGGTTTCTCGGTTTATTTTATTGTACGTGTATTTGCTTAGCGATATTATTAGGCGGAGCGAGCGGGAACGTTTACGCGGTCACAAATCAGAAGATACACAGACAACTTGATTCTTTTTTCGGTTTTTGCGTGCTTTGTTTCTTTTTCGGCGTCTTTAATTATGCTGCTCATAAAAACAAAAAAACAGAAAAACAGAAAAAAACAATAAAGAATAACAACAACAAGAACAACAGCAGCTACAACAATTATTATTGCTAATTTGCTAAGTTGTATGAAACGAGTTTTGAGGGCGCCTTTCTTTCAGTTCGGCATTCGAAAACGCGTATTTCGAGCTCTATTTGGCTTGATTTCTTTCTGTTATCATCAATACAAATACGAGTATATTTTTTTGTTTGCCATCAACAAACTGAAGGCCCTTCGTCTGTGTGTGTGTGTGTGTGTGTGTGTGTGTGTGGGTGTGTGTGTTTTGGCTTAATAATCCGCGTAATATTTCAAAAATTCGACTAGCTGATAAGCCCGTAGTACGCGTCTAACCGGATAACGGATAACTCAGCTGTGCCACGGAACACTTACGCCGTACTGTCATAATTCGCACACCAAAACGATGTCCACACCGGACAGACCCAGAATCAGACATACATATATATATATATATATATGTATATATATATTAAAGCATATATGGAACAAAATACATATGTCTTTTATCGTTTCATTATCGCCAAATGCTTTCGTCA
Organism: Drosophila repletoides; assembly: GCA_018150835.1. Lineage (NCBI taxonomy): Eukaryota > Metazoa > Arthropoda > Insecta > Diptera > Drosophilidae > Drosophila > Drosophila repletoides. The sequence continues at coordinate 935,156 of JAECWQ010000031.1, forward strand.
CCGTCGTCGCTTTTGACTATTCTTACTTTTATTCCTATTGTTATTATTATTATTGTTGTAGCTGTTGTTGTTGTTGTTGTCGAGTGTGTCTATTGTGTGTTGTGCGGTGTTTTGTTGTGTTTGGTTGCCCGTAACTGATCGTACATTGAGCAGCCAGCCGCCTCAACAATGCCCCAACATTTGAGGCGTTTTAAATCGCGGTCGCGACTTACATACACTGTAAATAAAATCAGAGACACACTCACTCGCACTCGCACACGCACTTCCCGAGCATCTTTTGGCAACTTTTTGGTTTTTTTTTCTTTTTTTTTGCTTTTTGGGTAATTTATGACCAAAGAAATTCGTCACCAGGCTCTGAGATTCAGAGATTCTCTGGCAGGCAGCCGGTTGTAATAAATCTCAGCTCAGCTCAGCTGAATTCTGGCTTTATCGAACATATGTTAATTACTTAATATGCATGTTGTTATTGCCTTGTTTTTTAAGTATATATTTATTGTCAACGCTCTTCGCATCCATTTCCCAAAAAATTTAAATTTACATATCGCTTTTAATTGTTGCACGGAAGTTGTTTTGGTTGGTTATTTTTTCCCCCTTTTTTGTTGTCTCCTTTTATGGCTTAAATAAATACTTCATTAAGAGTTTTTCAGTATAAATTTCCCGCAGCTTCAAATGGCAACTGTTTGGCTGAAGATCGCTTACAGTTTGCTTTATAAGTTCTCTATACGATCTATCAATCCCATGAGAATTTAATTGGAGGCTGGGCAGCTGGGCAGCTGGGCAGGTGGGCAGGTTAAGCTATTTTTGATATATAAAACTGAAAATTTGGGCATAGGTATAACACTACGTTTTCCAGTCATTTACTCAAAGCTCTGCTCTCAATATTTACCTAAAGATGTCAAAAACAATCAAATGATTTGAATCTAAAATCGATTTTTAGGTCGTACTTCCCTCCTACTGCTTAATACCAGCGTACTCTAATATGCTTTTGTTTATTGATCTTTCATTTTTAACTAAGTTTTTAACTATCTTTGGTCCTATTTTTCTTCATAAACTAATTGTTGGTAATATAAAAAAGTTCCTCTATTCTTTTAGCCCATTTTAGCTTCCATGTTTCCTTTAGACTAACTAGCAGTTATTATCTGTTGATCCTTGGAAAACCCTGACTGTGGGCAGTTGTAGTAGCTGTTACTTCTTGATTGCTGGAAGGCAGATTTTCCGGGTTTCTTTTTTGTTTCGCATTCATTTCGTTTCTATCTTTAATCTTATCTTGTTTCTAGCTAATTTTCTACAGCTCATTTCTCTTATATTTTGCTCTATTTTTCAATTTATTCTTCGACTAATTGGGTTTTTTCTAGCTTTATTTTAATAGATGCAGCACATGTTGTATTCTATATTTATTTTGGTGCTTAATGCACATAAAATGATAAAATTAATAATTTAATCCAATAATTTCATATTGTAGTCTTTGGATTTTACTTATATTATTAATCATATACCTTTTCTTTTTGTATTTTTAAAACTTCATTATTTTCTGCTTTAATTTTGATTTATTTTTTATATGCTGATTCAATTCAAAAATGATTTTGAATATCGTAATTAACGCTTTACTTTTCAATTAAGTTTAAAAATATCTTAATTGATTCAGCCATAAAAATTTAAGATGTTAATTAAGTTTTACCCTTGTTTAATGGCAATTAATTAATTGGAATTCCCCACTAAGTATTCGCTCTTAATTTAATATATTTAAGTTTAATGGGAACACTTTACTAATAAAACAAATAAAAAACAAAATAAATATTTTATACCTTTACTTTAGGCACTTTTATCTTATCTTCATGGACTTATCAAACATTCCGAAGAGCTTTCACTGGCTTGCAGAACGGATATGTAGTACAGTTCTCCATAAAACTCTTCGAACCACCTTCTGATATATCTATATATATATATATCTATATATATCTATATATATAAGCGCATTTAATACACGCACAGCAATTTGACCTAGGTTATTTTAGTAGCGTGCAAATCAATCAAAAAAAAAAAAAAAACAGCAGGTTTAAGTGGATCTTTCATAAGTCAATTATATAAATTAAATGAGAAACAAAAGCGAATAGTTTGGAATAGTTTAATATATATTTAGAGATATTATAGCTAATACTGCTGAATTAAGCTAAAAAGCCATCCCATTAGTGGTAGCTAATGCGAGTGCCATCACTGGTGCCTTTGGCAACGCAAAGCTCCTCATAGGAAGCATCTGGGATGACGTCTTTTGTCAACTCCATTAACTTGTCTATGGGACACTGTTTGCCACAGTGCGGCACCGGCAGCAGCTTTGGCTCCTTGTCGGGATCATTTTGGAAGTAGATTTCCACAAAATACTCGCCAGTATCAATACGTTTGCGCAGCTCTATGGCAATCAGAGCTGAGAAGCGGGGCATCTGGCCAATTGGCCAGACATTCAGAGCGTTGAGCACATTCGATATGGACCAATCGTGTGCACAATAGATATACATCTTTCTACCAGCAGGCTCTAGATTTCCCGAAATCTTCGCCTGCATTTGCTTATAAATATCATCCAGAAAGTAGCCGCCCTTGAGCTTGCGCAGTTCCGGCGTATATGCATCATAGAAATACGATTGGGTTGCCAGGGGCCGCATCTTGTCAGGATAATATTCCTTGGTCCATTCGGGCAGTTCCAGGCCATAGGCCTGCTCACACTGCAGCGAGATGAAGACATTGGTCACATCGTGGGCATAGCTCACATTGAGGCCCGTCAAATCGGTTAGTTCCTGGAGCAGTTCCGCATTCTGTTCATGCAATGCCATCACCTCCGGCGATTGCATCACCTCCCAAACTGCCTCATCGTATCGTGGACAGGGCACATTCTGCCGCAGGCGCTGTTTAATAGTTGAGTTACCACATTAATAAAGAGTAAATTCTTCTCAAAAGATCTGCTCACCTTATCAGTTGCCTCGGGTTCCATATAGATTGGTATGGGCTGCCAGTTTAGCATCAGGTTCCACTCCAGCGGCGTATTCTCTGGCGGAAACAGACCTGCCAGCACTGTCTGCAAGGACATACTGGTGCGTGATGACTGTGTAGCCTGGGCATGAATCATCTGTGGATAGTTCAGTTAGAGATAAGGTTTCAAGATATATATTATAATTAAGCCAAACTTACATCCGGCTGATAGTAGGGTGCTAGAAAGCCCCTGTAACGCTTACGCAGCTGTTTTCCAATTTTATAGAGCTCCACTTTGGCTGCCTTTCAATGGTAATTCATTTATTTATTATTTTGGTATTTAATATTTTTGTTTATAGATTTATGTTTTACTTACATTGGTCAATTGTCCCCAGCCATAGGGCTCGTAGGTTTCATTTAAATGGGGATCTTTGGGAAAGGTGTTGACGGGTGTGCGTGGCCCATGTCGAAAGACCTGGAAGTATTCAATAATAACAGCTTAAATTAATAAAAAAAAGTTTACTATTAAATTAAAAATATACTGATATAAAGAATTGCCCTTTGCCCTATCATTTTTAATTGAATAACTAACAATCTGAGCTAAGATATATAAATAAACAATAACCCTTTGAGTTTGTACAGTAAGAAACTGAGTATTAATTTCCCCATCAATTTTATTCCAACTGGCAAGCTGAGAAAACAATATATAAAGTCCAAATAAATATACCTTATATAATCAAATGTTTCAAACATTTACCCAACCTTTTATCACAAAAAATAAGTAATTATGGCTACATCGAAGACCTAAATACACTTACAGCTTGCTCTCATGATAGTTATTATATCATAAATAAGAATACACTTTCTTTTGAATACATGGTTCCTATAACAGCTATATGATACCTATATCCCCAGCTCTTCTCCCTTATACCCTTTCTTCTAGCAATTCCCTCAATTCATTACACCAGGCATGACAAATTTATAGTACTCTTAAAAAGAGTATAAAAACGTGTGTAGTTAGCAAACCTAAAGAAAACTTGCTCAACTGGACTATTGATTTTAATGCGAAAAATAATTATAGTAATTCCGATCTGTAGCCAAGTCGTATTGCATTAAATTACAATTAATATTTATATGCATATCATCATAATCAAATGTTTTAGTCAAGAACAGTCTGATATAGACTAAATTTCTCCATCCTTTTATCTTTATTCGCATCATATAAAGCAAGACATTTATATTCCCCCATTATATTTAATACTCTTTTTTGTATGATATGTGATAAATTTATATAGAAGCAAACACTTTTCCACTTGTGTTTGTATTTTTTCAAGGGGAGAGAAGCAACAGGGCAGGGGTAAAAACCAAAAGATTGTGGGTGGGTATATGCCATACGGCAAGGCAATAATAATCTTTTACAGGGTATCTTCTAGTCTTCAATTATGGCATTTCGTTGAGGCATTGCTTGTTACACAGCACTTGGGCATATATTAAAGTAGACAATTTGCACTTAAAAGCTTGTTTTATTTTGTATTTGCTCAACGAACCGGTTGCTCAGCAATAATTAATGCCTAACTTACTTGGCACTAGCACATTAAGTATACGCCATGTGGCTTAAACTGGTATAGTTATAGTTCAACTAGTAAGGGAGGGCTATCTTCGGCGCGCCGAAGATTACATACCCTTGCAGACTGGAATAAACATTTGAAAAGGGTTTTTCAACTTATTACTTTTACCGATTGTTCCTATAGCTGTTAATTAATTAATAAGATATAGAAGTCTGATCTTAATAAGCAGTAAGACAAAACACATCTCTAAGATAAAGATGGTTCCATCCCTTCTTAATCTGAGAGACTATTTTTTAGAGAAACAGGCAGTCATTCAGACAGACAGACGGACAGGTAAACGGCGATGGCTATGTCAACTCGTCTCGTAAATATGTTTTGTGTGGTCGGAGATGACTCTTTCTGTGCATTACTCATTTTAGAAGGGGAATTCAGAATTAGGTTTTAGCCATAGGTTTTTTAGCTTTCTATTATCTATTTTTAACATTAATCTTTAATTAGAGCTCTAAATTCGTGTTCCCAAAATACCAAAACTCATCATTCAAATGTCATTTCTATGCTGCCATATTTAAGTATAATTTTGGTAAGAACACAGCACTTTTTCACTTGCGTAAATCAAAGCTTTTTTATGGCTTAATCGTAGAGATTAAAGAGTTCATATAAACAGACACTTTCACACATAACAAAAAAAAAATATGAGTTTATAATTTAATAATTTTATGGTCTGGCGATTGCTGTGAATTGCTGTGCTGCCAAATATTTCGACACTTGAGGTGAGAATAATATTTGCTCGGGCTCCATAGAGTCGTATGACTCAAAAACTATAAGACTTGGCGATTAATTACCAAGTGAACTAGTTCCAGTGTTGAATTTGAATTGATCAGTTCTCGGTTATCCTTATCCTGCGGCCTCTTTACGGGCACAATTGATGCGGTGGCGAGGATGCAGCTAAGCCAAAGCTGCATCAGCAGTACACCGGCTATCGACTGGGGGCTCATCTTGTATAGTATAAATCCGCGAGCTTCTAACTACGTTGAGACTCACGGGTCTAGTGACTGCATTAGTAAAGCCCGAGCGGCTTTTAAGTCGCGATTATGTAGAACGGAATCGAGAGAATTGAGAATATGTTTGAAAAGATAGCGAGCAGAGCAGAGCCGAGTGTGAAATGACGTTGCTTAGTTCGCACAATGATGATGCAGCACAAAAAAACCTTTCACAATTCCAAAATTAAATATAATCAACTCGGACAATAAACGAATTAGCCAAAAAAAAAAACCGGGGGAAAAAAAAAAGAAACTGACTACAAAATTTGATTTTATGATTATATTTAATGTGATTTTTTCCGCCAAGTTCATGACTTCAGCTCTCACTGTCTAATACTGAGTTCTCTGAGTGCAAGCAATTAAATTCTTTTACAATTATTCTATAATTCTATACAAAAAAAGTTTTCCATAAGTTATTGCTGATCGATTTTACGTGGCGGTGGCTCCACAAAATCTGGGCTATGGGCACGACAACGCTGCTCCATGGGTTCACTGGGCAGCACCGATTCGCTCAGCTCGATGAGGCGATTCAGTGGACACTGCAGCTCACAGTCGGCCAGCTTCAGCTGCTCCAGACAGCCAAATTCATCGTTGCGCAGAAAGATCTGAAGAGAGAGTAAGATCATCAGGATATATATATATGTGTCCATATATTTGTTACTACCTCCACATAGTATTCCCCTGTCTGGAGATTCTGATGCGTCTCAAAAATGGCCATGACGGCAAAGCGTGGCATTTGACGCTTCCATAGACCCAATGCAGAGAGTATATTACCCACAGTCCAATCGTGTCCTGTATAAATGAACATGCCACGATCCTTGGGCCTCAGACTGCCCTCCTGTTTGGCCAGCATTTCATCGTACATCTTGCGCAGAAAGGGTCCGCCCTTGATTTTCTGCATCTCTGGCGTATACGCATTATAGATATAACTCTGCTCGGCCAGGAATTGCATGCGCTGCGGAAAGTAATTCTTAGCCCAGTCGGGCAGCTTATAGCCAAACTCCTGTTCGGCCAACAGAGTAATATACAGTGAGTTAACATCCTCGGCATTGTTCATGGGCATTCCAGTCAGATTGCTTAACTCTCTAAGCATATCTGTGTAGGGTTCCTGCTCGGCAATCACCTCAGGCAGCTTGAAGACCTCATCACGTGCCTCAAAGTAACGTGGACAGGGAGTGCGGACCAACAGCAGCTAAATTCCACATAATATTATTATTTTAGCTATCCGCTCTCTTTGATTAATAAAGAATAACAATCCTGCTTACCGAATCCTGTTCCAGTGGCTCCGAAACAATGGGTATGGGCTGCCAGTTGAGCTGCTTATTCCATTCCATAACCGTGCCGCGTGGCTCAAACATGCTGGCCAGTGTAGTTTGCAAGGACATCAAAGCTCGAGGCGATGCAGTGGCCTGGGCATGTAGTCTCTGCAGAAAAATATAATATATATATATTTATATTTAGCTTATGCTTTAAGCAACAGGACTAAGCAAAACATACGTCTGGCCTGTAGAAGGGACCCATAAAGTCGCCATAGCGACGATGCAGCCAGCGACCCATGTCAAAGAGCTCCTTTTTGCCACGCTGAAATAAAAAAATTCAAAATTTAACCCAAAAAAATATCAAGTAAAAAATATTCTAATGAAATAAGCAAAGTACAAAATAAAGAAAGAAATTCATATAAATAAATAAAAGTTATCACACGCTAAGATACACAAAGTTACATAAAGGATTTCGTTCTAAAGTATCTAATCAAAATCAGATTGAGATACAAGCAAACTTGGCATAAGATTTATTTTATTTACTTTTAATTCTAAGGACAACTTTAGGCAACTTTAATATAGGAAAAAGTTATAAAGCATTTAGGAACTTTTCTATGAAAATTAATCTTTGAATTATAAAACTTTAAAAGTTGAAGGATTCCTTAATAAGTAAAAGGAAAGTACTACAAAAATGGAAGAATAATATAAATTTTCTGTTCATATATCTATATCTGAAGTAAGTTATATTAAAACCTAATTAAAATCAGATAGAGACTCGGGTAATCCCACTTGGGTTTCCTTAGGATTAAAAAGTAAAGAAAATAGCTTCTATAGTAAGCGAATAATTATATAAATTTCTTAGTCATTTCCTCATATCTAAAGTGAATTTGACTGAACTCCTTTCTTTTAGAATTGATCACTTGAACTATTCAAATCATTCACTACTCACATTGGTGACATGACCCCAACCGCTGGGCTTGAAATTATCCTTGATATAAGGATCATTTGGGAAGGTATCGACGGGTGTGCGTATGCCATGCCTGAAGACGATGTGCACCAGTTCCAGCGTGGAATTCGTTGTATTTGGACGTGTTTTATAGCACTTATTGACCGGTCGACGTCCTGCTGCCCAGGTCGGAGCACTGGACTCCGCCTGGGTATTAAACACGGTGATAGCAACAATTGCCAGGACAACAGCAGCGGAGAGTGTGCCCATTGCGAGTATTTGTTTACGCGTGCAGCGACCGAATATCATTTTAATGGAGCTGTTTCTTATATAGCCAAAGATTCGAAAAACGGGGAAGCAAACGATAAATGAAACTGACGACAAAAGTCGTAAGTTTCGTTCGTTAAGTTAAACGTGATTTTCGTTTTGAGCTTCGGTATTGGCATCGGCACTGGAAGACTCGAAAACTCGAATACTCGAATACTCCCAATCCCAAACAATCCAAACAATCCGATTCGATGCACTTTTAATGTCGGAGTTGTCAACGGATTATCTCAGCGTTTTGTGGAGCGCTTTTGTTTGGCGCGTGCAATTGCCAGCGCGGCTGACACTCAAATAAAACCTAGACAACTTGATACGGAGAACTTAAAACAAGATAAATCAACGGCCGATTTTTGTTGTAGTTGTTGTTGTTGCAGTTGTTGTTGTGCTGACGTTGCGTCAGTTGTGAGACGCTGAGACGCTGACTAACTTGGCTAACTGTAACTGCAAATAGTAGCATTAACTATAACAACAGCTGTGTGTGAATTTCCAGTGAGCGATCGGGCTTAAAGACAAACCAATTAATTCGTCATTTCGCTGAAATTAATACTCATACAATCAATTATTTTTTAGTTTATGTCCTGGAAAATTGAATTCCCAGGTCTATTTATAGCTCTGACAGTGTGACGCCCCTTTTGACCAACCAGTTTTAGCCTTTCTTTTGCACACACACTTATCAATTGCTGTTAATTCTGTTAATTACTGAAATTTAAAAAACTTTTGCACATATTCGAGGAATTTTTACATTTCGCATTTGAAACCAGTTTAAAGTGGTGGTTCCACTGTGCACTGTGGGAAGGGGGAGTTGATTATATCGTTTGATTATGAGAAGATTTTTGTTAACAACCGAATGCAAATTACTTTAATGATGATTAAGAACAATCAGGCATATTCATTTTGGCGCTGGGAAATTGATTACGTGCAAATTATTGCTGTTTATTAATATTAAATATGCATAAAGAGTCCGGAAAATGAGTCTGGCATAGACTAGCATACGCTTAGGTCAAGGTTACGGCTACACACAGACTACCTTTATACACAGACAAAAATCGGGATGAAGTCAAAGATCGCTCCTCAGCTATTCCGGATTCCCTGAAACTAAGTACGGAATACTTTATTGAATCTTTTTGTACTGTAGGAATTCCTGATCTTATGCCTATAGTCCGATTCTTAGCCTAGTTCATTCTTCTTTAAATCCTGGTTATAAAAACCATTAAAATGAGATTCATATAAGAATTCTCATACTTGTCTTACTACCAAGTTGAGTCTGACCAAGTTGAGTCTAATATGAATGGTATTGATTCACTTACTTAGCCCAGTTTATACTTAATTTAAAATAAAAAGTACGAGTCTTACTTAATAGTTTTCTAGAGTAAATCTGACTTAAATTAAGAATAATTAAAGTTATATTTAGCATGCCATTTGTTTCTCTAAATAAGCGATAGAATCTTTGATTTGAAATTTCCATTATTTTCTTATATTATATCGTCTTATACACTTTAAGATTTATACACTTATATTAATTTGTTTAGAACTCAATTTTCTATAGTAAAAAAATAACTAAAATTTAAACGTTTTGCGTGTTTTATCAGCTGGAGGCCTTGGGGCATTGAGCTGTCTGCTAATCTAAAATAATATTTGTATAATGCTTGAAACAAGTGAAAGTAGCAACAAAACTTAATTGAAAAATATCTAAACATAATTAAATACACACATGAAATACAAGTCACACAACGAATAGTAAATACTCTTTTATTTTGAGTATACAATATGCATAAAACTCAATACATAAAGTTACTTTGGCTAATGTTTCTAAAAAATAAATAAATATTTAATAAACAAGTATTTTTGGTACGGCAAATGCTTTCATTTTTATTAGAAATTACTTATTTTATACAACAAAATTGAATTCATCAAAATGGCAAGTGGCTTGTGAAAGATTTAGCTATTTTATTTGAAGAAAAAGGCAACAGATACAATATACGCCAGACAGATACAATATACGCCAGATACAGGCCTAAACTTCATAATATAGTAACTATGTGCATTGTACCCAAGATGCTTGTTGATATTAATACCCTACAGGCAACAGATACAATTAGAAAATACAGTCCAGATACAGGTCTATACTACATAATATATAATATAGTAGCTCTGTCTCTTGTACTAAAGTTGCTTGTTGTTGTTAATACCCTAGTCTTTTCCATACTCTATACCCCACTCCATACTCTACTATATATCCTACTTTATACTCCACTATATACCCTAATGTATACTCCACTATATACCCTACTTTATACTCCACTATATACCCTACTCTATTCCCTACTCTATACCCTACTCTATAACCTACTCTCTACCCTACTCTATACTCTATTGTGAAAGATCTTGCCAATGCCTATACTATATAAAATAGCCCCTCTGTCTCTTATACCAAAGTTGCTTGTGGTTGGTAATACCCTACTCTATACTCTATAAAAGCTTTCAAGTCAAACACTGACATTGCTGATTTAACCCACATTGTTCATTTCATGCGAACAGCAAAAACAGAAACAGAAACAGAAACAGAAAAAAAGCCCCAGTAAAGCACAGTAAAAATAAAAACTGAGAATAACTACGGTTATTTTCGCACTAATTATTTGGTTGTTTTACTCTATTGACACTGGGCTACAGTCATAATGATCTGTCTGTCTGCCTGTCTGTCAGCTTGTCTGTCTGTCCGTCAGTCTGTCCATTGTTTAAACAAGTTGTTTGGCTTTTTGTGGCTGCCAGTATAGCAACTAAACAAGCAGACAAACAAAAGTGTGATATACTCTCATTGTTGATGCTGTTGGCTCTAATCTTGTAATAACTTATATTTTTATACCGCATGCTCGTAAAACGAATAACAGGGCTATAATAAAGCTGTATTTTACGTACCAAAGTTGGCTTAATCAGCGGCAATCACAGAGTGATTATCGGCGCTGAAGCAATCAAGTTGTGATGCTCTGACTAAGAGTATGCCAAACTGAAACATAGAGTATTTTGGGGTCGTATACTGGTTGAATTAACGTCTTGTTTTCGTGGTTAATCAATTGCGGCAGGGCAAGCCAGTTTTTATAGGCACGAGTATTTTCAAGTAAGTCTTAGAATGTTTTCTAACTGCTTTTAGCTGAAACTCAAACTTATATTTTAATGGCTAATTAATATCACAGTTAAAATCTGTCAGCCTCAATGCCTTTGTCGAACTTCCGAAATATGCAATTAGCTGTTGAAGAAAAAACTAGCAAGAAAAAGCTACATTCGACGCGCCGAATACTACATACCCTAACTACATTTTTGATACGTTTTCTTTTCATTTTAACCCACTGTTACAAGGGAGTTTTATGATAGGGAGAAGGTATAGAAGCTTTACGATATAGTAGTCTGATCTTGATAATTTTCATTATGCGCTGCAAAGAAATATTTCTACGTCTAACTCTTTAATTTCATTACGAAACCTTTGGAGACTTAAAACTTATCAATACAACAACTAATTAAGCTGATTGTTCCTTCCTATGGCTACTATAGGATATAGTTTTCCTATCCTACAAAAAGAAAACCCCTTAGCAACTGAGAGACTGTGACTCCGCTCATCGCCCTGATCAGCAATCTATATATTTTATTGAATTGGAGAAGTCTTCTGCACTGCGTCACATATTTCATGACAGTTTTGTAATACCCTCTGCAAGGGTATACAACTAAAATTGAGCTAAATAACTCAAATTGGTGACAGACGGCGACAGCTCATGCCATGTGTTTGTACTGTATACTTGAACTTTTGTCTGGTTTTTAGTTGATAGTATTAAGTTTAGTTTGTTTGATAATTGCCAGCATAGTTGTATTTATACTCGCAGCATACAAAAAGCAAAACAAAACAACAAGAAAACAACAACAACAACAACAGAGATCAGCTAACAGATCAAATAGATCAGGGAATCAATTGGAAATGTACTCGTAATTGACATTTGAATTGCATCAGCTAAAACGCGATAAGAATTAATGGAATAGCGAAATTTGATGGCCTTCTAGAAAATCGGAATGGGGAAATCGATTAAACCAAAATGTTCTAAGAAAGTGAATAAACATTTTTGATGTCAATTGATGAAAGTGCGCCGAAGTTTAAATACCCTAGCAGACGGGAATAACCATTGGCAAAATGGTTCTGGAATTCATTTATTTTTACCTCTTTTTTGGGTAAACGTTTGAAGAGCACAATCTTATATCTAACTTTTGAGTTTCATCAAGATATCTTGAGAAACTGCCAGGCTTAAACCGAGTATGATATGACATGATATAGTAATCCTATCTGGTCAGTTACGACCGCAACAATAAGAAGGGTCCCTGCCGAGCTTCATTCAGCTAGCTCACTGGAGACTAGTTGACATAAAAACAAATGAACGGACAGGCAGAGAGACGGACAGACGAATCTGGCTAAGACAACTCGTCTCGTCGACTTTGTAGCAAAGTTATAATACCCTATGCAAGTGTATAAAAATGCTGCTGATTATAATTATAAATAATTAAAAAATTGTTTATGAGAACCACATTAAATTGCAAGTGAATTTGCTTAGAAATGATAAGCAAAACTACGCAAATTTCAATGAGAAATGTTTAATGAAGAAATCTATGTTGAGTTTATATTTATTGGTCTAAATAATAGACTATATAAGCTTATATATAGGGATTACCAATAATTATCATTGGGCTTGCAATATTTAAATAAAGATTTACTTAAAACAAGATATTCGCTATTAAATGCCACTAAATCCGGTCCTGGCAAATCCTGTTAATGGTGAAAATTTAAAATAATCTAAAAACATTTATTTTTCTTTTTATATTGGTGTGTGTTATTTCCCTGCCTTGGGCACTTTGAAATTGCCTCAATTTTTAGATTTTTCCTTCTTTTTTTATTTTATTTTTTTTTTTGCCTAACAATAGCTAGTCACACCAATTGAACTTTAATCGCTGCACGCTGTGACTTTTGTCATGGCTTTATCGTTTAGGCAACACACAGCCACACCCCTACATCCAGGCAGCCCCTCCGCTTCCTTCGCTCCTCCAGCCCTGCATCCCTGCAGGAACGACCCTCCAGGAGCAGAATTTGGCAAAAAACAGTGTCCGCAGGACGGGGGCTGGCCCTCTTCGCGGACGTAATCCCAACATCCCAGCATCCTGGTTTGAAGCGCGCTTTGTCTCATTGAATAGCCGTTGCCACGCCCCTTTTATAGCCCAGTGTGTGTATGGGTGTTTAACTACGCGTGTTCGAATTTTTATGCGCGTCTGTTAGAATTTTCAGCTATTTCAGCGAAAAGGCATGAAAAACAATTGAGACAGCTGTATGCTCCAACTGAAATACTCTGTAGTCCTTTTTTTTGTATTTTTCAAATCCTTGAATTATAAAGTATAAATTTCAAATCACGAATTGCACTTTAACTGGATATATAAAATATCTTCCTAAATAACTGATTATTAAGACTTGAACTTTAAATGGTTCAGTCTATATAAAAATATCTTTTTTAATAACCCATATTATATGATTTTCAATATTTATTAAGACATATTTTATGCCAATAAGCTTCGAATTTAAATTCAATTTTAAACCTTTCAACTTACGACCTATATACTAGATTTTGTATCTCTAACTATAAAAGACCACACAGATGCAGAGATACCAGAAAGGTCAGACTCTGTTATTGATGCTGATCAAGAATATATATAATTTATGGGTTCGGAAATGTCTGATTTTATATGGTACATACTTTAGTACAAACTTACTACACTCTTATTCATACTGATCAAGAATATATATAATTTATCTTATTAATCCTGTTCAAGAATATATATAATTTATGGGTACAGAAATGCCTTCTTTTACCTGGCACAAACGTAACATACTTTTATTGATGCTGATCAAGAATATATATAGCTTTTAGGTTTAGAAAAGCTTTCTTTGAGCTGGGATATTATTTTGTAACAACATCAGATACTCCTATTTTGCTGCTGATCAAGAATATATATAATATATGGGCACGAAAATGCCTTCTTTTGACTGTTACATACTTTAGTATAAAATATACTCTTATGCATAATGTTCAAGAATATATAAATTTATGGGCTAAAAATGACCCCTTTTACTTGGCTTGAACTTAATATACCCCTATTCATGCTGATCAAGAATATATATGATGTATGGGTGCGAAAAGAGCTACATCTAATTGTTACATACTTTTGCACAAGCCAATCATACTCCTTCTAGCCATTTTTAATGGGTACACAGAATATATATAAAAAAAAGGCGGAAAAATGAAACACAGAAACTGGCGAAAAATTTTGTCGTACAAATCTTTGAAATGGCTCCGCTGAGAACTATTTCAATGCGTCGAATCAATAAATTTTACCAGGCAATCGCATCGTTTTGTCTGACAATTTGGCTGGCATGTTTTTTGGCGCTTCTACTCCAAAAACAGAAGAAAAAAAAAAAGACCAGTTGCCTGAGTCAATAGTTTGTCTGCCCTAATCGTAATTGCACGGCTGATAAATATTAATGTGATGTGCGAAGGAAGAGATCCTGATGCCTGATGCCCGATGCCCGATGCCTGAGATGCTTCTTCCTGAATGTTTGCCTAATGGACACATTTTTTCTTTTCCTATTCGCCTGTTTTTCTTTCTAATGTGCATTTTATGGGAACTTAGCACGTGGTCAGCCTACTTAGCTGCATCTTCCGTTTCTGAAAATACTTCCAGCAATACTCCCGAGCATCTTTCTGAAAATAATTTTATTTATTTTTGCTTTTTATAGCCGCTACAAATGGCGCAGTGAAAGTCGGCTTGAAATGTTTATATTATATAAACGTTTCATTGATAAGAAGGCAACAATGTAAGGCACGCGCTACAAAACTATTAATGAAAAACCTAACAGCGTTGCACCGAAGCTAACATACCCTTACACACTGGAAAAAGCACCTGAATTCTTGAACCGACTGCTCAAATCTATAATAGCCTTATCTGAGCTGATCAATATATCTTGGTAAACATGAAATTTTCCATACAACAACTTTTGAACCGATTATTCCTAGGGCAGCTATATGATATAGTCATCCGATCCGCCTGGTAGCTGCCTCCATACCAAACTACAGCCACCAGGCTCAAAAACTGTGAGACTAGTTTATATAGAAACCAAGACGGACAGACGGAGTTGACGGACAAGACTCAACTGAGATTTTATTGAGTTGAAGCTGTCTCCTTTAGTGACAAAGTAATATAACCTTCTGCAAGGGTATAAAAGATAGAGAATAGTATTTTCATTCCAGTTTAAACGGAGAATAGTTTCTTTTAGAGATCGATTATGCCACAGCATGGAAGACTGGGCGTAAGTTGAATAGCTTCTGCAAGTTTTATTCGCCCATCTGTCACTTTTAATGTGATGGACGGATGGACGGACGGACGGACGGAGGGACAGTATTCTGTCAGCTCGGATAATCACATATTAATGAGTTGATTTAACTTTTTGACGCAGGTTAATCGGGCTCGTATCATACTCTATATGCGCTTCACAGCAAATTACAACAAATTATACACATAATTGCGCTTTAATGCTTGCCCTAGCCACGCCCACAGCCCAGCAAAACGCCCACAGTGAAAAGCATCAATGCAAAGTAAAATTGTGTGTAAAAAATGTGATAATTAACTTAAGTCCCCTGGGAATCGCTGGACGAGTTGCCTTTCATACGAAATACGACATACGACAAGCGACAAGCGACAGAGGACAGCGGACAGAGGACAGAGGACATACGATATACGGCCAAAAGGCTCGGCTTTTATGTGTTTATACGAGAGTACATACAGATGTACGTACATACCGTACATACATACATGCATACATAAATACAAATACATAAACTCATTGTCAGTTAATTATGTAAAATGTTGGGGCGTATATTTTCATTTAATGCCAGTAACAACAACAGCACAAAATTATCCTACATAAAAGGACTTTCCTTTCATTTCGAATACTCTACTCTACTCAACTCTACACGCGCTCAGATTTTTAACAGACTCATTTACATAACACACAAAACAAATATGTATCTGCACTCGTGTGAAGCTGAATTAGAGATGAACACATCATTTCTCTTTAATTAAAAGGATTCCTATTAATGGCATCAGGACATATGGGGCATAAAAGGCTTGAGACACTTTCTCTTTAAAATTTATATAAAAAAAATGTTTTACTTTCTTTCAGTCTTTGTATTAGTATTATCTTTAAAATGTGTGCTATAAGAAAAGTCCTTGTACATGAAATTATTGCATCAAATTTGTATCTAACAACTGAAGATTTTATAGTAGAAAAGGATAAATGGAATGAAGTAAGCATTCTATAACAAATTTATATAAGTTTGAGCTTCAATTATTGAGTTATATTACAGGAAAATTGTACAAAATCGTTGCACAGGATATGCAAATTTATATCCTTTTAAAGTTAGTTATGATTGTATCTCTAAGCATGTTTTATAGTATCTAAATTGTATGTCGAATATCATTAAATTGGACTTCCCACGATTGGTTCTCTAGAGATATGTCTAAGAATACCAAAGTATCAGCTTTAAACCAAATATTTCATTAATTTATCGGGATAAGTTGATATATATCCTTACAAATGAAAAACAGAACACCTTACTGCAAAAACAATATGAATCTGATGTGTTCTGCATAGTGTAATATTTGTGATTGATTATTTCAAATAAAATTTAAGAAATACACAGAAAAAAAATGGCAAACTAACTTTAAGCTTATCAAATCTCAATTTTAGCTTTGCCGCAAAAAAATAAATATAATTCGAACTTTTTCTTTTAAAATCAAGTATAAAGAGGATTAACTAAGTGAATCAATCCCTTTTCATATTATATTTAAGTAAGAATTGAAAAATAAGAATTCTTACATTAACCTCCTTAGAATTATTATATTTAATTATAGGTTTAAATTAAGTATGAATTATGATTAAATTCGGACTATTACCAAGCCGACTCGAGCTAGAAACAAGAATGCCGAGATAAGAAAAAGCGAATATAACTTCCTACTTATTTTTAGGAAATCCGGAATAACACAGCTAGTTAAGCTAATTTTAATATTTTATTTAATAATAATAATTAAATATTTAATAATAATGTGGAATGATAGAATATATAATGACTCAATAAAGCAGGATTTCATTGGCTCATAAATATCTAATGCCAAATATTTATTAACTTTTGAGCGATTCTTTTTCACTGTGTTA
Organism: Drosophila repletoides; assembly: GCA_018150835.1. Lineage (NCBI taxonomy): Eukaryota > Metazoa > Arthropoda > Insecta > Diptera > Drosophilidae > Drosophila > Drosophila repletoides. The sequence goes on from JAECWQ010000031.1 coordinate 952,546, forward strand.
TAGCTGCTATCACTCTGTAGATGGCATTGAATGCAGCTTTAAAGATGTTCATTTTCAGGAATGAATGAATGCTGCGTGAGGTCGTGAGGGCTCACGTGCTCATCTCTAGGCTGGCAGTCTAATTGTCACAGTGTTTTGTGGTGCTGCTGTTGTTATTGTTGTTGATGCGGTTTTATAAATTTAAATGATGTTTACATACAGCAGCTGTGCAGGTGTCTGTCTTATTTGGACGGTTCGGCGTCAGCTTCGGGCTTGGGTTTGGGTTCGAGGTTCGAGGTTCGTTGGCCGTATGAGAGGAGAGGAGAGGAGCGGAGCGGCGAGGCGAGTGGAGGGTTTTGTCTGTCATTTTGCCGTGCCTTGCACATTTGACTTTCTTCATTTCTTCATTTGCTTTGTTAATGAGCGTCTCATAATGCATATAATTAAAAACAACAACAATAGAGACAGACAGCTCGAATGGGGGCAATTAGTAATTCTCGTTAGGCAAAGGTTTTTCCTTCCTGTTTTTGCCGCATCTTCCGCTTGGGATGCATGACAGTTGCTCCCTATGATAATCCTTTATAAATAATGCATTAAATGTTGCTTTCGAGTGTGTAGAAAGGCATAGAATGGGAATTAAAATAATGAGAGTGATAGTCGGCGAGAGCAGCTGGGAGCACAATTTACAAGCGCTTTCCCTTGTCCTGTCGGAAGCCTGGCAAAACGAGCCAGATCCTGAGCTTAGCTCCATTTAATTCAATTTGCATAAAGTGCTTGGCATTTTATTAACCCACTAAACGTAATTTAGTGCCCGGCCAGAAACCTCTGAAACCTGAAACCTGAAGCCTGAGTCCGGCCCAGGCCACACGCTTCAATTGCCCCGCTGATGAAGTGCTGGCCAGCAAACCGACCGACCAGCCGACCAGCAGACCAAGCGACCAACCGGCAAACCTGCCGCCTTCATTTTGATCCCCGTTTGCGCTCCTATCCCTAGGGCTCATGCCGGCCCCAATTATCGAAAGTCCGCAGCGCAGCTTTTGTTGATTTTGCCGACCTTGTGCCTAGTCGAGCGTTAAGTGGAGCATTTGCGGTGAGCCTAACGACGAATCCAATCCTCAGTCCCTGTCCTCCACTCCCCCTCCTCTCCCCTGTCCGACCATCCTCCAGCATCTGCTGCATCTTAGCCAAGATTTTTTAGGTAGCTTTTATGCAAAATCGAGTCAAGTGTATCTCGGCCACTTGAGCTGACTAAGCTGAGAGGCTCAGAGCTCAGCATTCAGAATTGCCCAATATGGCCATTAACAAATACGGTAATGCAGCAAATTGCTTGTTACCTGTCTTTCTGGCTAAATAGTTCTTACCGTAATAATAATACCTGTAATACCCATTTATTGTTGCTTGGTAATCGAATTATGGCTTTCTTGCCTCCAACAAAAAAGAAAGCGTCTATAAATAATCTCATCTATTTTCAAATCTATACAGATTTAATGGGTATTATTGCGAGTATTCATAGGGTATTTTTTTAATATTGATAAAAGCTGATAGCGGACTAGTTTTGCTAGAAAAGCTTTCTTGTTTTATTTACTTGAAGAAATTACTAACAGCGGCAAAAGCATTAAGGGCTTAATAAAGGCTTAAATAAAACTTAATTGAGAGCATTAGTAATTAGTTTTAACCAGAAAATTAAAAAGAAAAAGTATCTATTGTGCACCGCAGACTAAATACTCTTGCAGGCTGGTAAAAGAAGTTTAAAAATTTCGCTTTAAAAAAATAAAAATATATTTTAAAACTTTTGAAAATGTTTTTGTTTTTCAGTTTTAGTTTTTTACCAAAAAAAAAATTAAGTTTTTGATTTCGAGTCGGTGGATTTTGGGTTCTATACACTACTTTTTTTCCTGTTGTTGTTTACTTAAAGAAAATCCCCAGTGAGGCGCGTTTTCATCCTTCTTTGGAGTGCTTTTCCAAAGAGCCTTCTTTGGAGGCAGCGCTATTAGCGGTGAGGGATGAACAACCTTGCGCTGGCATCCTCGAATAGATCTTCAGTGAAGGAAACCAGCACCTGCTGGACTCATAGAAGCAGTCGGCATCGTAAGGAAGCAGTTGCTAAAGCAATTCAATTAGCCAGTTCTCTAAAGGAAAAGCGGTGACTGCCTTGATAACGTTATGGTTGTTCAATATCCTTCACTGTGGTCAATATCCTGCAGTTTAAAGGCAGCGTTGGATTATATTGTTGAAATGAAAATAATTATCTGATACAGTTTCTCATTGGTCAGTTGATTCCGGCTAGTAAATATATTAAATCTTCAACTTTCTGACTAATTTGCTTAAAAAGAGTATTTTATTTTATATAAATTATGATGTTTTTTAAGTCTAACAAAGGCAAGGCAAAAGTTCTTAAAAAGAAAATTTAATTTTTGAATTGTAATTTCCAAGTGAATACCTTGAATATGATTAATTAACCATAATGATTAAATATTTATGTAAAATAAGATAAAAATATTAAATTAAAGATTTGACTAAACCTTTTTTATGTTATATACAATTTGATCCAGCAAAGTTTCAATTCATATTTTTATATTTTGAGAGTAATTATTACACTGACAAGGGTTTACTCGGTTCTCTCGCTGAGTATGTCACATGCATTTTTGTTCAGTGGAATGAGCATCATTCAGAATGACTTTAATGAAGTGAATTGTGAGCCACGACAACTCGTGGCTTTCTCTGCTCAAACTTCTCCTCACCCTTTATCTCTGCCTCTTGTGCTCTCTATGTATCTGCATCTGAATTTGTATCTGTATCTGTGGTTCTCTTACCTCAGCAATATGAAGATTAATGTCCACATAAACACTAATTGGTGACCGCACACACACGCCTCATACGGCTTGACCTGACCCCTGGAACTGGGCGTAGGAGTACATTGAACACATTTCGCTCATTTGGTTGTCCTTTCACGGCCTTTTGGACAGCTGAGTAATACCACAAATTATGTTCCTAAGCCTCAGCCTAGTGTCTGAATTTGCTTGGAATTTTTCCGAGGTGGGAAGGGCCTCCATCAAATACTTGAAGCGCAAAATAAAAAACATAAAATATGATTAAGACATACAAAAAGGAAAATAAAAAGAAAAGGGAAAGGAAAACGCAACATAACAAGAAAAAGTAGAAGAGAAAATCAGAAAAATATCGCCAACGTTAGCAGTTGTTGGGACAGCCAGCCAAAACACCCAAAAGTAGGCTACACAAATTTGATATGATTGGTTTTTGGTTTGCTTTATGAATTTGGGGTGCTCAGCCAAAGGGCTAACGAAGCAAATGAAGGCAAAATGTTGGCCCAAAACTGACCGCTCATAAATTACAGCAACAACAACAACAGCAGAAGCAATGGAATCAACGGATTCGTCCTATACACAAATGAGCAAATATCAAAAGCTATAAAACCATTTAGTCAGATGAGCGTGAAATTTTTTTTTATGGCATTTTTGGCTCTGAATCTTTTTTGCTTTTGGCTTTAAAATACGAGTAACGGCAACGACGTGGAGGTCACAAATTTTTTGCAACAACTGTGTGGCATTTTATGAGTGTGCCACGCCCATACGCCCATACGCCTATACGCCCACACCACACAACAGCAGCAGGCAGCAGGCAGCGGGCAGACTGGCAGGCAGTCGAAAATTTTTAGAGCAGTGTTAAATAACGTTTAAATAGTGGCACAACACGTACAAGCGGCTAAGAGGGGGAGGGGGCAGGCGGTGGACACAGTGTAAGGACGAGTAGGCAACATGGTGCAAGACAGCCTTGCCAGCCACATCGCATCGACTACGAGTTTTTGGCGGTTTTTGGCCTCCGTTTTAAGCCTGTCCAGCTGCTGTGCCGGCCATGCTAACTGTGCTGCCTGCTTATGATGGCAGCAGGAATTAAATTTCATTTAATGTGTCGACAGCGGCGAAAACTTTGCGCACACATGTGCTGGCCAACATTTGATGATAACAAAAGCAGGTCAAATGTGTAAGCCAAAACACACTACACACTACACACTACCCACTACCAGAGCCCACCCTCTCTCCTCCTGCTCGGCCTCCCCCACCCAACGATTCCTAACGCAACGAAAGGAAACCCAACTCTAACCAAAAGTGCCACCCATCAAAGGAATTAGGTTAGGTTGTTATTGTTGTTGTTGCCTGTGGCCAGCCTGCCACAAAAATTATGATTATTTTGCGCAATTAACCCAAATTATATATATATTTATGTAGTGCTGTGCTCTGCTGTCTGAGATTCCCGCTGAAGGTCGTCCTCCTCGTCGTCGTCGTCGTCGTCGTCGTCAACGCCGACGTTTTGTGGTCATTTAAGTGCTTTAATTGTGGGTAAACAGCTGTTGTTGTTGATATTACTGAAAACGGAACCAACATAAACCTGGCTAATGGGAATTCAGCCAGTGCCATAAAACCAGGATACCAGTAGCTGTTGGCTGTTGGGATTTTAGAATTGCCACAACAATTTGGCAAGTCTTTGCCATAGCAAGGTGTGAGTACGGGCTTTGCCGGGAATAAAAGAGAATATAAGGAACAATAGTAAGCCACGAGACTGGATAAGCTGGCAAGGCAAAATAAATTATTCAATTTGTGGTAATCATGACAAGAATGAACGGAATATTGGAATTACCACAATGTAGGCTATAGGTATAATAAAGGAAATGAGCGAATGAACAGGGAAAATAAAAGCTAGTAAGGAAAGCCTTTCTTTGGCATGACGAAGATTACGTAACCTTGCTCACAGTAAAAGGAGTTTCGATTGTTGGAGCTGCTATATAGTAAACCAATCTATATAGTTATCATCATCTGATCAGGAATAAATAGTAAGTTTCATCAATATTTTTAAGGAATCAGAAGAGCTTTATGAACACTTGTTCGTAGGGGAACTTTATGTACATACTGTAGTTTTCTCACCGATTGTTCCTATGTTAGTTATACTATATAGTTGTCCGATCCAGCCAGTGAAACAAAATTAAACCAATATTTACTTATCTTAAAAATCAAGAGACAAGTCAAGTGGACATGGCTATAAATAACATATTTTGTTTTCTGGGTCGAAAATATCTCCTTTAATGCCTCACATATTCTGTGCCCAAATAATAATGCCGCCAATGGAAGACTATAACAAATAATAAAAATAAATAAAATCAGTCAAATGTTTCCCATGAAAGATACAAAAACGAAACATGTATTGTGAATATGTAATAGATTCACTAGATAAAAAAAAGGAACAAAGTAGCAATTAGGCAACAAACAACTGTCTAATCTTGGCTTAGTCATTGTGTTGTTTTCATTCACAAATTATAAACAAAATATATAAATAATGTAAAAAAAGGTAAACAAGGAGCTAAACAAATTTCATAGGAATTTCCAAAAGATAATCCTTAAGATTACTGTATAGTTGAATGTGCGATGTGGAATGAATATTGTCGAGTTTATCTTCAGATATTTATATGAATAATAATATGAAATTGCGAGCATAAATTCTAATAAATCATAGAAGCAGCTATTAAATCGTAGAAGCTACACAAAAATTAAACGCAATATATAATAAAATATATATTTGGCAGTTAAACTTTAATAACCTTATTACAGGTTCATACACATAAAAAACATATGTATGCATATAAGTCTAACTTTATTATTGCATAATTCGCTCGAGCTCGATAGCTGCAATTTATATATTTTTTTTTTTTATGTCTAAGCCTTCGTTTTTATGACACTCAACAAACCATATCCGCCCCGGCCTGGCCCCGGTCCCGGCCCCGGCCAGGCCTGGAACGGCATGGCTGATTCCCTCTCTTGAGTTGATGCGACATTTAGCCCACTTTTACAGCTCGACCTCATTGCCAGCGATTTTCCGCTGTCCCAGGCGGCGTATGCGCAATATTTCAGTACGCTTGTTGCTTCTTGCTGCTTGCGTCTTGCTTGCTCTGCTTGTGTCGCCATCACAATCATCATCACAATCATCACAATCATCACAATCATCACAATCATCATAATCATCATTTGGGGGCATCTCTTCATCTTCATCTCCATCATCATATTCACAACTTAACGTCCACTTCTCCGTCAAACAGGCCGTAAAGTGGCATTTCCGTTGTCGCTCGTCGTCGGTTCGTTTGGTTCGTGCGCCTTTTTGTATGCAGCATAAAATTAAATTATTTGTTGCACAAGCCGGGTAACCCCATGCTTCCGCTCCAGCCTCCGCCTCCGCCTCCGCCTCCACCTTCGTCTCAGCCTCAGCCTCTGCTCCTCCACTACAAAAGCCAACCAGCTATGCAGCAAAGTGCTAAGCCATGAGAAAGTGTGCACTTGAAGCGGCACAAGCCGCATGCTACACAGCTCAGGGCCACGCCCAGTTTTTTGGGGGAGTCGCAGTTGCAGTTGCAGTTGTCCACTGTCCGCTGTCCGCTTTCCCTTGTCCGCTGTCGTTGTCGTTGCCGTTGTCGTTGACGTTGGCCAGCACATTATTATACTTTGAGCATTGCTGAAATCAGGCAAAACTTTCCGTTTGGCCATTGCTGCTGCGTTCCCAGCCCCCCTCTCGTTTCTTTATTGTCATAACAGAAGGAAAAGGCGCCCAAAAGAGGGCCACAGTTTTTCCACGCGTTGCACTTTTCAACGTGAATCGTCGTCGCCTTCTTTTTCATTACATTTCGTTTCATTCATTTATTCCGTCTCTCTCGCTGCTTTCATTCATTTCGGACTCGGCGATTTAATTCGACTTTCGACTCTTTCTCTTTTTGTATCTTTGGGTCTTCATTCGCTTTTCCCAGTAAAAGCAACAAAACAGCAAACGTCCCATGGTTCCCATAATCCAATGGAAACTTAAATACCCTTACAGCATTATTTTATTGAGTAATTAATAAAATTTAATGAAAAAGAACAATATTTATTCCCTTTATCTAAGGCGGAATTTAAGTCAATATTTTATTTATATTTTTGCCTAGATTTTGTATTGAATATTTTACAATATTTTGATCTGTTGCTAATCTAGGGACCTGAAAGCCAAAGTCCGAATACCCTTTGGGCAGGGTATGCAAGTAAACTCACCCAATGCAATGGCGAGCTCTTTGTATAAATTTCACGGCTCGCCAGATGGGTCTACCAGTTGGTCTGTCCCCCTGACCAGCTGTCCGTCTGTTCTGGTTCTGAGTTTGTTTTTCGAACTCACCTGAGCGAGCGCTTGCACCTTTCCCAATTCTTTTTCTTTTTTGTACGTTTTGTTTTTTTTTTTTCGTTAAAGCAGCCGCAATTTCCACTGCTCATTTGCATTTTTAATGAAACCATATAAAGGCGGCAAAGACTATGCGAGGAGCGGTAAGTACGAAGGCAAATTATGAGCCAAAGGCACAGTTTTTTTACTCGTATTTGCAGTCTCCACCACACATGTGTGCGAATATCAGGCGAAATAAATAAACGAATAGTCCAGTAATCCCACTCCAAATTGTCAAGAGAGTCGTCGCTTATCTCGACTGGGAAATTTGTGTAACCAATAAAGGCGTCACATCATTTACATAGGCTGCTTCTGCTTCTGCTTCTGCAACTGTTGCTGCTTCTTCTACTGGACTTAAAGGCTTATTTCATTTGGACGCTTCAATCATTTTGACCATCTGCTGAAATCCAGGCCAATCTTTGTCTTGCGGTCTGGCAACACTTGCAGATTTATGTGACCGCAAAACTTTGCTGCACTGCATAAATTAATGTTTAATTGATGAATTTATATGACACTGTGGTCTAATGCTTCAAGACTCTTTCGCTTCTCTTCTCTTCTCCTCCATTCTATTTTAAGTCTCTCTCATCAAGTTATTGAATTAGTTGTTGATGGACAGCCCTTTAAAAGTAAGCCATCATTTATTTTAATTAGTTTCAATTTATAATATTGTTAATCGATGCATTCAAAAAATCACTTTTATTCATTACTTTTAATTTATTGTTCAGCTATTCATTTCAATTAAACATCTCTTTTTTAAACGACTTTTTATACTCAACTCATTTAATTTTGCATTCAAAATTCAAATCATTCTTATTATATTTAACTAAACAATTATTTTCTTAATTATACAATTAATTGAACCCTTGTGGAAAGTATTATATTTTTGTCACGAAATATAAAATGCATCAAAGGGTCATTTCCGTCCACATAAAGTATATAGATTCCCGACTAGGAGTAGAAGTCGAGTTGTTAAAGCTATGTCCTTTTGTCCGCATATTCATCTATCCGTCTGCTTCTATGCAAACTAGTCTGTCAGTTTTTGAGCCTTATTTCTGTAACACGGAACCGGCTGGACTGAACAACTTAAACTACAATTTTCTTCTTCTTAACAACAATTTTCAAAAGTATATTCTAGTGTGGAAGGGTATATAAGCTTCGGCGCACCGAAAATGGGTTTTTCTTTACTAGTTTTAATTTCAAATTTTGTACAAACTAAAACCTTTGACGCTCATGGAAGTAACGTCTTTTATTTGAATTAAGCGCCCAAGCAGTATCAGCACCTCATAAAGTAGTTCACTGCTTGTGTAGTACACTGCTTTGCAAAATATATTTATTTGCACTTTCTGTGCACTGCTTTCACAATACACCTCCTACTGTAGATGAGGCGCCTAAAAGTATTTTAGAAATCTGCTTTTATTTATCAATAATAAACAATTGATTACCGCTCGCAGAGATTAGTTTAATTCTGTGACGAAATGTATTAATTATTTGAACTGTATTTCCAAATACAACAAATTATACACTATAAATGCGGGTCACGAGATCATATTGATTTTGCTTTAGAATAATAATAATGGAAAAATCCACATCGAAGAAAGGGTATTCAAAAATTCGGCGCCGCGCAGCAAAAGCCAATTGGCAAATATTGGCAGACATTTTGTTAATTTAGCTTCCAAAATATGTAATTATTACTTAAGAATCGAGTTTTGAAAGATCCAAAGAATTCTTATAATTATACCCTTGTGGAGAAGGCATATCCGATCACATGAAGCATAGAAATTCTTCAACTAAGCTACTAAAACGTTGAATCTTTAGATTTCTATATTATGTCTATAACATATAAGTATCTGCTATAGGAATCTTAGGTTGAAATTTAATCTTTTGCAGAAATATATTCATTGCTCTTTAAGATATTTTAGCATAACTAAACTGAATACTAATTGAAAGTTTAAATTCTTTTCTGAATTATGAAGAACTGAATAAGAAAAACAGATCGAAAATATCGTTTTTTTTTTGTGCATATTTCTTCTATTTCTTTAATTTTAATATATTAATTTGATATTGAAATATATTCTTTGATTGCACTGAGAAAAGAAAGAAAGAACTCAATTCTCTCTTTCAATTCTCACAAGAAAAAGTAGCTCTGTTTTTTTTAAGAAACTTTTATGAATAGAAACTGCAAATTCAAAAAATTGATTTTTTCCTGTAAACAAAATATTCCAAACTATAATACAATCAAGCTTATGAGCAATCTAAGATTATATTTAATTCATAGTCTTGTTTTAAATATATATAAATTATATTAAAATAAATAATATCTAATCTAAAAGTGAATGATGCACTTTGTTGGAAAATTCCCTATTGAAAAACAAAAAGTTGTTGTTTTTCTTTCACTTTTCTATGCCGTCACCCTCACATCAACCCAAATAGAAAACTCAGAATTATTTAATTAATCGCATTTTATGCATTTTGCTAGTTTTTATTAAAATATTTGTAGTTTTGTATTCCTATTTGTACAGGATTTTGTTTGTTTAACATTTCTTCCATTTATTTATTTACGAGTAGAGTTCATCGGTTTCACCACCATTTGCTGCCCGTATCCTGCTTGACATCCACATAGCTGGTGGCGTGTCCATGTCCATGACCGTGTCCGTGTCCCTTGTAGCTATGCTCGTAGGACTTGTGCTCCTCTGGATGAGCGTGTCCAATGTGCTTGACGACTGCCTGGAAACCATTGTGGTCATCAGCAGTGTATTCCACGACACGAGTGCGTCCGTCGGCCTCCTTCATGGTGTAGCCACCCTTGACCTTATCGCCATCACGTGTCTCCCACTGCTGCTTGATGTCGCCTGTTTTGGTATCCTTGACGCCATAGTCGAACTCGTACTTGGGGTGATGATGGGGCTCCTCAATCACATGATGATGCTCTGGCTCCCAGTGCTGGGATTCGTGCTTATGCTGAGGCACCGCTGCCACAATATAATGCTGCTGTGGTGCCCAGTGGTGCTCGGGCTCCTTGCTGTGCCACTTCTTGGGCTCATCATGCAGCGTTTCTATGCTGAAACCCACCTCGTGTCCATGTTCGTAGCCTCCATGGGGTATGTATGATGCAGCCGCAAATCCTAGCAGTGCGCAGCAAGCCAAAGTCAATTTCAGAGCCATTTTCTATGTTAGGATTGGAACTTGGTTGGTTGGTTGGTTGGTGGTTGGTTGGTTGGTTACTTGGCCTAATACACAAATGAGACTGTGATACCAAACTCAAATTCCCTGGCCTTTTTATAGCTGAACATTCTATTCCAAAAAATGAACTATTAATTAATTGGGTTTCATGGAGGTTAAATGGGCTAGAAAAAGTAATGCACAAAAATGTTTCAAATATTTGTGCAAATTTTTCCATTTCCACATTCGTTTTCATGCTATTTTTATTGCCTGATGCCCATTGCCCAATTAAAAGTGGCCCAAAAAGGCGTTAACACGCTTGAACAATTGTTAATGTTGTTGTAATTCTGCTGTTGTTGCAGCTATGTTGTTGCTGCTGCTGCTGCTGCTGCTAGAAATCAATCAGCAAGTGTGGCCCGCTTTCAAATTAACCAAAACACCGCCGCGCCTCGCTGCATTTCCAAGCCAAATTTCAAGTGTTTTTGCGCCCAGTTAGCCAAAACCCCAAAGCAGCAAAGCACCAAAGCACCAAAGCGCCAAAGCCCCAAAATGACCTTGAGACGCATTGCAGAAGGGGCCAATCGATTTGGCCATTAATTTGGCTGCGGGGCGCCTCTGAGCCCAAATGCTTCCGAATTGGTACTAAACTAAATACCTGTTAATGTTTTCTATTAGCGGTTCAAATTAAACGACTGTGTTTACACTCCAAAATATGATTTATCATTATCATTAGGCTATTTATCATTATTTTATGTGTTTTACGTGTTAAAGGGTGTGTTAAATACACAAGCTCGTATTATGCCTATTAAGAATAGGCTCGTTAGCCGGGATCAAGGTCAGAGCAGACATTCGAATCCAATATTCAAATTCTAACTAATTTAAAACTTTTACTTTCATCAACTCTTTTATGCTGGTAGGCTGGGGAGATCCATTTCAATAAGATATATGACGAAAGTGTTATACAAATCTTGTATTTCTATATGATTTATAGTAAATATTAATCAAAGGAATATTGCAATTGGATGCCTAGATGTGCCCTTGCACAGAGAATAATCATTCTACACCCAATAGAGTATATATATACTACTGATCAGGACGAGAAGACGAGTTAATATAGCCATGTCCTACAGTACGTCTATCTTTCTGTCTGTCTGTCTGTCTGTCTGTCTGTCTGTCTGTCTGTCTGTATCTCTCTCTGTCTGTCTCTCTGCCTGCGCTTCTATAGCGACCAGATCCGTTATGATAGAGTTATCATATAGCTGCCTTAGGAATAATCGATCCAAAGGTTGATCTTAATTATAGTCCCAGGATGTCTTGCTGAAATTGGAAATATAAATAAAAGAGACTCTAAGTTCCTAGCTAAATTCAAAACTATCAAGATCAGACTAATATATCATATAGCCGCCAAAGGAACAACCGGTCACAGGGCTTTGTAATTTTCGGTCGCCTTTAGTCCTTCCTTTAGTTATTTATTAGTACAGTCTTTAAGCTATTCAATCAATGTTAATAAATAATATTAGATTATCAATAAAAAGTTCTATCCAAAGCTCTATTAAAAAATGCAACCTTGATTGTATAGGATGGAAAACATCGATTGATTTGGAATTCTGTTGAACATATTCGAGAATGTTTTGACGACTATGTTGAATACAACAATAGATTCATTCATTCATTCTCTTCCCATAACATATTCAAAAACATTTGAACGCAATCGATAGACAGGCGGACAAACAGACAGACTGACAAACGCCCTCCAATTCGATTTTTAACAATTTAATTGTTGTGTTGGTGTTAAAAATAATTTATTAAATTTTCTATGCAGCTCAAGAGTGTAAACTGAAGCACAATTATAAGCAACTAATTAGTGAATCGAAGGCAGGTGAATGGCTATGGGTCTAGCCCAGAGTACAGCGAAGAGAAGAGAGAGAGAGAGAGACCACCCGGTGGGCCATGGTGGAGCTATAAAAACAAGCGGTGGTTCCAGCAAGAACCAACAGACATCATCACAACGTCAATAAACCTCCAAGCAAAATGCAATTGTTCTGTGGAGTTTTGGTGCTCGGCCTTGTTGCCTTAAGTCTAGCGGCGCCGCATGGACATGGACATGCGACGAGCTACAGCGTGCTGACCAAGCACGAGGAGCCGGCACACAAAAGCTATGGACATGGACATGGAAACATTGATCACGGTTATGCTGGCTACACAGGCTATGCAGGATATGATGGAGTGGGCCTGGGCTATGCCGGCTATGGTCATGGTCATGACAAATACGAGGTTAATCATCATCCCAAGTACCATTTTGACTATGGAGTCAAGGATGCGCACACCGGCGACCAAAAGAGCCAGTGGGAATCACGGGATGGCGATAAAGTCCATGGTAGCTACTCTCTGAAGGAAGCCGATGGCACGACGCGCGTTGTGGAATACACTGCCGATGATCACAATGGCTTCAATGCGGTGGTCAAGAAACTGGGCCATGCCCATCATCCTCAGGTTTATAAGAGCTATGGACATGGCGATACCTATGGCGCTGGCTATGGCTATGGACAAGATGTGGCACACTCTACTGGATACGATCATGGACACGGATATGGACATGGACATGGCCATGGACACGCCACCAGCTATGTGAGCGTGAAACAACTGCACTGAGATCCTGGACAGAACCCTTGCTGCCAATGACGATGATAATGTTCGAACGAAGCAGGATGTGAATAGAAACAAACTGAACTTAATTATATAGCTTTCAACAGTATTTTTAATAGTATTTTTTTCTCTTAATTTAAATACAAAGGCAAATAAAAGCTGAAATAATACGATTTTTCTTAAGTGAATTAATTGTATTGTTTCTTTTAATTACCCATCAATCAGCTGCTTTTATTTATTCATTAAAAATATTGAATTATCTATATATCTTCGATACAGTATACATACTTACATACATTATCTATTTATTTGAAACCGATGGTCCCATTGGCAGCTATATCAGATAATACTTCGATCTTGAATATATTTGGTAGGCATTTAAAAAATACCTTCTAACATTTAATTGGCAGTTTTCAGGGAGATATCTTAAAGAAGCTGCCTATAAAACAATAATATAAAAGACGATCGTTCTATATGATAAAGTTTTTCGATCCGGAAACAAACAGAAAGTTTCATAACAAATTCTATTCACCTAGCTCAAAAGCTGAGGGACTAGATTGCATAGAAATAAATAAATAATAAAATATAGGATTCACTCCCCTCATCGTCCTGATGAAGACTACTTTATGGGTTCAGGAATGCCTCCTTCAATATTATAATACCCTCTGCAAGAGTATAAGAAGTGGACGCTATTCAATCTTTAAATATACACTGCGCGTCATTTGAATAGGTTCAGTGTTTGTTCTTTAAAGAAGTGGAAATGATTTTGAAGATAAAAACTCAATCTTTACAGAACCAATTTTTCTGAATACTTTATTCACTAATTATAAAGTTATAAAGCGAAATTTTATTCACATGTTCATAGTTATTTCTTTAAATTATATTACTGGCATTAACTACAAATTTATTGTTTATGACTCCCTTACTTAAATAGGTTCAGCAATGTGAATATTAAAAAAAGTATTTTTTTTTTATTGCAGTTTTTTCTTAATAAATTTAAAGTATTTTAATCATTAAATATTTAATATAAATCAATAAATTGGAAGCTAGAGGTGCGCTATAATATTTATTGGTGTTTTTGCTCAATTAATAGGTGAAGTCTGGTCCTTAAACCTGAAAATAAAGTATTATTTTGGTAGAACTACAATAATATATAATAAAATATAATATTATGTTATAATAATTTGATCTGAAAGTATACTAGTTAACTCATTTGTTCTCGTGGGTATAAAAGAAAGTATGAATACAAATCCAGCTCTAATCCTTAGCAATTCTCCGATGCGGATTCACTTATGGCAGGACTTCATTGGTTGCCTTATGTCGTACCTATACTTTTGACAGGAGTCAGGGCCCTCCAACTTAACCCTCTTTTATGGTCTTTTAACATTTGTTGTTTCAGCAGACAGCTTCGTTCTTCTTTAAATAAATTGAGACTCAGCTGAGAGTTGATCTCCATGTTTGTTGCTTTTAATGTCTCGACGCCAAATTCCATTCTTTCAAAACGAGTCTGCGGATTCGTTTTTTTTCCATATATTTCCGGGTTTTCAAAGAAGTTCGACTCAGTTGACTCAGTTGGTAAAATAAACTTGCCAGATTCGCCAGACCTTTGAGACGGCTGTTTTCCTTAGATATAATATTATGTACTGCCTGCTGACTCCTCTCAGCTTCAAGGACTACTCTAGTCGAGAGTTGACTTCTAGATAATCTATGTATTACCCTTAACTATAACTATTAAATTCTCCATTTATTTTAGTAGTAAATTGAGCAATAATAATTTCTTTTTTATACTACTATTTCAAAGTATCCCAAATCCTATAGGTAATATGTAGGCGTATATGTAGATAAAAGAGAAAGTTTAACTATTATTGGAAGCAAAAAAAAAGAGGTGTCTATATATATTATATTATAATGTGGCTAATACTCGTATCTGGTTAAAAATATATTTTAGAGCTACACATTTAATTAATTTTATGCGTTAAATTCGGTTTTCACATGGATTTGGATTTGGATTAGGATTAAAGCTATTTTGCTGGCAAATTGGCAAGCCAATCGCTATTAATTTATGTTAAGTCCAAACGTAATCCTGCCTGATATAAATTTTATAATGTCCAGTCAACAACAGCTGCAATTGAAGCGACGACTTTTACTTGCGCTGCAGCTGAAACCAAAAGTGGAGACAGCCAAATGGGAGGCTGATGATGCCGCTTGGTGCATGCCGCCTCTGCTGCATGGTGCCTGGATGCCTTGTATCTTGTATCTGGTGATAGCGAAACGGGTTTTCAACAGATACAGAAATAGTCAAAAGTTTTTGGAGTCGGCGGCGTTGCAGTTTCATATAATTGTCAATTAGACTGAGCTTAGGAAGCATTTGTTGAATCTGGCTGTGATGTGCTCTGTGCTCTGTGCTCGGCGCTCTGTGCTGTGTGCTCTGTGCTGTGCTGCCCACATTGGCGCATCGTTGCCGCCTCACCTGATCTCTAGCTGACAACAACAGCAAAGGCAACGGCAGCGGCAACAGCAGCAGCAACAGCAACAACAACGGCAACAACAATTGTGGAACCAGTCGGGCCGGAAAATCTTGTCGACGGGAAAACGCTTTGGCCATGCGCAGTGCCGGTCGTCTTCGTTTCCAGCTCTGGCTATAAATACTTTGGCAATGTCGCGCAAACGCTTTAATTACGTTTTTGTCCTTGACATTGAACCACAGCCAGATAGCCAGCCAGCCAGCTAGCCAGCCAGCAAGTGACGAGCAGTGAGCGATTTTGACGCGTTTTTTGTGCGATTTAAATCGCTAGTGTTAATAACAACTGTGTGACGTGAACAAACATTTTGTGCAATTTTTTTTGTTTTTTAAGTAACAATCTTAATTTTCATATATCATTTATTGATCGCAATGCGTTTTTATGTAAGTGTACATTGCCTTTATTCAACTGCGGCCAAAATAGATGCATTTTTTTTAACTGAAATGAGAGCGAAAGTGTTTGAGCCAAGAAACTTTCACCCACAAAGTGAAAGTAGTGCAGCAATCAAATATAAAACGCATGCAAATCTACAAAACTTCAGCAATTAATGCGGGTTTTTCACAATGTTTCCCTGAATATATTTCAAATAAATAAATAATTAGCTTCAAAAACTCAAAAGTAAACTTAAAGGAACTTAGAACGCGGAGAAAGCTTCTTCTCTAATCGAAATTGCAAGGGAAAGTACGAGTATCTAGTTTGAAATATTTTTCTGATCTTCATTTTTTTTTTTTTAATTTATTTTCATGTGATTTCCTTTTAAATGTATAACTTGTCTTACAGCCGAACTCTATTGGGAATTTTTGAAGCTTATTTGCTTAGGATTTATATGCGGGTTATGCTTGTTATTAGGCTAAAACAATCGAAGTGTTGATTAATAATTAGATTATTATACTTTCACTTGATTCTTTGTATACCCTTGTCACGAAATGTGTAAGGCATTGAAGCAATCATCTCTGACTCTATAGGGTATAAAGATGAGCATAGATTGGATATAGCCATGTCCATCTGTGCCCCTTTCTATCTGTCTGTCTGTCCGTCTGTTTCCAAAATATTCTAGCAGTTTTTGAGCTTTAATGCACCCGGCAAAAGATATATATACATCTGAACCAGGCAAAGTGGACAACTATATATCACATAGAAAGGAACTAGCCCAAAATTTTTTGTATGGGGGAATCTTTTTTGTTTCTCAAGATATCTGATGAAATTTGTACATCAGATCTGCCAAATTATATACTATATATTTAATAAAAATTTTAAAATAATAAACCACTTCGCAAGAGCAAGTACACTAGCCTTTCCTCAATGCATTCTTCTTTTGTGATCCAAGGGCTCCATAGTTAATTATAGAGTTTACGAATAGGAAGCTTTGATTAGCTGGAAGTCGCTTAAATTTATGAACAATGAATGAATTGTATTCAAGGAAGAACCAGCAATCTGTCAGATTTATTTGCTTAAAAATAAAATTGATGGGCTTATAAAAAATCATAACTATTTCCGCCAAAGCTTAGTTCATGTCTCTTCTACACTCTCTTTATTCTTCTCTTCCGCTCAAGCTCATCTCTGGCTTACTACATTTCCTATACAGAGATTTTAAGATGATATTTCGAGTTCCTTCTAAGGAAGCAAACTTTCTCTTTGCTATATTTCAACGATTTTTTAACTGGATGAGAGCAGTAAGGAGTTGTAGCCAAAGCCAAGAATCCAACTGTTTAGCTCGGGTTTTTTGAATATTTATTTGTTAACCAGCTTCGAAGTCAAACCTATAGAATTTTCGATAAAAAATCTTATTTTATATTGATTGTACTCTGCTTTCGCTCATGTTTCAAACCCAAAGCCCAATCTGACCAGCTTTGGCTAAAAGGACAGTGCCAATTCAGTTAAGACAGAGAATAGTTCAATCGGGCTACAGCCTTAAATTCAGTTGAATGAAAAGAAAGATAAAAATGAAAGCTATATTTTTAGAAATTTGTGATAATTTACAATACTTAAACATTCTGCTTTAGTATGAAAAACTGTGCAAAATATATAGTAAAAAACTTGAGGCAAATATTAACATTAAAGTGAAATAAGAGTCGATTGCCAAACAATCCACGAGTCGAATAGAAAACTTTCCAACGAGTTCGAAGAACCAAATGAATTAACTTCCAAAATTTTAATAGACTTTGCATCCTTAGTATAAGAGTCAAAGATTTTTCAGCTATTCAAATAATAAGCTTGTATTTTAACAAGAGAAATCCAAATTTGTCCGCAACACGAATCCACATTCTTATGGAATACCAGACATGTCTTTGCAACTAAATATCTGAAATGCAGCTGATTTGCTTGCGGTACTTTATGCTCTTTTTCTATCTGTGTGTGTGCGAGTGTGCGTGTGTGTGTGTGTGT
Source organism: Drosophila repletoides (assembly GCA_018150835.1). Lineage (NCBI taxonomy): Eukaryota > Metazoa > Arthropoda > Insecta > Diptera > Drosophilidae > Drosophila > Drosophila repletoides. The sequence continues at coordinate 970,482 of JAECWQ010000031.1, forward strand.
GTATGGGTGCTTACTGCTTTGGGAGGCAGGCACACAACAGTGCTAATTAGCCAGGTTTCATGATGAAACTGCAACTGAAACGCTGCCTGGGCGAAAACGACACATGCCAATCGAGGCCTGCCTGCCACCAAAGAAAAATGCCCAAAAATGTTGCAATTTATTGGCTGGTAGCCCAAAAATAAAATCAGCGACAAGTTGCAAGCGGCAGGCGGCAAGCAGCAAGAGGCAAGCGCCAATTGGCAATTGGCAATTGAATTGAATTGTATGTACGTCGCGTACAGATCGACTGCCATCCTGCCAGACCCGTTTCCATATCGAATAATGCTACTGGTCTTAAGCAAAACCATCAATCTCCAAGCTCTCCAAGCTGCAGCCATTGCTGTCATATTGTACACATACAAATATGCGTCTCTGGCTGTGCCTCAGACTTTGGACGAGACGGAGACAGAGAGACGCTGCCGAAGGCGGGGTAGAGGCGTATGCGTATTACCGTATTACTGTATTACCATTACCATTTGACAACTGTCACAACGCTGTATGACATGGCCAGGCCAGGCTAGCCTATGCTACACGGAAAGAAAAAAAGGTGCAAAGGAGAAGCTATCTTCAACGCTCCAGAGATCAGAGATTGGAATAGCCATGGCTGTTTAACTTGTTGATTTTTTTTGCTTGTTTCTATGGCAGCTATATGATATAATAGTCAGAACTTTATTATTTTCCGTATACTTTTGATTGTGGCCTTTTTATCTAAGATATTCTGGAAACACAAAAGTTTTACATTCAAATTTTCAACGGATTGTTCCTTTCTTTGGCGTCCTTTTCGTCCGGACAGCAGGTCAGAGTCTGAAAGAAAACGAAGGACGCTTTTATAGTTTTATTTATTTTGCGACTAGTTTCCGTATAAACAGACGGACAGACGGACAAACAGATTGACATACTTGGCTATATCGCCGCGTCTCATCGTTCAGTTGTAGAATGTAGGTATACACTTTTCGGGCTCTGAGAGGCCTCCTTCAATGCATTACACATAACAAGGAAGACTTTAATATGTTCGTTGTATTCAAAATATTAATTTTAGATATTAATATTAATTTCAAAAAGAGATCAAGATACTTTCCACATATAACAGGCTTTCGCTTGGGCTTTGTGCAGTAGAAACTTCAGGAAACTTCAGTCGTAAAAGTTGATATGTTTTCTTAGCCAAAACTTTTACGGAATGTTTATAGATAATAAAAAAATTTGAGTTTTTTAATCGATAAGTTATCGCTAAGTTATGAGCAATCGAAGTTTTATCGATAACAATCGAGGTTTTTTCTTTCGGTGTATGCTAGACTTGGGGGACTTGAGAAATGTCCCAATGCATCTGAACATGCGTCGTTTGGCTGTCTCGCTGTCTCGCTGTTTGTCTGTTTGGCTTTGGCCAATTAATTGGCCCATGCTCGCGTAATAATTTTGTAGCCAATTTATTAACTGTTGGCTGTTGGTCAACTTGTTTTATCGTTGCATTTATTAAGCGCTCCACTGATAAAAACCGCACATTCATATTTCTGTTAAATGCCTTAGATAACGCGACAGCCTCCGCCTCCAACCAGCCATCGCCTGCTGCTGTTCACCGCTCTCCTGGCCACCAGCCTCTGGGCACGCCCCGTGGCCTGTGGACGCGTCTCGGCTGCACCTGTTGTCGTTGCGGACGATGATGAAATGATGGAATATGCACCACAATTTGTAAGTACCAGCACCCCCTTTCTTTTTCTCACTATTTCCCACACTCTGGCGAATGCTTGTGCAGATAAAAGTGTCTTTATTTGGCTGCCGAAACAGCTAACACCGCCCAGTCACGCACAATGGGCGGAAATTCAATTTCTAGCTGCAAAAAATTTGATTTAGAAATAATTATTCAATGGTTTTCCAGCTTTCAATATATACAACATTTAATTTCCTTAAAAAATACTATTGGAAAATGATTATCTTCGTACTCTAAAGCGGCATAAACAATTTAATATTTTTTAAATCATTTAATTAATATGAAGAAAGCAAGCAGATACAAATTGTTTTTCATAAAAAAAGCTAAGAATTTCAATCAATTTTTTAATTAATTTTATGTTAATTTAATGTCTTAAATTCATAAATGATAGAACTAACTTCCAGTTGCCTGAAGTTTGCACTAGGAAATTTAAATAAAATGATATTTTGATCTGTAAACCTAACAAATTTAATATCCATTTTGAATGCCTTATCATCCTTTAATTATCATTTAATATAACAAATAAATAATAATAAATAATATCTCCTTATTTCTAAGATTGAAAGCATCAAAAAATCGATTTATTCTACTTTCATTTCACCCAGTTTTTTGCCTAGGTTTACCTTAGAGCTTAGCTTGACTTTTAGTTCTGGAAATATTCAGCTAAAGCTTTTAGCCATTGGCTTTGGTCTGAGCCTTTGTCGTACATCCAAAATTTTTATATTTGATTTATTATTTGTTTTTCTTTGTATGAATTAAAATATTTCTTCTCTTTCAAAGCTCATGCCTTAATAGCCTTCGCATATTGGCCAAATTCCTTGGCAATCTTTCAATTACAGACCAAAAAAAAATTAATACGAGTAATAATAATAATAATTTTGAGTAGCAAACGCATTTCCCGCCATTGCCAGCAATCCAAAATGTGAATGTTGTTCGAATGCGTTTTATGATCGCCCCCAACCACAAGAGGCATTTATTTTTTGAGTACGAATTTCGAATTCGTCGCCCACATAAATCAACTTGTACTCGTAACTTGGCATAAACTGATCTGGCCTAGCCTGGCCTGGCCTGGCCTGGCCTGGCCTGGTCTGATCTGGTTGGGTTTGTCCTGGTGTGGGCCATTGTTTAGCTGACTTATAAGGTGCGAAGAGGGGGGCGAGGCGGCAGGAAGGTAGCCGAAAATGCGTTTTGCGTGCAGCAAGATCGAGTGCCGACTGGCGCCATATATGGCTAAAACTCACGCAGTTTGCTGCACCTACTCCATAAAAATGGGAAGGCCTCGAAAGCAGACAATTGTTTGTTTTTTTTTTTTCCAACTGCTGTAACTGTAAAGCTATGAGTATGACAAGGCGCGTTTAACATTTTAAAATGTTTTTCATGTGCTGTCGCGCACTGTCTGTCTGATCTGTCTCAACCTGTCTCAACTGTCCGCCTGAGTAGACGCCTTGCGTGGCTCGAGCCACAAGCCACAAGACACAAGACAGTTATCAAAAAACAAAACTAAGCATGTTCTATCTCTCAGTACTCTCTCCCACGATCTGTCCGACCAACGCTGCGTATACGCAATTTGCATATAATTGCCAAGCATACGCCCAAATTGAAGCGAGAATCATAAATTCTATCACTGGGTGCACTGACTGCAGAATTTATGAGGCAAAGTTCACACGCACCCACCAAAAGCATTGACCAGACCAATAAGGCAATCAGTTTAGACCACCAACTGGGGCCATAGCTCATAACTGCTGAGCTCCTCCGCTGGCTCCTGGGTGGCCAATGGTCAACGCCTTACTTATGCCACTTATGCAACCAACAAGCTTTGATTAAAAACTATATTTCTCAGAGATTTTCAGTTTTGGTTTTGGCCAGCCTTGGCTGCTGCTCAGGTTACGCACTCGCAATGTAATCATTTGTTTTCAGCGGACAGCGACAGCCAGCAAAAGCAAATTGATAGGCAGGCAACAACTAAAACTACTGCCAGAGTCGAGACTTTAGAGACTCTACGCTCGACTCGGAGAGACTGTAGACTGTAGACTGTAGACTGTAGACTGTAGACTGTAGACTGCAGACTGGAGACTGCATAGAGCCTGGACACGACTGTGGCCATTTATGGACGTCTGCGCTTAATTGAAGCCAGCGCCAAAGCATGCGAAATACTTTTGCAATTTGCCTCTTGCTCCGCTTTTTAACAGAGGTGCCAAATAATAAAAATAAAAATAAAAATAAATATTTATATGTAGAAAAAATGTAGGAGAAATATTTAACAGACAGAGCTAAATGACAACGCTCCACATTTATACTAATTGAATTTATGTAAATGTTTTTTGTCCCAACCCTGTTTAGTCAGATTAAAAAAAAAAAAAAAAAAACGTTTGCCTTATCATGTAAATTCAATTAATTAATCATATATTTCGCTTTCTAAATACTCAAGAAAACTTTTAACTAATTAATAATTAAATTGGAATTGACTTGATGTCGGCTATAGATCAAAAGATCAAGCCATAGAGACACTAGCCAAAGAAACCAAACCCAAACCCAAACCAAACCAAACCCAGCCTCCAGTGGCTTTCAAACTGTGCACAGCGCGCGCTCTCGCCTTGGCACAATTTTAGAGTCAAGTCAAAACCAAAAACGGTGCCTTTTTTATTTATTTTTATTTTTCTGATTTTTTGTCGTGAAAACATAAAAATTCTAAAGTCTTTTAGCTCTCGTGCGTGTGTATAAATATTTTTACTCTTTTTTTGTATCTGTTGCTTTTGCTTTTGGCTTTAGGTGTGGTCAACGCATTTTTTTTTCTTTTTTTTTTTAACGCATTTCAAGACACTGAACAAAATTTGTTAAGTGCAACAATAAATACTGCTATCAGAAAGATTATTCCATTTCAAAGTTTTCACTCTGATTTATTACACAAAGTCACGATTGATCCACATTTTAAATACTTTCAGTGCTCCGCAGAATTCTTGGCAATTAGTTGCGATTCTTTTACGATATTTTTCTTTTGGCTTATAGCAACTTTTGACTGAAGAATTAATTGTTTGACTGCGTGACTAGCTGACTGAGTGACTAACTGACTGAAGGACTGACTGAAGGACAGACTGAAGGACTGTCTGAGTGACTAACTGCCTGAAGGACTGACTGACTGACTAACTGACTGAATGACTAACTGTCTAACTATACACTAACTGATTGACGAAAAGACTGACTAAAGGACTAAAGCGATTGATTGACTCCAAAGTGACTAACTGACTGAAGAACTAACTGACTTACTGACTGTCTAACTGACTGAAAAACTCACAGAAGGACTGATTAACTAACTGACTGACTAACAGGCTGAAAGACTGACTGACTAACTGGCTGACTTATCAGAGCACAGCCCACAGATGATAAAAGTTCTCAGTACAAAAGGCTTTTCCTAGGGAAAATAGTGAAAAACCTTTGTGTGAAGCTCTTTTTATACACTTGCAAAGTGTATTTTCATTTTTTCACTAAATGTGTAAAGCATTGAAGGAGCCATGTCCGGCTGTCCGTCTGACGGACTGTCCGTCTGCTTATATGCAAACTAATATCCGGTTAGATCAGAATACATAACAAGAAGGATGAATATCCTTTTGGAAACTGCGAAAAAGGACTTTTCTGTATTCAGAAAACTAGCTTTAACTGGTCCTTATAGTTCTAACAAAACAGATCCGGGTCAAATGTGCCAGCAATTGAGCAAATTACAGCTCTATCAAAAAATTCACTTAGAAAGTTTTTAAGGGGGTAGCATAGGAAAATTATCCTGAAAATAGAAAATCGCCTGTATCGCAGCCATTTGAAGGACTATCGAGATGTCCTTTGGTCACCAGATAGTTATTTTTCTGCCGGATCAGAATATGTAACAAAAAGGATGAAAATCCTTTAAGGAAATGAAAATATATCACTTTTCTGTATACATAAAAATGGCTATAACTCGGTTATATCCCTACGGATCCTGGCGAGTCCTGTCTCGAACGGTAGGTATTCATCAGATCAATCGATTGACGAAAGGGCATTTGGATTGTCCTTGTAGCTCTTGAGTTATCCTGAATTTTGTATTTTTGGGCAAATTTAATTGCGAATCGACTGATGTTTTGAAGTCGATAATTCTTAGATGACCCCTATATCCTTGAATGCTAATCGATACAGTTGGTCCTTAAGAGTAGAAGGCGGGTAGTCGCTTCAAAATCTGTAATCATTTAAGGAAGTTATGTCCTTTTAAAAATCTTATTTGCAAATTGAACCAAGGCAGCAACATTCAATTTTTATTGCATACTTTCAGGTTGACACAAAGAAATTTAAATTTGAATCTCGTTGAATGGCCAAAAATTTGCTGAAATCAAATGATTCTGTTCGCCTGGTACTTCGCCTTGTAGTTTTAAAAATATCTGGCTACCAACCGCTGCTACAGAACACAAATATAGCTGAAGGATGTGTGGGTCAAGGCTCTGTCAGATACAAAATGAATCTTTGAGATCCAAAAAAAATAGAATCTATTTGATTTCCAATAGTACAATTCTTTCTTCTGATCAAATTTACAAGTTAGATGTTTGCCAAGTGCTCCCAAACAATTATTCAAATCAAATAATACTCATTCTCGATTATTTTATAATTTTAGTTCAAATTTATATCTAAAATTTCTTACTAACTAAGTTCTTAAATTGAATTTAATTCCTTTTCATTATGCACAGGAACATCCCGAATATGCCTTTAGCTATGGCGTCAAGGATCTACACACGGGAGACGTAAAGTCCCAATGGGAGTCGCGTGATGGCAATGGGGTGAAAGGTCATTATAGCATACTCGAACCAGATGGTTCCATTCGAACCGTACACTACACAGCAGATGCTAAGAAGGGTTTCAATGCCATCGTGAAGACAGTGGGCGCCAACTCACATCCGATCACAGAAACGCCGGAGGGCGAAAGTAGTGCCAATGATGATACATCACAGTCGAAAATCAATCATTATAGCAAGGATCAGGAGCATATTGTGCTGAGCTCAGATATTAAGCCGCTGAAGAAACCCATTGAGGATCTGACACACTCACATCCGAAAATACCAAGTCTGATTGAGTTCAAGCCGCATGCGCGCATAAAGCAGGTTCCCATGGAACTTGAACCGGACATCAGGAATCGTCTGCAGCAGGCGAGGGATAACTATTACAAGGAAATTGCAGCAGCACAGAAGCTCGAGGATTATTCACAGAAATTGCATCCCAGCTATGCCGTGCAGGAGAGCGACTGGAAGGCTTTGATTGTCAATGAACCCAAGGAGTATCGTCCACACTACAGCACTAGTCAGCCCCATCAGCATCCTTACTATGAGCACTACAAACCCAAGGAACTGCCTCAGAACTATATCCACAAGCCATCAGTTCCTCAGCAGTCACTACACACAAGTTATTTATCCTCGAAGCCGCGCCCCGCAGTCAATCCCGAACCCATTTCCAATCATATACACCAGAAAAAGATCGTTCATACCACGCCCGGCCTGAAGCATTACAAATATAAGGCCGTATCCAAGAGTTATGCCCGCCCCGACTACTCCAGCTATTTCCAACGTAAGCCCAAGAAACTGCACCTTAAGCCCTTAGCAGCAATCCAGCGACCCCGCCGACCTGAGGGCGCTGGCCCAGTGCTGTTCCCAGAAATCCAGGAAGACGACTACGAGGAGTACTCAGAGGATGAGCAGGGTGTTGCCTCCGCCAGTCTAGTGCAGTCCATGGTGCGGCGGGACAAACAGCATATGGTGCCCATGTATGCCAGAGGACATCAGTTCCCATCGAGCAGCATTCGGGATTTGCAGGGCGTGTAAAGGATGGAAGGATGTGTAAGGATGCGACTGCCAAGGAGGTGATTTTTGTGAAATGTTTCCTTTTTTTTTGTTAATTATGTTTTATTTATGCCTAATTTATTGCTATTGTTTAGTTGTCGTGTTTTAAATAAATACATTTCTATATAGAGAAAAACAACTTAAAGTTGGCAAAATTATAAATGATTTTATTATTAGATATTTTCTTATAAACTTTCAACATGAAAGGGATATTTTTTGAAGCAAATATTTAGATGGAATATCTTAAAGAGCTCCATGCAAATCAGCAATATTTTTAATATACAAATTTAAAATATTTTAGAAATACTTAAAGTATATCAAGGAGAGAAAATTGGAGCAGCGAGGATAGCTCAGATAAAAGAAATATTTATTTAAATAAATGAATAATATATATAATAAAAGTTGGCTAATATAATAACCTCAAGTGTGACGTCAGTGGAAACAACTTATTTACTATTGGGGATAGATTCCACGTGGAGTTTTGGCCAAGTTTGGCGTTGTCCCATTTGAGACTGGTCTTCTAGAGAAAGAGTATAATGAGGCTCTATTCCTTAACGAAAATCAAATGGATATTTAGGAAGGGGATCTATGACAGATAGAGAAAAGTGCGCCACATCTAGTTCCTTCCTTCTTCTTTCTTTGCTAAACATCAGCTCGTAATATAATATAATACCAATATTTTCATTATCTTAATAGAATATATTTTAATATGCAGTTATAGCTGAAATTCTTTGCTTTATACCCTCTAAAAATGAATGGTGTGTAAGGAGTACTCTAAGCCTGATTACAGAGTATGTCAAAGTCGAGTACTCTCGGCTGAAAACAATCTCTTTTGTGTCAAATTAAATCAAATCCGTTAAGTTCTGTGCAAAGTCATTAATTACGTTGTAAGACTAAAACTCATTAATTTCTCAGGAGAATTCTCTGAACAATTCTTGCATAAGTTAAAAAAAAAAGCCTTGACTTTATTTTCAAGCTGACACAAGTGTTAAAACGACCCTCGCACTCACACTTACTTACAGCCCCCACAGATGTGTTGCAGTGTCATAAACATTTGTCATAATTAACACAAATTAGGCAGCCTTTGAATGCGAAATGCTGCTGCTGCAGTTGCAGTTTCGCCCTGCCCACCTGACCATCTGTCCCACTGTCCCACTGTCCGAGTGTCCGAGTGTCCCACTGTCCACTGTCCAGTGTAACTAACTGCTGGCTAATCCAATTAAGTTAATCTCGCATAACGAGTTTGAATAAGACAGCGACAAGTTGAATAGAACTGCAACTGCAACTGAAATGAATGCACACTGGCACTCGGGTACGGGTATGAGTACTCGCACCAAGATTCGTATTATTCGTATTCTAATTAAAAGAACTTTTTGTCAATTCCACTCGAGCTGCTCCGTTTGGCATTGACTTGCTTTTTATTGCTCGTAGAACCAACTCTCTACACACGCACAAGAAAAAAAAACTGGACTAAAATGCGTTCAATTTGTAGTCGTTTAAGAACCAATCTCTATGAACATGCTCTTATATGGGTACACAGAGAGAAAAACCCATGAATTCCGGTCTAAAATACATCCGTAATATTGTCAAATACGGGTCCTGACTTGAATCAAGCGGAATATGCTCAGTCCAAGGACGCAGGACAATCTGAAACTTGGCTTTGACGGGTATTTTTTTAAAGTATGAATCAAGCATGAAGTAAATGAGACAAAACATTCAGCTGAAAATAAGACAAGGATTAAGATACAATCATAAAACTTAAACCTTTTGTACACCTCTTGGCTCTCTCGCTGTTGGTTTTCAACCCTCATTCAAGCCAAATAATACTCATTTAAGCCTTGAATACTTATTCTATGCCCATTTTCAGCTTGATACGCGATCAAGAACGAATTGTTCTTAGTTTAAGTATTCCAGATTTGTATCTAGACCGTGATGGGCGGTCTATTTCTCTCTGTGTATAGATATAGATATTGATGGCTGGTGTGTCAAATGCCATCCACGTTAGACTTTTCAAAATTGATTGCATTTATGTAAATATACATTGTATACTGTGTGTATCTATATATGTATATAAATATGCAAATGGATGCCCCCACATCGAGAGCAGCATTCTAGGCCGATTTATAGTGAACCAGTCGCTCGGTTCAATAAAAAAGTTGATCCACAATTGATGTGCTAATGTGTAATGTGTAAAAAAAAACACTTAGCGCGCTTTTGGACGCGTGAGAAATGTCTAAAAGTCAATTGAATGCAACAAATTCTCAATTCTCAATTCTGAATTCTGATCTGAAGCTGAAGCTGAATCTGAAGCTGTTAAGCTGCTGCAGAGGCGTTCTTGATGTTGTTGTTGCTGCTGCAACGCTCCCAATTAAATAATTTACAATTTTCTAGATTTGGCGCCGCCTCCGACAAGACGACATTGAATCATGTTTTCGAATCATGACTCAGTCGACTCTTGAGACTTAGATCCGGTTTGCAAGTTAGAAAAGCTGCTGCTGCTGCGGCTGCGGCTGCCTCGCCTGACGCTCGCACCTATTAAGGATCTGAAGAATCAAGAGAACGTCGTCAATCTATGAACAATTAGTTAGCTTTAAAGAAATGTAAAACTATTCCAAAAATTCCATTGCATATTTTGTTGCCAAATCGCTTGTCTGCCTGCCTGCCTGCCTGCCTGCTTGCGGCTCAGAATAATTAATGCCCATGCCTGCCAAATGGCCGGGTGTTAATTTATGGTTGTCTACGTGAATCGTATGTCGTATATCGTAAATTATATACGAATACATCTATATAAATATGTATATGTATGTATGTATATGGCTTTTCCATGCCACTTCTTAGCCTGACTTTTGGAGGCTGGGTAAACTGACAGACATGTGTACAGACACAGATCAGAGCCAGAAATCAGCTTTGATTTGCGCTTGTTAGCAATTTCCTGCCTGCCTACGATTTCTTCAACTTGCCTGTCATAAAATAATATTTCCGAATCAAATCTGTTGGCTGCTTATTCAACAATGAATTCTGCTCAGAAGTTACAATTTTCGATATGGAAAATTATATAAAGTGTAGCTCTAAATATAAACTGAACATTGGAAATTGTTGTTGAATTTATTTATTTTGATCGTTCGTTCCTTTAGCAGCTATAGTAGACCGATCGGAATATCGTTTAAAAAGCAAAATCCAACAATCAATTTGATGAAATCATCAGAAAATCTTGAAAAACAAAAAACATTGCTTTACAACATCTTTTCGACCGAATGATCCTTTCTATTGTAGCTAAATAGAACTGATCCCCATTATATGCCCAAATTTCCTGTCTTTTTTTATATTTGTAGTGTTTTTTGAAATAAAACAAAACGTTGATTTTATATGAACCAAGCATAGAATACCACCAGATAGTTAGAATATTGTCTTTGTACCCTTGCAGATTGTATTTTATCCTTGTTGCTATATTTGTAATGTATTGGAGGAGGCATCTACAACCCCTGAAAGTATATATATATATGATTCGGACATCAAATTGATGTTGCCATATCCATCTGTCTGTCAATCCATCTGTCCATCTGTTTATATGCAAACTCTCAATTTCTGAGGGCAATCAAGCTTTATTTATGTGTATCCTCTTCTAGTTGCATGTCGGAATCAGCGGGATCATATAACTGCCATAGAAAGGAACAAACGGACTGAATTGGAAATCTTCCCTATTTCTCTAATAATTAGTTATAGGTTTTGTTTAGGTGTGGTTTCTCAATAAAGTATATAATATAAAAGATCAATATTATTGAGATCACAGACTAAAAAAAAATATATATTTCACAAAAGTTATTGTAAAGGAAACTCTCATGGTTGGCTAATATATTTTGAGATCATTTATTGTATAATTGCTGAACGTATTTTGTTTAATTGCTCGATTTTTTCCCCGTGTTTCCATTCTTTCTCCCCTCAGGCAATTTTACACAATCTTCGATAGTCGGCCTAAAACGGAATACAGATTTTCCCAGGAGCACTTAAAGTGGCTTTAAGCACGACATAAACTGAACAATTTCAGTTGTTTCACATAATTTGAAGGCGTAAATATCACAGCATGAATAACGCGTCAATTTCTTGAACGAAGGTGCATAAATACAGAGTATAAGGCTACCTAAAGCCATAATTCCGTAACTTATCCTGAAGCTATTAGCGACATATCACGCATTCGCCGCGTTGTTCAACTAAAAAAAAATATAAAAAAAAAACGAAATACATACTCTCACTTAGATATGCATTGGAAGACGGCGGAAGGGGGGTAGATAGAGATACCCAACCCGTTCGGCCTTTCAGTTGTTTTTTATAGTGAAAAAAGAAAAAAAAATACGAGAACGGGTTCAGATTTTCGATGCGTGTAGAATTAGATTCAAGATTTGAGTATTTAGATTCGAGATTCGAGATCGTCAATTGCGCAAAAGGCATAAAATCGGTAATTTTATGAATATGTGTTGGCAAATTTTGAAATGTTTACACACGCGGCATGCGGCAAGCGGCAGGCGGCAAGCGGCAAGAGGCATGCGGCATGTACAACATGCATTTCGATTTTCAATGAGCGACAAACAATCTAGATAGACGATATACGAGTACGAGTACCAGTACGCACTCTAACATATACAAAGTTGGGTTCGACGTGCAAATTTTGTTTTTGTTCGAAATGAAATCTAGATTTTTCAATTAAAAATTGATGCTGTGCAGCGGCGGCGGGTGGAACAGCAGCTGAGTGGAGAAGGGAGGAGCGGTTCGGCAGCAGCAGCAGCAGCAGCAGAAGTAGTAGTAGTAGTAGTAGTAGTAGGCTGTGGTTGTCAGGCGGATTTTTAGATTTCGTCATGATGTTAAGTAGGCAATGGTCGTATGCGTTAGCCATGGCCAGCTGTAGAGTCTGTTAGCCAAGTAGTGCCTGGTACCTGGTGCCTAGTGCCTAGTGCCTAGTGCCTGCCCGTTGGCAATTACGTAACGCCCCGCGGCCAGCCAGAGTATGAGTATCCAGTGCGTGTGTGTGACAAATGCGCGACGAACTAAACTCGACCAGTCCAACCGAAGTAGGTTAAAACTGAAAACTGAAAACTGAAAACTGAAAACTGCAGCAGACTAGCAATTGGAGTTTTCAGTTAACAGCTTACAGTTTACAGTTTACAGTTTGTAGTTTTTGTATTGGTTTGCAAATGCAAAAATTAAAATTCAATCAAATTGCGAAAAACCCGAAAAAAAAATACCAAAAAACCAAACAGACCGCGAGACAGACAAATAGTCTTAGACTAAGACCGAGGCAGGCTGATGCCTGAGCTGAAACATGTTTCATGTTCAATTAACAGGCCCAAAAAGTCCCAATACCAATACACTAATACACAACTACACGCATTCATGGGAAAACGACAGCCTTTCACTCTCCACACAGACACTGAGACACACACGGCGTATGCGTATTATTATTCTCCATTTAATGTGATAAAAATCACATCATGACACGAAATACTTAATTGGTCCATAAGGTTTATCGGTTCAAGCCAACTGAAATCAGCATTCCTTCTGGTCTAGCCCGACCAGACCTGGCCTGGCCTGGCCTAGTCTGCATGGACTTCTAATTGAAATGTCAACGCGTGTGCTGCTCAATCAATTTTCCAGCTAAGAGCTTATGGTCTGTTTATGGACAGTACGACTACGACTACGACGAATACGAATACGAATACGTGTGCGAGTACTCACACTCATACTCATGCTCATAGCAGTATTCGTATGTTTTTGCCTAGATCGCCTAGATTCCATATCGATTCATATAGTGGCTCGTTTTTAATTGATTTGCACGCCACGGCTTGTAGTGTCAAACTCCAGTCAGGGACAAAATGTGGCAACTGTGGCAGCTTGAAGTTGAAATGTGTCGTGGCGACTCCAGCGACAGCTAATTAAAAACCATATTTGATTCGTAACTTGGCCATAAGAAGCAAGTCAGCTGGCCAACAGCTCAACTGCTGTATTCACCAATGACACTTTTTATATCCTGCATTGAATAATTATTTGATTGCAGTGATGCTGAATATACTCATATTATTCAATATACTCATGTATTCATTAATAAAATTTCCTGCCAAACCACAGGAGCAGCATAAGGATTAAGCACTCAGCTTCTCTTTGAGTCGCCCGCTTCACCTTGCTCGCCAACTCACCACATCTTTAGCTCCAGTCTTTCGTCTTTCAGTTCTAATAATTCTAATTATAATTCTGAAGGCTATTTAGTATATTTTAGCCAACATTCGAAATACCCAAACACCCAATTACATATTTTTTTCCAAATAGTTCTGTGTGGAAATTTTCGGCCAACCTTCTACCTGTTTTTCTTTTTCCACAATCTTCAAATATCAGAAGAAAGTTAGTAGACATTCCAAAATATAAATACCATCTTTAAGTACCTCTGTTTCTAAATAAAATATAATGAATTATTCAGATTAATTTTTAAATTATTCTAGAATTTTGAAACATTTAGCCCAAACAAAAGTTGCTTAAGAATAAATATTAAATCACTTATAAATTTGCGCCTATTCTTGTAATTTCTGTTAAGAATATCTGAACTGAAATATGCATTACAAAATCAATTTGAATATGAAGATTTATAGTATTTAAAAAATAGAAAAATAACTGCAATTAGTTAGGTCGTTGCCAGACAATCCGAAACCCAATTCTTTGAACACACCCGCGTTTTGTGCGCGTTTTAAAACGCTACAATACGCAACAAAAGTCACCAAAGTGACCTTAATTGCCAGCAAGTCAGCACTTGGTCATATCGCAGGCTTTTCTATTAGTTATACGAGAATGAATACATATATATATCTGTATATATCTGTATATATCTGTATATATCTGTATATATATAGCGTATATGGCGCCTTTTATCTAACTAATGCACAATCAAGGCCCCAGGCACGCATAGACAGAGACAAAATTTATTGATAGCGACATTAATACCACAAGTTTGTAATTTTTTTATTTTTCGCCGAGCAAATTGCGTATGAATTTTAAAGTTGGCTGCATTTTTTTGGTAGAGCAACACGCAATGGTCGCGATTAAAATCTAAATCAAATTAAGTCGCTTTAAAAGCATATGCAAAAAATACAGCGAAAAAGAAAAAAAAAAACAACTTGGCCAACAATGCAGCCAGGCGCAGCAGCCAATACTCGCGCAACAGATCTATCTATCTGGCCAGAAAACGCACCACGCAGCAAATTTTGAGCCGAGGCGTTTCGCTATGATCTAATAAAATGCCAGAGACTAGAGCCAGATCACAGCGAAGGTGGGGCCCCGATTGGGGCAGGTTGTTACTAGAGAGAACCCAAAACAAAGAGAACTGCAAGCTGCGAACTGCCAACTGCCAACTGTGAAGCCGAACAGTCATCAATTTTTCTTCAGGCATTCAGTCGCTGATTTTGAGCTCTGACTTGACTTCACTTGGCTTGAGTTGAGTTGACTTGAATTCGCTTTTCCTAGCTCCAATATTTTTAGCTGGCGATTTCTGCTCGTTTTTCTATCAATTTCGTTTTTTTGTTTTTTTTTTTTTGAGTTTTCTGTCGCCAAACTGGTGCGTGGCTGCTGCGCATGCGTGTGAGCCAAAACTGACCGAACGTATATAAGCGATTATAGGGCCGGGCTGGCCAACAGTCAGCCGCGTTGCTCTACATCGAGCGAGCGTTGCGTGTGTGCCGTGTCTCGAAATTTCGAATACGAATCAGAGTCTCGACTCTCAAGTCTCAGTCTAAGTCTCAGTCTGTCTCAGTCTCCAACTCAGACACTCGAACGAAACTCAAAAAGGATATTTTTCAACGTGCTGCTGCTGCGTCCGTCTTATAAGGATTATTAATCAATATTGTGAATTAAACCTTTTTTTTTTGAAACGATATTAACCAGGATTTAGTTCGCTCAAAAACTATATCACAGCGTTTAAATACTCGTATCTAAGTGAGCGGAATAAGTGAAAAATATGAAGGTGGGTTCTGAAAAACAGTTAATGTTTTTTTTTTCAATTTTTTTTTTTAAATTTACTTTTTGTTTCTACTCCTCGTCGATCCTGATTTGAATTCCAATTCCAACCTTAACTAGTAACCAAACAATTATTAATTATTAAAGTGAGAAATCAAATAAAAAAGGACTCTAAGCTGATTCCAACTTTTTTATGGACATTTTTAGTTTTTTGAGTTCTTTTTTTTTTTTTTTTTTGGTTTGTTTTAAGCACTGTCAAGAGGCTGCCAATACTTAAAGAGAAATTTTATAATATAATATTTTTGAATAATAAAAACAGAATAAGCAATAAATATTTTAAAAAAAGATTCTGCTAAAAATATATAAATTTAATATTAAATAAAACTAAATGAATTTCTAAAGGAGCAATTAAAAACCAGTGAGAAAAAGTCATCTTCGGCTTGCCGACGGTTCTATACCCTTATAGATTGGAATAAGTAGTGGAAAGTTGTGGTTGAATTTATTTATTTAAGCCAATTGTTCCTATGTCAGCAATATTATATAGTAGTCCAATCGTAATAATAATATATTAATAAAAATACAATTAGGAAACGCACTTTCACATCTGACTTGTTTGGTTCATCGTGTGATTATTCTGGGAAACAAGTTTTTCATAGAACTGTTTATCCTTTCGTAGAAAAATAAACTATATAAGATATAATTGTCCGATCCGGTGGGTGCTGACATATGCTAAAAAGAAAGCAACGTACTAGATTTGAATCCTCTGAAAGACTAGGTGGCCGGACGGACTTGACCACATCAACTCGTCAGTCATCCTAATTAATAATATATACAGAGATCTTTAGAGGACTGAGATGCCTACTTCAGGACAAAATTCTAATAACCTCTTGAAAGGGATAATAAATATAGAGTATTAAAAAACAATACCTACAATTGCAATATTCGAGATGGAGAATTAGTATATGTAGCATCTTATATTCCAATTTAAGTGTATAAATTTATTATTCAAAAATGCTTATACAGAGGTTTTTATTATATTAAATATGTTAATTAAATAATTCAAAAATCCAAATTTGGTTCGCAGTTTAAACCATATACAGAGATCTGAAGTGGACTAAATCAAAAGCTAGGTTATATTAATAATAAATTAACTTTAGCGCATATAAGAAATATGATCAATATAATATTAAATTCAATTTCTGATTTTTATATTAAGTAATATAAATAAAAACTACTCTCCTTAAATATCCCAAAACATATGGAAAATATTATAACAAAAAAAGAAAATAAGATACAAAAGAAAGTTCTAAATGCTTTTCAGCCCACGGAGCAGGGCCTTTAACTAAACCTACTAAGTAATCCAACCCGAAACTGGAACTCTTTTTGGAGAACAAAGATTCGGTTGAATGAACTGATGAAATCTAGCTAAACTATATAAGTTTTCAATCTCTCTAAACCCATACATATATTAATACTTGAACCTCTCCGTGAACCGAACCCAACGCTTTCCCCAAGCTGAACCTCTTCCAACATTTTTGTTTCTCTGCATCCTTAATCCCAATCTTAAATATTTAATATAGAAATATGCAAAATTATATCTAGCTGATCCTAAGGATATTCTAGTCTCAAAAGCTGGACTACTTCTATGTGTAGATCAACAGAATGAAGCTTAGATTAAGTTTATTTAATAAGGTATAACTAATCTATATGATTATTTCCGTTGTTAATAGTTACATCAGTTTATCCTGCTGGGTCTGCTGCTCAGTTCGGTGCTAGCGGATCCCTCACCCACAATACCACCGTGCGTGCATGTGGGTGGTGCCACTGGTTACTCCTATGCACCGCCGCCAGCTGAGATCAAGTTCTCCATAACTCCTGGCGTGACAAAGTACAGTCAATCACCTGCCATTTCCAGCTACTCGGAGAATGGAAAGCTGTTGCACACATCCGTTGGAAGCGCAGAAGCCTCATATGAATCGTCGGCAGGCTATGCGGGTTACTCGCATGGTGGACTGACGCAGATAGACAAATATGTGGCGCCCATACAGAAGACACTATTTACGCCCTCGGCGGAATATGGCGGACCCGGCATAACCTATGCGGATAAGTCTCCAGCAGCCAAATATGCAGCTGTGGTACCCTCTGGCATTGAGCTCAAGAATCTGGTTTCGCCGGCCTTGACCAAGACGCTGCTGGCGCCATCACCAGCCTTGACCAAGGTATCTACGTATTCGTCGCCGGGTTATGCCTACAGTCAAGCAACTCCAGGCATTTCTAAAGTGGCTACATATACGTCGCCTTCCGCGTCCAGTGCTCCTTATTATGCACCACCGGTGACCACCAAGGTGGAAACTTACACCTCACCCGGCTATACATACTCTAAGGCCACTCCAGGCTTTTCCAAGGTGGAAACCTACAGTTCACCCGGCTACAGCTATGCCCAGGCTGCACCAGGCTTAGCCACATATTCGCCATCGATTGCCTATGGCGCGCCCGCTGTTGCCAAGGTTGCCAGCTATGTGGCACCAGCTCCAGCCCTTAAACTGGCCACAACTTCGTCGCTTTTGTCCTCACACGGCACAGGCTATTCCTCCAGCTATGCGCCAGCCCTTTCCAAGGCTTACTTGCCTGCAGCACCGGCAGTTACCTCGTCATATTTCACCTCACCTGCCAAAGTGGCGTATGCTGCCCCAGCTATATCAACCTATTCGGCTGCTCCAGCCATTACCAAGCTGGCCACAAGTTATGGTAGTTCTGGACATGGTGCTGTCTCCCATCAATATGTGTCCAAGCCCGCTGTGGCTACCTACGCAGCAGCTCCTGCTGTTGCTAAGATTGCCAGCTATGCTGCTCCTGCTGTTAGCAGCTACTCCTCACTGCCAGCCGTCACCAAGATAGCCAGCTATGCTGCGCCCTCAATTTCCACATATTCCTCAGCTCCATCACTTGCCAAGGTGGCCACTTACAGCCAAGCTGCAGATGTTTCTCATCAATACATTTCCCAGCCCATTGTTGCTGCTTATCCTGCAGCAGCCAAGGTCGCCACCTATGCAGCTCCT
Source organism: Drosophila repletoides (assembly GCA_018150835.1). NCBI lineage: Eukaryota > Metazoa > Arthropoda > Insecta > Diptera > Drosophilidae > Drosophila > Drosophila repletoides. The sequence continues at coordinate 989,120 of JAECWQ010000031.1, forward strand.
GCTGTAGCCACCTACTCCGCTGCTCCGGCTATTACAAAAGTAGCCACCAGTTATGGCAGCTCAGCCCATGGTGCTGTGTCGCATCAATATGTGTCCAAGCCCGCTGTGGCTACGTACGCAGCAGCTCCTGCTGTAGCTAAGATTGCCAGCTATGCTGCGCCAGCTATTGCCAGTTATTCCACCGCTCCAGCTGTGACTAAGATAGCCAGCTATGCCGCTCCTTCCATTAGCTCGGTGCACTCGAGCGGCGCTGTCTCCCATCAATATGTTTCCAAGCCTGCAACAGTTTATGCTAGCGCTCCCGGCATTGCCAAGGTTGCCACATATGCAGCTCCCGCCATATCCACCTATTCCGCTGCTCCTGCCATCACCAAGTTAGCCACAAGCTATGGTAGCTCCGGTTATGGCAGCTCAGGTCATGGCGCTGTCTCCCATCAATACGTATCCAAGCCTGCTGTGGCCACCTACGCTGCTGCCCCTGCCATAGCCAAGGTGGCAACCTATGCCGCACCCGCGATATCCACGTACTCAGCTGCTCCTGCTATTACCAAAGTAGCCACCAGCTATGGCAGCACAGGCCATGGCGCTGTCTCCCATCAATATGTATCTAAGCCCGCAGTAGCTACCTATGCAGCTGCTCCTGCTGTTGCTAAGATTGCGAGCTATGCTGCGCCTGCTTATGCCAGCTATTCTACCGCTCCAGCTGTCACCAAAATTGCCAGCTATGCTGCTCCTGCCATTAGCACTTACTCCTCAGCTCCATCTCTAGCTAAAGTAGCCACTTATAGCCAAGCTGCTGATGTCTCCCATCAATACATCTCTAAGCCCATTGTGGCCGCTTATCCTGCCAAGATCGCTAGCTATGCAGCTCCAGCTGTGGCGACCTATTCTGCGGGTCCTGCCATCACCAAAGTAGCCACTAGCTATGGCAGCTCAGGTCATGGGGCTGTCTCTCATCAATACGTATCCAAGCCTGCAGTGGCTACGTATGCAGCTGCCCCAGCCATAGCCAAGGTGGCAACCTATGCCGCACCCGCGATATCCACCTATTCCGCTGCTCCTGCTATTACCAAAGTAGCCACCAGCTATGGCAGCACAGGACATGGTGCTGTCTCTCATCAATATGTCTCAAAGCCCGCTGTGGCCAGCTATGCAGCAGCTCCTGCTATCACAAAGATTGCCAGCTATGCTGCTCCAGCCTTATCCACCTATTCCACTGGCCCTGCCATTACTAAAGTAGCCACCAGTTATGGCAGCTCCGGACATGGTGCTGTCTCACACCAATATGTGTCCAAGCCAGCTGTGGCCACTTATGATGCCGCTCCAGCTATCACAAAGATTGCTAGTTATGCCTCTCCAGCTGTAGCTAGCTATGCTGCTCCTGCTGTAGCCAGCTATGGTATCGCTGCTCCTGCCATTGCCAAGGTGGCCACCTATGCTGCTCCAGCTGTGAGCCACATTGCAGCAGCTCCAGCTATCGGTTATGCAAGCTCTGGACATGGAGCTGTCTCCCATCAATATGTCTCCAAGCCAGCAATAGCAACAATTGCCGCCGCTCCAGCAATTGCCAGCTATGGCCATGGCTATTCCGCTACCAAATTGGGTCTAGGATTGGGCTACGCCACTTCCGGACACGGTGCTCTTACCAAGCTAACAACGGGACCAGCTGCTGGTCATGCTTATGCCAGCAGTACGGCCTATGGACTTAATGCGGGTAAGATTCTATGAGCAATATGAAAAGTAGTTAAAGATTAAGAAATAAGCTATCCTTTATATAATAATCAAACGAGGAACAGGAACTCTTTATGCCAAGGTATCTTAGTATGCCTGTAGTTCCACACAGAACAAAGGGTTTCATTCTAAAATGATTTTGTAGCTAACCATATCGACATATCAACTTCCTTCATCCTCTGTCTCATCTTTCGTCATAGGTAAATTAGCTTTGGGAGCAGCAGGTGGACATGGTGCGCCTTATTATGGTGCCATTTCTCTTGGACATGGCGGTGTCTCGCCTGCACTAACATATCAAGGAGCCTTGTCCCATGCCGCTGGCGGACTAGCGCATCTGGGTGCACCATTGGCCGATTATAGCCATGGCTATGGCATTGGTCAGTTCGGGGCCGGATTCCCTCGCTATGCGCCCAGTGTATCAGCCATAAGCACTCATGCTCCACTGTCTCCGGCTGTCTATCTTAAATCTGCGCCAGTGGCTCAGCCTGCCCTGCTGAAGGTGTTGCCAGAGAAGCATCTAGAGCACTTTGTAAGCTGTAATAGATTATTGTTTGGCCTATTGAGATATATATATATATGTATATTTTAACAGGATGCTCATCCAAGATACGCTTTCGAGTATGCTGTAAATGATCCTCACACGGGCGATAACAAACATCAGCGCGAGGAACGCGATGGGGATGTGGTCAAAGGGGAGTATTCTCTGGTCGAACCAGATGGCAATGTGCGCACCGTGAAATACTACGCCGATTGGGAGACAGGTTTCCATGCCGAGGTTATCAATAGTCGCGATCAGGGTAAAATTGTGGCCAAGCGTCAGACGCCAGCAAAGTCGTGAGGTAAGATCGATTAACAATCAAACAAAGACAATCGATAAATTGCATGGCCAAAACTAACCTCACTTTCTATTCCCACAAAAAAACCAACAAATATTTACCTGTAAATCTGAACAGCTTCTGTCGCAATTCGTGACTTGTTTTGTACGTCAGCAACTGTAAATAGCCTACGATTCAATCTTCTTCTCATTAAACATTAAACATTAAACGTATTTATGTAAAAATCCACAACGACAAGAATAAGAAGCAGAGGGCAGAGGACATCTTGCACCAGCGTTACGTTCCCGTTCCCGTTCCCGTTCCAGTTATCGTTATCGTTAATCATTATGTATATCTCTATCTCTATCTACACATCTATATATCTGTCTATCTCTTTTGTGCTCATGTGATAAGCGTTTCCCATTGAACTGCTTGCGCTGCTCTCTCTCCTTTCCTACCTACCCCCCTCCCTCCCCCCCACCCATTACATACATGCATATGTATATATACGTGTATATATTGTGTAAATTGTAAATTGTAAATTGAATAAAAACGAAACATTTAAGAACTTAAATTAATCGATATTTCAATTATTGAATTTTTAACAGGAATTGGAACGTTTTGTTGCTTTATTTAGTTGCTCCCTCCAAGTTATAACACTTTGGCTTTTCTTTTTATTATTAATCAATCTTTTTATTTCTACTAATTTTATACTTTATTAATAAGTATATATAAATTTGCTATATATTTATAATTCTTTAATCAACAATATCATTTGCCGCCTTTCTGATTATTGCATATTTATTATTACAAAAGACTTTGAAAGTTATTTAAATTTTGGATATACATTTTTTAATTTCAAACTAAACGGCTATAATTTTTTTAAAAAATTATGAGAAAAGCATTCTAAATTCTAAAGATTTCTAAGCTTACATTGTTTTCAGTTCGTTTCAGCTTCAATTCAATTAAAACAAGAATAAACAGGTGTTAAAATTGCAAATGTTTCAGGTATTCTTTTAGCCTTCTTCAAAGGCAAAGGTAAGCAACGGTTAGCACCTTTTTGTAAGCCATAATATAATACAGTACAATAAAAATTGTTTAATGTTTCTTTTAATTTTGCCAAGAATTGTCAATTTAATAAATTTTTGTATAAAGTAACATTATAATACTCAATTATTATATATGTATAACTGGCTAAGCAGCATAAAACAAAGAATATTTTGTTCTAGCAGTAATACAATAGATTAAATTGAATATTATTAAGTTAGCCTAAAATGCGCGCCGAAGATCATCAGTTATGAAGAGTCCAAAGTCTGTGGGGGCTGCCCGATGTGGATGCCTTGTGCAATATGTTTGGAAGATATGTCGCAGTAGACGGCTGCCTTGTAGCTCAATGTGCGAACGATGCCGTGAGGCATTGGGACCCAGCTCCAGATGGGCCAAGAGCCATTGGTTCTTCAGGCTTTGCAACTGTCGTTCAAGAGAAGTTAGCTTATTGTTGACCTCTAGCTGGGGCACATGGAGCGGTTCCAGGGCTGCAAAGCTGCGGCAGAGCTCGGAGCCCTGCAGCTGAACGCGTAATTTGCGCTCCTGTCGCAATGCCTGATGCATCAGATTCAGTTCCTGGTTGGAGCTGCGTGTGGAACTTGTTACACAGGCACTGTCGGCCTGCTGCTGCTGCTGCCAATGCTGCTGGGCCTGCTCAAGTGATGTTAACTTCTCGGTTAACGTGTTGAGCGCATGCTGTACGGTCGCCTCTTTGGTGAGAAGGCACTGCTCCAGCTGTTCCACGCCTTCGGCCATTAGGGTGAGTGTTTGGCACTGATCCTGGCTGAATTTATGCAGCTGTTTCTCGGCCATCTCTTTGCGTACTTGCAGCTCTGAATAATCCTGCTGCTTTACCTTGGCTGTGTACTTGAGTGCCTTGATTTCCTTGTCCCGTTCAGCAACCGTCAGCTCAAGGCTCTTGACGTCCTCGTATTGGCGCTTTACTTGAGCAGCTCGCTGCTGCAGCGTATTGCAGGCGGCATGACGCACGTACTCCGTGTTCACATCCCTGGGTTCCAGCAGCGTGCATAGCTCCTCTAGCTGCTCCTCTAGCAACTGCATGCAGCGTTGACTATAGGCATCCAGTTCACGCTGTTCCGTCTCTTGGCTGGGCACAAATTTATTGTAATTCACGCTCAATAGGCGCCATAGCTTCTCATGTGCTATGCCTCCATTTGACTCCTTGCTGGCTTCTCGCGCAGACACCCCCAGCATATTGATGAGCGCACCCAGTGCCTCGTTGGCCTCCAGAATCCGTTGATACCTACCACACTGCATGCCTGTCCAGGCAGCGGCAGATGTCTTGTTTCCGCTCAGTTTGCGTTGCAGCTTCTTTAGCTTCTGCTTGAGAGCACAGCTGTGCTCCATGAGCAGCTGCATGCACTGGAAGGACGCAGTCTGTTCATCCCCCAACTGTATTATAGTATGCAGTAAACCTGCATTGGCATTCACCGCATCCATTCCCGCCTCGTAGACCTCAATCAGTGCCCCATACAACTGCTGCTCGTCCAGTAACTCTACCAGAGTCTGGGGCGGCATCAGATTCTGATGCAGCCCATTTATATACTGCAAGGCCCGACGTATCGACTCACAATTGGTATGCTCATCCAGCTGGCCAGTCTTCAGAAGGCGTACAAACTCGTCCAAATGCTGCTCCTGCATCTCCAGATCACTGCGATAGATGGCCGCATGGGTGCAGAGCTCAAAGTCGCAGTGGTTAAGGCCATATCGAAACTGTTGCAGCACCAATTGAAGGCACTTCAGAATATAGATGCACTGCGCCCGGAAGATATACCGCTGCACGGAGTAACCCTCAAAGATGGCATCTCGACCTGGAGAATCATAATCAGAAATATAGAAACAGACGTCTCATCATCAAGATAATATATAGGAAATAGGAGATGCCAAGTATCTAGTTACTCACCAAATTCGCAGGCATTTGGAAACTTCTCATTGATAGCTTGACACACAATTTCCAGCTTCTCGTTCATGCGTTCCAGCAGCAACATGACCAGGACCACATCGTGTTCACCGCCTCGAAGTAGAAATTGTTCTGGCACGAAGGCCAGTACATGTTCCAAGTGTTGATGTTCCAGGCGCAGCTCAACAGCCTTAAGCTGTTGCTCAAGGGCTCGCCCATAGGCTTTGCTTACGCTGAAGATGTGTTGATAGTCCGCTTGGCTTTGCTGGGATGTCTCCTCCTGTTGAGATTCATTGGCGCTGCTGAAATCCTCGATGGAGAGAGTACCACCGTCTGTTTTGAGCTGTAGCTGCTCCTGGAGCTGTCGCACTAGATCCCTGAATTTGATTATGGTTACATCACGATCATAGAGACTCTCCAGTGCGGCATTCTTTTGTTGTTCTAGCGATTTGACCTGACCTCCCAGTTTGTCAATTTCATCACGTAAGTCGGATTCCAGTTCCTGGTTGCTTTCAATTAGTTGCTCTTGGATTTGTTCAAGTGCTTCTAATTCATTGACCTCATCTTCCAGGAGCTTAACACGCTCCTCCAACTCCAGCTTGAGAGTCGCCAGATGAGTAACCATAGACTCGGCGCCCAGTGAGGCATCCACCTGCTCCTTCAGATCCATTAATTGCATTTCCATTAAGTCTACACGTCGGCTCTGCAACTCCTTGATGCTCTTCAGTTCGTTGATTTCCGAATGTTTTGTTTCCAGCTCCTTGTGCGTGCGCTGTGCCAGCTGCTTCTCATGTGCGAGAGTATCTCGCAATCTCACCACTGTCTCCCGTAATCTTTGATTATACTGCTCGAGGCGAAGGAACTCGCCAGTTGTCTGCATTGTGGTAGCATTCGTCGCCTGCTTTTCACTCTTCTCCAACCGCTGATCTGCGCAGTGCTCTTCCTGTTCGGCTCTTAAAATATCGAGATCCAGAGTCAACTCATCGTTGCGCTCCTGTGCCATTTCCAGCTCCATTTGCAATGTCTCCAAACGTTCTTCAGCCATTTCCTTGTCCAGCGTTAGAAGCTCAATGTTGTCGGCGAATTCATCCAACTCCCTCTTATATTTTGAGGCAGTCTCGTGAGTCTCACGCTGCTCGTGGCGACAACGCTGCAATTCCCTCTGGAGCAGCACCTGCTGTGTCATTATTTGTGTCTTGAATTCCAGTAATTGCTCATTGTGTATCTTGGTGCGTTCCAGTTCTAACAGCTTCAATTTGTCCTCACTCTTCTGGACACGCAGCAATTGCAGCTCTTCACGAAGTTGCCGGAGCTCTGCAGTTTCCACAGGTGGCCCCACTGTACTGGGCGTACGGAGCGCCGGCCCAGGTGTAAATTTTGGGCGTAGTATCTCCAAAAAGCCACCCTCAACAAATGCCGCCGGAGCCAGACGCTTCACGCTGCTGGTGGGGCTCATACTTGTCTTGCTCCGCTTGGGCGCCAGGGCCATTGGTACTGGCATAGCCAGAGTCAGCTGTGCCGTGGAGCTCTGTGCTTGGGCTGTGGTCGGCTTCGGCTGACTAATCCTAGTTGGTCGCAGCTGAGTGTAAGATGTGGACCGACGTTGATTGCATGTCAAAGTCGGTGGAACCAAAGCAGATTGCACTTCTCCTCCTAAGTCTGTCCTGGCCCCTTGCTGTATGGAAGCCCTTCGAGCAGCTGCAATCGTATCGCCTTGGCTCGGGTGACCGACACCAGATTGTAGGGCCATACTAGCTTCTTGCCTTGGCTCCGGCAGACCTGACGCTTCTTCATTTGGCATTTGTGTAAGAGCTGCTGCAACTGCATTGCTCGTTTGCTCTTGAGATAAACTATCGGCTTCAACAACTGCCGCCAATTTATCCTGCTCCTGCTCCTGCTGAGTGCTCACAGTGGGAGTCTCCAGTTCCTGTGCGTTCCGTTGCTGCGGCTGAAGCTGCGCTTGTGGCTGTGGTGTGGAAGTAACCCAAGTCTTGGAAGTGGTCAGTGCAAATGTGGCTTTCTCTGGTAGTTTTTTTGAAGTCCTTCCACTGGATGTTGAGACATCCCGCTGATTATCCTGTAAGGCAAAATACGGAAATAACGATTTATTGTATCAATGAAAAATATATTAAAAGGTGGAACACCCATAAAAAAAAAGTTAAAAGCTCTTTTAATTCTACAGGTCGGCACAACAGAGCTCTCTGTTGACCTCGCCATAAAAGGAATTTCAATACATTTATCTATACACATAAAAAGAATAGACAGCTGTCTATATATAGAAGTAGCTTACCTGGTCCTCTGTTGACTGCCTGCTTCTGTTGCGGCTGGTTGGCTTTATTTTGCTCACATCGCGCTGCATATTGTCCTCTGTCCGATTATTATCCTGTTTTTTTTTGAGCTGTTCAATGTGATGGAAGCCTAGCAGCTGCAGCTGCTGAGCACGCACAAAGAGTCCACAGTTGGGGGCACATTTAAAGTAGGTGCTGCCATTGACGGTGCCATTGTTTTTGCCCCGCGGTTCGTCGAGCACCACACCAAACCACTGACCGCCAGCGAAAGTAGTGCGTCCCACATAGGCGACTCGGCCAGAGAGTAGATACTCGTACTTGCCTGTAGATACTTGTACACGCTGGCCAAGTTTCGGTTGAGCTGTTGACATATTCATGAATGGCTTACGTCATTTTGGCTTAACGCATGGCCCGGTCTTCTATATATATTGAGCGATGGCAATGACGATGGCGTGCCTAATCCTAGTTAACAGACCCCAGCAAAGTGCAATGCAAAACTGATGCGTTCGTCATCGTGCCCCACCCCAGGCAAACTAAGGGTCTGAAGCGTTCCAAAAGAGGGGGAGCTACGGCGCAGAATCGTGATTACTTTTAGTTTCTCACGAGTTTATTTCACGTGCCTTCAAAAAATGCCAAATAATTTTTAACGGATAATTTTGAATTGGTTTTTTAAATATTTTTGTGGGATTTTCAAAAATAGATTCCTAAGATTTGCGGAGTCTGTACGCCGGAATTTTCTTTAGCTCAGATTTTCCGAACCACCATTGGCCGATTATAGCCATGGCTATGGCATTGGTCAGTTCGGGGCCGGATTCCCTCGCTATGCGCCCAGTGTATCAGCCATAAGCACTCATGCTCCACTGTCTCCGGCTGTCTATCTTAAATCTGCGCCAGTGGCTCAGCCTGCCCTGCTGAAGGTGTTGCCAGAGAAGCATCTAGAGCACTTTGTAAGCTGTGATAGATTATTGTTTGGCCTATTGAGATATATATATATATGTATATTTTAACAGGATGCTCATCCAAGATACGCTTTCGAGTATGCTGTAAATGATCCTCACACGGGCGATAACAAACATCAGCGCGAGGAACGCGATGGGGATGTGGTCAAGGGAGTATTCTCTGGTCGAACCAGATGGCAATGTGCGCACCGTGAAATACTACGCCGATTGGGAGACAGGTTTCCATGCCGAGGTTATCAATAGTCGCGATCAGGGTAAAATTGGCCAAGCGTCAGACGCCAGCAAAGTCGTGAGGTAAGATCGATTAACAATCAAACAAAGACAATCGATAAATTGCATGGCCAAAACTAACCTCACTTTCTATTCCCACAAAAAAACCAACAAATATTTACCTGTAAATCTGAACAGCTTCTGTCGCAATTCGTGACTTGTTTTGTACGTCAGCAACTGTAAATAGCCTACGATTCAATCTTCTTCTCATTAAACATTAAACATTAAACGTATTTATGTAAAAATCCACAACGACAAGAATAAGAAGCAGAGGGCAGAGGACATCTTGCACCAGCGTTACGTTCCCGTTCCCGTTCCCGTTCCAGTTATCGTTATCGTTAATCATTATGTATATCTCTATCTCTATCTACACATCTATATATCTGTCTATCTCTTTTGTGCTCATGTGATAAGCGTTTCCCATTGAACTGCTTGCGCTGCTCTCTCTCCTTTCCTACCTACCCCCCCCCCCCCCCCCACCCATTACATACATGCATATGTATATATACGTGTATATATTGTGTAAATTGTAAATTGTAAATTGAATAAAAACGAAACATTTAAGAACTTAAATTAATCGATATTTCAATTATTGAATTTTTAACAGGAATTGGAACGTTTTGTTGCTTTATTTAGTTGCTCTCTCCAAGTTATAACACTTTGGCTTTTCTTTTTATTATTAATCAATCTTTTTATTTCTACTAATTTTATACTTTATTAATAAGTATATATAAATTTGCTATATATTTATAATTCTTTAATCAACAATATCATTTGCCGCCTTTCTGATTATTGCATATTTATTATTACAAAAGACTTTGAAAGTTATTTAAATTTTGGATATACATTTTTTAATTTCAAACTAAACGGCTATAATTTTTTTAAAAAATTATGAGAAAAGCATTCTAAATTCTAAAGATTTCTAAGCTTACATTGTTTTCAGTTCGTTTCAGCTTCAATTCAATTAAAACAAGAATAAACAGGTGTTAAAATTGCAAATGTTTCAGGTATTCTTTTAGCCTTCTTCAAAGGCAAAGGTAAGCAACGGTTAGCACCTTTTTGTAAGCCATAATATAATACAGAACAATAAAAATTGTTTAATGTTTCTTTTAATTTTGCCAAGAATTGTCAATTTAATAAATTTTTGTATAAAGTAACATTCTTTCTTCAGGCTTTGCAACTGTCGTTCAAGAGAAGTTAGCTTATTGTTGACCTCTAGCTGGGGCACATGGAGCGGTTCCAGGGCTGCAAAACTGCGGCAGAGCTCGGAGCCCTGCAGCTGAACGCGTAATTTGCGCTCCTGTCGCAATGCCTGATGCATCAGATTCAGTTCCTGGTTGGAGCTGCGTGTGGAACTTGTTACACAGGCACTGTCGGCCTGCTGCTGCTGCTGCCAATGCTGCTGGGCCTGCTCAAGTGATGTTAACTTCTCGGTTAACGTGTTGAGTGCATGCTGTACGGTCGCCTCTTTGGTGAGAAGGCACTGCTCCAGCTGTTCCACGCCTTCGGCCATTAGGGTGAGTGTTTGGCACTGATCCTGGCTGAATTTATGCAGCTGTTTCTCGGCCATCTCTTTGCGTACTTGCAGCTCTGAGTAATCCTGCTGCTTTACCTTGGCTGTGTACTTGAGTGCCTTGATTTCCTTGTCCCGTTCAGCAACCGTCAGCTCAAGGCTCTTGACGTCCTCGTATTGGCGCTTTACTTGAGCAGCTCGCTGCTGCAGCGTATTGCAGGCGGCATGACGCACGTACTCCGTGTTCACATCCCTGGGTTCCAGCAGCGTGCATAGCTCCTCTAGCTGCTCCTCTAGCAACTGCATGCAGCGTTGACTATAGGCATCCAGTTCACGCTGTTCCGTCTCTTGGCTGGGCACAAATTTATTGTAATTCACGCTCAATAGGCGCCATAACTTCTCATGTGCTATGCCTCCATTTGACTCCTTGGAGCTACGGCGCAGAATCGTGATTACTTTTAGTTTCTTTCACGTGGCTTCAAAAAATGACAAATAATTTTTAACGGATAATTTTGAATTGGTTTTTTAAATATTTTTGTTGGATTTGCAAAAATTTGATTCCTAAGATTTGCGGAGTCTCTTCGCAGGATTTTGCTTTGGCTCAGATTTTCCGAACATTTGATAACGATAGTTCCCGATCTCCTCTGCCAGCAAACCTAAAATAACCAAAGCATTCTCTTCCGATATGGGCTGTTTTAAAAGGCCACCAAACAATAATAAATATAAACTCTTTTAATCAAAATACAATTTGTTACCTCAGCATCTAGGGGTCGCTCAAACTCCTCGGTGACCAGGTTCAGTATACTATCCGCCATATCTAACAGAAAGGTAGAAGGAGCTTCAGAAGTCAGTTGGGAAGTAGAACCTGATGCTCCATCCTGGACACTTTCTAGATCCGTTGAATCCATTGCCTCAGTATTTACTGGATTAATGGGGCGCATATCACTTCCCACAGCACGACTGCAAAACATACATTTGCCAATAATGTTGACATTCAGTCGTGGCATGTTGACGGAGATTAAAGTTTATATTTTGCTTTGGAAAGGATATTTTAAGGATTATATTTTGTTTTGTAAAACTTTTGAGATGTTGTTTATGACGATAAAGGATTCTATTTTATTTTTGAAAATTATTAGATTTTGTTGAAGAGTAAATATTATATTTTTTTAGTGGAAAATTTCTGAGATGTTTATTTCGTTTCTGCTTAACTATAAATGAGGATATTATTTGTAAACGCTCTTGAATATCACAAAATCAAATAACAGCCTACTGCAACATTTTTTTTTTCTTTCTAATTTTCCTTTTTTCTTCTTCGAAATATGTATTGCATTGAAGGAGACTGCTGCAAGCATATAAATTATATATCCTCGAGTCGATATGGCCATGCCTGTCTCCCATTCCTTCTGTGCAGACTTATCCCTCAGTTTTTGAGCTACAGCATAGTTTATTGGAATTGCTTGGATCGGAGGAGGGCACCTTTGTTTCTCAATATGCATGAACTTCTTTATATCCAGTCTCCGAGGACAGCCTTTGCTTACTACTTGTGTTTTTTATTGAAAATATATAAATTAAAGAATGCACACGCTTAAAACTAATGGGAATTTATTGTTATTATATATGGATTTACATTAGGGGCCAAAATAATAAAACTATTGACTACCGGCATGGTTCTTGCTGTGCCTCGATTAATACGTGTCGCCAAAATGTATCAATTAAGCATATAATTAGAAAACGTTGCGGCAAATGGGGCATGTGGATTTGCTGCTAGTGGTAAACCATTTGTACTGTAAATAAATAAATATGGGAACAAGTATAAGAAGTTTGTATGTAAAGGTAAGCTACGGAATATGATTGAGCTTACCAAACAAGGTCCATGGAACTTCTTTTTACAGGTCTTACACGTCAGCTTGGGCAGCTGACAGGTGTCCTGGTGTATGACCGTATAGCAGACATAACATTCTTCCACGCCCTCAAATTTCTTATCCAAATTGTTTTTCCACATCGTCAAGCCATCGTAAATTGTGCCATTCTATGGGTTAGTCATTAGTGTTGAAACATACAACTGAAATAGCCAAAAAGCTTACCTGATGTGTTAGAAAGATGGTCAGCTGCATGCCCACATTACGAGAACTGGCGCGTCCACCAATCTGCTTCCCGCACTCGACCTTCACAGCGCCCAGTGGATAATTGGAAGCCAGCGTAATGACCAGCTCCATGCGTGCCTCATCAATTGCATAGACAGCGAGAACTTCTCGTGTAGATGTATGCACTGTCACCTGGGAATCCATAAGATATAATTGAGTAACCATCAAATAAAGATTCTCCTGACCAATACTAAATATGAGAGTATTCGAATATTATTCACTCCAAGGTTGTAAGACTAGCAGGCTCCTTTAGCTTACTTTATAGAGTTTTCTAAACGTTTACTTCACTCTTTGTAAAGTTAAGTAAGCGTTGCTTTGTGTATAATAATCGAAAAAGTGAAAAGCGTTTTCTAAGTGTGTCTAAATATTTAAGCGTGCGAATCAAAAACCAAAGTAAAGTGATAAGTCTAGAACCGCGAGCGATATGGTGCCACTGGAGATATTTCGGGCCATTGTGATTATAGTGCTGATAGTCAGCATCATCGTTGTGTTTGTGATGCGTATGTGCATCGACGAGCCCATCTAGACAGACATCTTCAAGAGGAAAGTACAAGAAAAGACATCTACACAGACATCTTCAGGAGGAAAGTACAAAGGAAATCTACACAGAATACAAGTGAACATAAACAGACCTGCATATTTTCGTGCTTCTCCTTGCGGGTGGCTATTGCCTTTAGCTCCTCGCTGCAGATGAGCCCACTCACATAGTTTGTAGTTAAGTTATCAACAAAGTTCTTTTGCCGGGATTGGCTGGTATTCCACCATTTTCGTACCACTGCCGGCAACTTGCGCAACACCTCCGTATACAGATGACAAGCATAGCAATCCACTGACAGTTTTGGATCTGTTTGAGAAAAATTAAAAACAAAGGAAAAACTTTATTTATTATTATCTAAGTAGGCCATACTACAATCGGAGCCAGGGAACAGGAAAAATATAAATCAGTTATCATTATACAAAAACCCTAACAACAGCTCAGATACATTCAAAAAAATTGCTCGTTTATTTAGTTTGGGACATTTATGTTGTGTTGTTCGTTTCGTTAAATAATTTTCCGTTTTATTTTGAATTATGGATAAGAAACCGTTGAACTTTTACGAAATCGCTAGCGATATACCGCCACCGCGTGAAATTAAGATAGAGAGCGAGAAATCGAAGACCGTGGCCGAGGCACTTGACTTTAAGCAGTTACCAAGCGATCTTCCGCCTCCCGAACGCAAGAAACAAAATGATGACATCACTGTGGCCGATGAGTTGAATGCACGCATTGCCATGGTCCAGTTGCGACCGGACCGGGCTAAACGCATCAAGCGCCTGGTCAAATACCAAGTACCGGAACCGCAGCACATGTATAAATTCTTTTGCATCTGCCCACGTTATCATCCCTGCTATGTGCCCTGTCAACACACCGGCCAGATTATTATCGATCGCGATATGCTAAAGAGGGCGGAGCATACATGTTTTCTGGCCACACCCAAAAAGAATTTCATCTCGCCGATGCGCCGCCAACAGCCCCGTTATGTTACCAAGAAGGTCTATGTGCCCATTTGCACGGCCCGCATGGAGCGTCTGGCTGATCCCCATCCGATGCGTGTCAAGGATACATTCAAATATTTCAAGCACATTCTATCGCAACGCCATATAACGGCGCTGCAGAACCAATTGAAGCCCAAGCCCCCTGTAGAGATTATGACCATGGAGAAGGCAATGGAGTATTTAGAAGAGGAGATGCGACAACGTCGCATCCAAAGAATCCAGCATAGGAAACGATGCAATGCCCTTAAGAAGATGATTCTGGAGCGCCAGCGCAAACAAATGATGAAAATTGTGTGTGTGCTCTTTGAGGAGATGAAGGATTTCCTTCTAAACGATCAATTCATAATCGACGAGCAGTCCCCATTGTCCGCTGTTATATTGGAACGTATTAAGGAATTTACTGGTAAGTTAAAATACAGAATCCCATCGGACATAGATTATCCTTATCTGACATTTACAGAACAAGAGTTTTATACCACAAGCAATCTGCGTGACTACCAACGCATTTTAGCTAACAACTTGACCGTCTGGATAAACAAGTTCATTTCGAACTTGAACATATACTTGGCACCCCAAGAGGTTCCCGTGGCTCGTCCAATGCATGCTGATAGAGGTGAAACCTTTGTCCCACTATCAGATTACATATCGATGTCAGAAGAAATGGAAGAGGAAATGCAAGACGATTATGGCTTTGACATGGATTATGAGGATTTCGGTGAGGAAATGTTAAACGTGCCGGAAATGCCATCTGAGGAAACCCTCCAATAAACAATGCCAGGATGAAGAACAACTCACCTTTTAGTTGAGACCAACTAAGCTCTTTGAAGACGCCATTACTGTGCACCTTGGCGCTATGATTCTTCAATATATCCACGGGCATGGCACGGAAGAGGAAGTGCAGGAAATTCTGTATAGTTTTTATAAAATTTAAAGTGTGTTAAACCCAAAATCATTAGTAAATTTTGTAGTGCCAGACAAATTCTTACCTCTTCGTATTTATTCTCGTTTAGCCAACTCGTATAAACAGATCGCAATGCCACAGGCGACTTGGCACAGACATTAATAATGCAGTCCCAAATCAGTAAATAGCTGAAAGCATTGTGTCTATCGATTGCCTCTAGATCATCCAGTTCGGTGAGCTTAAAGCTGAACTCATCCAAATATTTTCGTACGAGCGCATCATAGCGAGTCAAATAATCCTCAAAGCGATTGAGGAAATGCCACTTTGAGATCGTTGAAGTGGCAGCTTCGATATTATCGCTATGCTTCTCATTCAGTTCAATGTCATCTGCCACAAACTGTGGCGTTAACTGCCGCAGTGCATGCACCGCATTGAGACGCACACTGTGCTGTGAGCTGTGCAGCTGCTTTAGCAGAAAGTTGCACAATATATCCAGAGTGAGCTTTGAAGTAGGCGCTTTGCAGAACTAAAAAAAAAAATGATTAAAAATGCGGAAACGACTAGTTTCAATAATGTTAGCTACCTCATAAACAAAACTGTAGTCTAGCATCTCCAGCGTAGGCATCAGACGCTCCAACAAAGCCTCGTAGCACACCCGATATTCTGGTTGTACGTCCATCTCGTGAGTCAGCTCATAATATGATTTAAAAAGCACCACGTTCACATCCCTGCAAAACAGACTCTCCCACTCATCAATCATATTCTTCAGAAGCTCCGTTGAGCTCTTCTGCTTTTCCGAGCGTATGAAATTAATAAGCGTAGCAAATAGTTGAAACACAGTCACAATAAAGAAAGACGTCTGTGAATATATTGCAAGCAAAAAGTTAGAAATTAGCTCATTTGTTTAATTCTTTTTTAGGACTCATACGCACCTTTGGGTCGCTATAATGTTTTATAGATTTGGATACACTGAGAACCCAGGAACCAAGGCCAATGCGTATAGCATCCCAGTTTTTGATGGTTAGCTCGTAGGGAAAACGTTGTAGGACTTCATTGAGCAATTTGATAAATTCTACGGTATTAAGCACCGCCTCATAGTCTTTTTTGAGTAACTCGCTATAAAGGAAACATATTAACAAAGGCTTGGCACTAGGTCGTGCAGAAGAAAAACCTACACATTATAAAGCAGCAGGTCCTTTTGAGCATTCTGTTGCTCACTAATGCGTGTCAAGAACTGCAACGCTGAGACAATAATATTGCGATCTGATTGTTCATTGAGATCCGACTGGAAATTATTGAGGACCAAGCAGCGGAAGATGGCAGCAGAAACCCAAATTTCAGGTGGTTCGGTCCTCATAACAGCGCTATTCAAATTGAGAGCTTTCTGTGACAGTTTTGGTAGCAAATGCTAAAAGAAAACTGGTTTAATAATTTGGAATTTGATTGGTTATTTCCTTTTATGCTTACCTGCAGCGTCATCACATAGGCTTTGAGTGCTCCTTTTTCTACCAGCAGCTCACTCAGATCTTCGTGAAGTAGAATTGTAGCACTTTCCTCGAAGCTGGCATATTGTGGATAGTAAATCAGATAACCTAACAGACGACAGCTTATAACGTCGATCTGTTGCACCGCTGCATCCAGTAAACGCTGCTTGACAATGTCCACCAATTCGCTGCTGTTGCCCATAAAAATGCGCACTTCCTCGGAGAGGCAGAGCACAAGCTCCTCATAGTTGGCGTCCAAATTGGAGCTGACTTCCAGCCAGGTTTCAGCAGCGGCCGACACTTGCATGCACTGCAACAGCTCGAGAATCAAGGATTCGCTCCATTGCTTAAGCAGATTTGCATTGGGATCACAGTAGTCCTCCGTGAGTTCATCCTCGCCTTCATTCAACTGCTGCGTTGCCAGCTGTGGAGTGTCCACACGGCAAACCAGCTTGCAGATTGTGGTAAAATTCAAAGCTGCACGACGCAGAAGCGGTAAAATCAGATGCTCATCTAAAGCTGCATTATCAAAGGCACCGCCTGGGCTAATCGAAGCTTGCAGTGTCTCCAGGTACACGGAATGCCGCTCGAATTGCAACACACCTTCAGCTGTCTTCAGGTTAGAGCTTAACAGCGCTACAATTGACTCATCTATGCGCGCCAATCGCTGTGGCTCATCCTCAATATTCTCCGTGGAGCAAATAACGAATTTGGCCATAGCCTCAGCCATGCCATCCAAACTGCTAGCATCCATATCAGCATTATTTACAAGTTCTTCTACAATTGTTGCACAGCTTTGCAGCAGAGCATCTGTTATTTCAATATCCTTGCTGGATAGGGCATCCTGCCAGCATGTGGTTATCTCCCACAGAGTATCCTCGGATAGATAATCTCCCACTCGCTGCTCCAAGCTAAATTTGTATAACCTCAAAAAGACCTGTTCGCGCACTGCCAGAGACGAGTTAGCCTTGCTGCATATAACAGGCATTATCTGGGCAATAAAGCTTCCGCACACTTCGACCATATCACTGGTTGGTGGCACCTCCAGCGGTCCACACATTGCCAACAGTATTTTATCCACAGTCGTCGCATTTATCAGAATATCCCCAGTGTCCGTTTGAAAGAAACATTTGTGCAACAAGTTCAGCTTGTCCCGATTGTTGTCCAGAACAACTTCCGCGCCAATGCGTGCTATTACTTCACAGGTCTCTGGGCTGGTGAGCATCTGACGCACTGCTGGCTCTGTGCACAAAGGATAGGAGAGCAGACGGTGCAGCAACAGATTCTGGACGCGGTGTTGCTGAAGCTGCAAAATAAATAAATGAATTAAATTTAATTATTTTATATTGGTTTATATTACTTATTAAATTGAATTGAAATAAATGCACCCACCTTCAGTAGGGTCTGAGCTATATATTCAAACCGCTGATTCGGTTCAAGCAATGAGAGAATTTCAAAGAGAATCTCAACAACCGACTCGCAGGCTTCATCACTCAGCTGTCCCAGCAAAGCAACAAATTTATCCATCGTGGCAAGAAGCTCGCCCTGATCCGTTAGGCTTCTATAGAATTCCGCATCTGTGAACATTTTGCTCAGGGTGCGCACCTGACGAATGTAGCGCGAGGAGTTACTGTTGTTGTTTGCTTTGTCCAGGCAAATGCGAACCAATTTGACTACCAATTGCTTAAGCTCCTTTTGGATGAACGCAGCGGCATCGTGTGCCTTTCTGGTAGGCGTTGAGTGTTGCGACGATTGCTCGATTGTGGCTTCTTCTTTCTCTGGTTCCATGAACTTGACGCTCTGCGTTTCCAAGCTGGGATTGGCCACATGCAGATCCTGTACCAGCAGCAAAACATGTGACAGCAGCTGCTCATTGACATCTTCCACAGCGAGATCTTGTGTGACCAACTCAAAGATGCGGGTCCAAAACTGGTTCAATAATTTAACATACAAAGAGCATGAGCTCTTATCAACATCATTATTGCACTGACGATCCCAAAAGGCAACCAGTGCTGAGGTGTGCTGGAAGAAATACTTCACATGAGCGTTCTCGCTGCGCAGCAAGTAGGCAATGGGCTCCAGCAACTGCTGTTCCAACAAGCCAAAGGCAAACTTCTCCACGTCCGGCGTGCGCTCCGTATTATTATTAATCTGCTGCAGCATAAAGCGCAAGCACTCAAAGTACGCATTATGCATAATAGAAATATCCGATTTCGACGGTGGAGGTTCTTGTGTTCCCACGACTGCAGTTTTCAACTCATCAAAAAAGCGCTGGTAGAACTCGTACAGGTCCAAATCTTGCAAACTGGCGGGCGTAATCTTTGATAAGAACGGCAGTAGATTGGGACAAATGGCCTGAGCATTGCGATTGAAGGCGTTCCGTAGCAGCGATGATAATTTTGGAAGCACCGCCTTGCGAATATTGAGTGGAGCATACCTAAAGGAACCAACAAAGATATGCGATTATAAAATAAACGATAACATTTTAAATATTATTAACATGATTCTTTGGAGATGTCTCCAAAATGATAATACCCCCCATCCATGCTATACAAGTATTGAATCTAGTTTGTTCTACAGAAATTGTATACTAAAAAATAATGAAAAATAAATCATATTTGATACAGCCGAATAATTCACATTGAAGAAGAAACAATAAGAAACTTTGCACCCAAGTCAACAATTCTTGAATTAGCATACAAAAACATATATAAAAACATATCACGCATGTGGAATAGACGCCAATAGAGTATTTTCCCGATTGATATATAATCGATACATTAATGTAGACCTATTAATAAAGAGCAATAAATATGCTAGAATTTCGTTGAACTGCAACCTAATATTTTTCTTCTTTTTATGATTGCTTATTGGATCCGGCTAAAGATTCTTTCTGGCAAGTATAAACCTTTTTTTTAGTGTTAATATATGAATTATCAGGACTTTTAATTATATAGAACTTGGTCAAGGAAGAAAGCAAGGTCTGTAGGAGACTAAAGAAAACTCTATAAGGACTAATCGGGCGGATGGACGAGTATGGAACATCTGGCTATAAGTCTTTGATGATTGGTAAAATGAATTAAAACTGTTTATTGTTGGAGGACTTACCAATCCTCGTAGTTGCTTTGCAGAAGCAGCACACAGGCCCAAACGTGTGGTGCAACCAGTGGATCAGCATCATCGATAAACTGGAAGCTGGTGGTGATGAGCTGTGATTTTTGTGGTGTAATCACGTCGAACAGCTTAGTGTTTTGCAGTATGTGATGGATGCACTCAAACCAGGCGGCTCTGCAATATGAGCAAAATTAATTAAATGTTTACAATTTGCTATTAATTAATTACTTAATGGCAGGCAGCTTATTCTTGGCAAAAGTCCAGAATTTCTGATGCGCCAGTAGCGTGGCCAGGCCCTGCTTTAACTGTTCCAAATCCTCTGCTTGAGCTGTTTGGTCCATGAAGAACGACAAAACTTTTAAGCTGCTGATGACAAAACGTTGATATTTTTGCTCCGACTCCTCGGGCTTAAGATGTTTGCCCATGGACAGCGTAGCAGCTGTATGAAATGTTAAATTGCGTGTGCAATATTCAATGATTTCTGTCTGGCAATGTAGGCACACCTCGCACGTGCGGGCAAAGGTTTCCCTAAACGAATTCTTGGCAATGCTTGCAGCGGGTGCATAATTATCAAAGCGACTTCCCAGCCACACGGGAACCAGCTGCTTTAGATAAGGCGCCATGGAACGCTTGCATTTGGACATAAGCAATTGGAGCACAACTTGGGCTTGCTCTCGCACCGCATGCTCAATGTCATTGGCCAGATTGTGATAGAATTTTGGCCACAATGGTAATATATTCTTCAAAGCAGCCAAATCAGAATCTGTAATAAACTCATGTAGCTCCTGCAGCGCCTTCCTCTTGGTCAACGGATCCTTCTTGGATAGCTTCCTCAGTATAATCTGGGTCTGTGGACTGATGTTTACATCGAATGTCTCTGGTATTTGCTCAGCGCTGGCAAAGCCCGGAGCAAAGGGCACCAAGTTGCCATCAGCTTGAGCCGAGAAGCCAACGAATACGGGCGTTGCACCAGCTGAACCCAGCAGCTCGGCTGACCGGCTGCTGCTGGAAGGCTAAAGACAGGGCGGTGGAAGAGGGTTAGGAAACACTTAATAATTAGTCACCAGGCATTGCGGCAGGTGTTGAAATTGCGTTACCTTTGCATTGTTTTTGGTGCGAGGCGTTTGTTTCGTTTTTCCACCCATTCTAACACGTTGAAGTAAGTTAGTAATGTGGCCGCAGCAGCGCAAACTTTAAAATACACTGTGACGCATGCAGTCATATGCCTGCAACAGCTGTTGCAGTATTTTCGGAATTGCAGTATTTTCTTAAGATTTCTTGGTTAGCTAGCTGCTGGTCACATTGCTAAACATATCGAATTTAAGCTACGATTCTTCGTTGCTTACTTGTTGCTTGCTGAAAATTTTAATTAAACAAACTTATTACTCACAATGCATCTTTGTAGCATTTAATTGGTTTCATCTGCATTATTATATTTATAGGTTCTTTGTTGTGTTCAAAAAACATTTCGATAATTTCGCAACAATATCGATGGTGCCAATCGATAATATCACATCACCGTGCACGTGTTGGATTGTTTTGATTCGGCTTCTATTAAACTGATATTAATTATACTAAAATGTCTAAATTTCTGTCGTATTACAATCTATTTCCCATACCGGATCCCAAGGAGTTCCTGGGCATGGCAGCAGACAAGACGACAGGCAATGTTATTGTAACTGTGGCACGCAATGTTGTTGTTGTTTTGAATGTGAGTAAACCGGCAGTGAGTTTTTTGATAAATAATTAAATTAAATATTTTTACTGTATTTCGCTTACAGATTAGCACACACAAACAGCTATACAGTTGGTCCATGCCAGAGAAACTGACCACAAACGTGGTATACGATCCAAATAGTCAAAAATATGTTGGCGCCTTTGGAAATCACGCACTGCGAACCTGGGATGTGGACACGCCCAATGTAGCCAAGTGCAAAAAGCTTAAATTTCGTAAAAGTATCGCTCATGTGATTTCCTCGGATAAGGAAGCGCTCGTTCTGTTCAGCGATGGCTTGTGTCAAACCCTTTCACGGGCTTTGTCCTCACGCAAGGATCAAAAAGAGGACCCGGCTGAGCAATTGGCTTTGGCTGCCAGCAAAACCATTAGCAAGCCCACTGTGCACACTGTCCCCGACGGACGACAGGTACTAACCTACTTTGAGAAAAAGCACGCCACCGGTGAATTTTTGCTTGTGCGTCAGTCCTTGAACAATTTTCAAAAGCGAGTCTATAACATCAAGAGGGAAGCGGTTCAGCTAACCGGTCACGCAGTCATCGAGGGTGATGCCGGACCTCAATTGATAACAATTTGTAAGTTTCTCCATATGGAATAACATATACTATAGAGTAGAATGCATGGAATAGAGGAGTACAACATTAGAAAAGTGCTCATTACACCTCAACTAGATTAGTAGTAGTAATTCCTAAAATTATCAATTAATAAATAATTATCTGAGATGACGCACTAGTCTCCTGATCTGTATATTGTATGGAAAGTATCGCACTAGATAGAAATTAAGTTAAATCCGGGAAATCCATGAAAACTCATATATCATTATAGCCCATTTATGGCATTTTATTTGTTGAAAAAAACTTGGTCGATTAAGGATCTATAAGACCAAAGGATGTATACAAAATCATTCCAAGTTGCAGTACATGGAGGTAATACAGAGAAACTGTATATATTAAGATAGATAAAATAGCATCTCCCCAAAAAGACAACAAGAGTACAGAAAATCACAACTCATTTAGAATATTTCTTAAAAATAGTTTTGAGTAATCTTTAAGCATTGATCAATTTTCTTTAATTTTTCCGCAGGGTCCGACAAGCGAATTTTCATGCTAAGTCTCCTCGGGCGTCCGCACGAAACCGCACCTGGGCAATTTGTATCGATGCTGTCTGAACTGAATGTGGAAAGCAACTTGTCAGTGCATGGTCTATCCCGCAATTTTGCTGCTATTTATGGTGCCAACTATGGCCAAGAGGGCTCCTCGCTACTGGTCTACAACACTCAGTTCAAGGTGGTCAATGCCAAGCAGTATTTCAAGGTATACCTGGATTTTTCTCGCTTGTGGGCGCGAGATGAGCATATTCTTTTGGCAATGGGCCAGAATATTGCCGCTGTGCGTTATCGCATGAATGATGAACTGCTGGTGGATATGCTGGGCTCCCAGCTGAATAATACCACTTTCACGCCCATTGAATTGGATCACATCAACGAGGAGGAATCTCTCGAAGCAGTGATTAAATTTGGTGGTAATAGTCGTTGTCATAATGTGTTAAAGGTGCCCAAGGTAGGAAAGTCATCACTTTGGGGTCTGCCGCCATCCGATGACAAAACAGTGGCTTTTGAATCACCAGAGTTATCACGGGAGCAGCTGATTAATCTCATCCAGCAGCATGTGCATGGAGAATATTTTCGCGTAAACAATGGACTGGAGGATGTTAATGTTACGCTCATGAGCAACATTTTCGATTCGGGACCTCAGAACTTGGCGGTGCAAGCGATTGTCAGGCAGCTGGAACGTAGTGGTGCATGTGAACAGGAGATTTCAGAGAAGCTATTAACGCTGTTTATTAAAACCAATAACTCAGAACATGTGCTGATGTGTTTGCGTCGCTATACGAATATCTCAGAACACATGCTGGCCTGGTGTTTACGCTATGCCCTGGATAATTCAAAAAGCACTGCTCTAACCAATGGAGATGCGATGGAAACGAATGATAAAGCTGACCAATCAGCAGAAGATACTGATGAGCTGCTCAATGCAGTGCTCGCTTGCAACTTCAATCCGATTAATATTGAAAAGCATCTTAAACAAAGGCTGGAACTGTCCCATATTCACCGACTGCTAAAACATTTATATATTCTGGCCAGTGCGCCAAAAGTTGTGCTTGAGGAGCGGCCCAACCAGGATGCTGTCTCGCTAGGCAACATGCTCACAGAGCTGCAAGCGTTTCAATGGTTGGGCGCCTTGTTAACTTCACATATTACTCTAATAACTATTTCCAAGGATGAGCAGTTGCTGTCATTACTGACGCAGTGGTCAGAGCTGTTTAAGCTCTACACAAACCTTCTAGATCCATTGGCGTCTGTGGTACCACTACTAACTAACATTATAGAAAGACATGTGCCGAGGAGTCCATACCCCACCATGTGGTACGGCATCGAGAAAATAAACTTCAAATAGCAATAAGTTAATAAAGTTACTGTTTCCCACTTAATTTTTGTTAGTTGTTAGCTAAATAAATGTAGAATTAACCAAAAATGCATTGTTTAATTCGAGTGTGTAACAATTTTACCTAAAATGAGCGAACGTTGAACGTACTTAGCTTTTAGTCCATATAATTTCGAACTCTGTCTGGACTCAGCTATAAAGTTGTATCAAAGTTGATCAGGAACCGATGGGCGTATCCGGATAAGTATCCTGCATAAGTACAAGGTTAATAGTCGCATTCTTGATATAGTGAATCGTGCTCAACAAGAGAGTACGCTGTATCAAAGTGTAATACAGTAAAAACAACCCATTCGTATATAGAGGAGCAGGAACGCTGTTTCGACAGTTGACTTATAGGCTTACAGATCAATCATACCAGACGGACAGAGCTAGATAGTGTCAGCTATTGATCTTAGTCAACAATAGTTCAATGGGGCGGTCCTTCTATACTTATATCAATCTACACTTTTCAAAACAAAAAACCACATTTATTAATCATCAGACTCCCATTACCCCATGCGTTTTGGGAACATGGATAATCGATCAGCAATTGCAAAATTCATCGAAAGTATAAAAAAGATCTCATCTAGCAGATCGGAAGCAAAGTAAGCACTAAAGATGGACTTGAACTGAAGACAGAAGAAGTCATTGTTAATGGAAATCCAAATATAGAAAATCTAAAATTAGCTCGCAAACCGAACTGTTTCAGGGTCAGATTTGTTTTTGCTTGAGACCCATTAACCTGAACCCGACAGAAAGGCAGAAATAAAACAAGTTTTTTTGTTTTATTTCTTTGAATAAGAATAATATTTAAAAATAATTATTGTGTAAACAAAATTATAAAGTAAATTTGTAGTCCAGTTAGAACAAAACTATTTAAGGCATGGATTAGAAGAGTATAGTTTTCCACGGCGAATTAATTAGGGCAGAAAAAATAATGATTTAATTAAATTTTATAGAAAAAATTCAACTGCAAAACTCTTAAAAACACAAAAATGTTTTATTTTTATATATTTTACTCAAAAATAAAACGGTGTGTAAAATTTAATGTTATCGAAAGATTAATTTAAAAATATCAATCAAAATTTTGTATCCAATTGGGATTTGGAAATAAAAGTCTTCTAAATACTTCTTATTAACATAGAATAAGCTCTTCTATTATACTACGAAATTTTGTATACTCTTCCACGGATATTATAATTTTATAACGAAATGAATAATGGAGTACAGAAGGCATTTTCGACCGATCATATAAAATATGTATAGACTATTGATCATGGCAATGAGACGAGTCGATATAGCCATATCCGTCTGTCTCTTTCTATGCAAACTCGTCTCTCAGTTTCTTAGCCACGTAAATAAAATTTGGTAAGAAGCCTTCATTTTGTTACACGCAACACATATTTATATGAGAACCATCTGGATCAACTATATTATAAAGCTGCCATAGGAACAATCGGCACAAAAGTTTATGCATAAAAAAGATATCTTTGTAAAATTATAGAGTAGTAGAAAAGATAGTTATCTAAAAGCATATTTAAAATTATTAAGTTCGAACTATTAAATCATATAACAAAATACTTTAACTTGGCTAGTAAGTCCCATACTAGAATATTGTGATATCATCAATATCTTATTGAATCTTTTCAGCAACAATTTCTCTCTCTTTGCTTTTCGTGGTTTTAACTACCACCGTACTCCAATAATCTTTTGCTCTCATTGATTTTCCTTTATCCTTCTTTAACTAACCGCATAACTATCCCTAGTGTTATTTTCCTTTATAAGTGAATTTTGCTGTTCTAGAATAGATTAATAAGAAATTATTATTATCCCTTACTCCTTCCTTATTGTGTAAGTATTATGCACAAATTATAATTCATTTTATAACATAATCTCGACCGAACTCTCTCTGACTTGCAAGCTATCTGCGGGAAAACTCCAAACATTGAAGGTTATAGTGATTGCTTTTAAAGCAACACTGATATGGAGATTTTCCGGGATCTATTTTCCTTTTTACTTTACAATCGAGCTTTATTTTTTTCTTGTTCCTTCCTTTCCTCACTTTACCTTATCCTTCTATTCTTAATCTTGGTCTAGTTGGGGTTTTATTTCTGAGTTTCCGTTTTATTTGCCCCCAGAAGGCTTAAGTCTAAAATACTTAATTTTAAATCTAATATTTAATATTTTCATATAATTTAATTTAATTTTTACTGGAAATAATTAAGTAATTCATATTTTTGCTAATATGGACTACTCTTAGTGGACTTTAAATAAATAAACTCTCATATTGGAACAGTCGATCAAAACAAAAATTTTCAAAGGTTATTCCGGGGTGCGGTGGTATAAATTTTTTCCAAGAATTTAGCCTTTTCTGTCTAGTTTTTTTCCTCAAGCTGAAGTATAAAATTTAATAGATTTTCAAGCAAAGCTTGGTTCGATCCTAGCCCAGTTTATTACCAATCGTATTCACATCTTTATGGTTTTCTGACTCTTTCGTGCAACATTATCCAAAGACAATTATCCACATCATCAATAAACGTAACTTTTTATTACGGCTGTTAAAATGCTTTAAGACAAAAGCCCATTCGAGCATGGAGCTTGGCTCATTTAAACCGAGACCAGCAGCTGTCGGACTAATATCCAAAGTTTTCCATCAATGTTAACTGATGGAGCACATGGGTGCTGACCACAACAGAGCTCCAGAGCTCCAGAGCTCTCCTGATTGCCATTTGACATGTTTTCATCACGACAATGACAAACCACTTAGTCAACTTCAGCTTTAACTCCAAAAACTTGTGGCCTGGCTCTTTGGCACTTTCTCTGCACCTTTCCCAGATTCAAATCCGTACGAATAAGCTGTGTTGGGCACTCGAGAGCGATGACCAGTCAGAAAATAAGAAAAAAAAATACCCAAAAAAATTGAAGGGGATTGAGTTGAGTTTAAAAATAGCTACCCGTTTGATTCATTTTGTGCTGATTAGACGTGGGCCGAGAGCTCTCAGCTGCTGAGTGAGTGACTCAAACTAGGGGCGACTTACACATTTACTTATATGGCATTAGAGAGAGTTAAGTATTTAAATTACAAGCGACTCTTTTTTTTTTTTTATTATTTTCTATTTGGTTTGATTGTAAGCTGAAGATTTATCGCGTGCTTTAGCTCGGTGGGGGGACATCAGAAAAAAGAAGAAACCTGCTTGTAACGTCATAAAATCGAGATAAATTATTTAATTTTCGATTTCCTAAAACCATTAAGCAAAGGCAGACGCCTAGCTACCCCAAGCAGCCAAGTCATACCCAAGCCCATACCCAAGGGAGCAACAGAGACAGTATAGAGGAGAGAACACTATCTTTGGCCCTTATGTACAGACAGTGCGATGATGCTTCGGGTTCTTTTTTATTTTTTTATTTTTTTACATACATATAACTATATACGATACATGGCCATAATGAAGGTTGCTTGCTGCGGCTGATGCTGCGTTCTTCTGCTGCTGCTGCTGCTGTTGCTGACCGTTGCAGTGCTAAGGATATAGATACAGATATATATATATATATACGTATGCTTATGTATATATATATATATACTTGCATACGCCTACCTGTGCACAGGTAGCGCAGGGCAGGTAACTCTTTGCCCGAGCAAACAGACAAACACACACACTCACACACACACACACACAGGCGAGTGTTGATGCAGATGCGCGTTACTTGTTACAAACAAACGTTAAGAGATGACGAAGACGATGAAGGAGCAACACCAACACCAACACCAACACGAACAACAACAACCACAACACCAGAAACAACGACACGCTACCCCTAACAACAGCAAAAGCAACAACAATTTAAGCAGCGTCATGATCATCAGGTTCGAACCCTGGACGAAGGAAAAGACAACATACAAGAGCAGCATCAGCAACCAGGGCTGGACGAACTGCGTTGATCTAAAAACTCTAAAATCTGTTTCTAGAAAGACTTGGGAGCGAAGTAGATTACAATGAGCATTTGAAATGGCTGTCAAATTTATTTATTCTGATCAATCATTCCTAAGGCAGCCATATAACATGGTTGTCCGATCTTGAAAGTTTATGGAGTGGTTTATTAAGATATCTAAAGGAATAAGAAATGTATTCCCTTCAATAAGTTTTAGTCCGATTGTTCCTATATATAGTTGTTTGATCCAAATGGTTCCAAAATTTGCTATGTGGAATGAAAAGAAGGCTTCATCCCAAATTTCCTTTACCTAGCTCAAAAGCTGAGAGTCTACTTTGGATAGGAACAGATAGACGAACATGGCTATATCCATTTGTCAGGATCAATCGAATATTTAAATGTTCTTTAGATCACAATCCGTGCACTTTTTGATGCAAAATTATAATACCCTCGGCAAGAGTATGCGAAAGGAACTCACAGAACTACTATATTTTAAACTGGAATAAGTTCCAGTGCTCAATATATAAAAGTTCCGCGGAGCTTTATAACTGGTTCTGGTTCTTACCAGCCACCAATCACGACAATCGCTAAAATAATCAATAAGATAGAGATTTAGTAAATAAATTAATAACAATGGAAATAACTTGCGAAAAATTTGCATTTCTAAATGAGATAACAAAAAACTAGTTTATACCAACAGAATACAATCAAAATGAATAAAATCAATTTGAACTGAATATTAAACAAAACATGCTAAAGCTATTTATAAGCTGCGTTTTAAAATACATTTCCAGAGTACAAAAGAATAAATATATCAACAGTTACAAGGACTAGATTAAATAAAGTGATTGATTAGTTCGATTTTAATAGAAATATATGCCATAGATATTATATATACAAGAAGGGAATATACATATAAGAATAGCGGAGCAACTTATGAGACTTTCAAGCTTGAAATCCTAAGAATCCGTTAATAATTTATGAGACTCTCAAGCTTTGAATCTTAAGAATCAGTTAATAATTTGTCAGGGCAGATGTTGATCCGTATACTCAAAGGATTCTTGATTCATATATAAAGACTATAATTACTGGCATTTTGGAGGTATTAGTTCTCTTAAACTTGGGCTACTAAACTGAGAAAAGAATTGAAGAAATCGAGATTTAATCTTAGTACTAATTGTTATAATGATATATAATCTCCTCCTATTAATTAAACTGTATAAAAAGTATTTCCGCATGTGATTTTCATGTTAAAGCCTTGAGGCCTCGACTTATATCTATATATACGTATATAAGAGACAAATAAGATTCATTTTATTTCATTTTCATTTCAAAATCATGACAATTAAATTTGAAATGATTTGTGCTGCAGCCCTGGCAAAACCTGACCGATTGCAGCTGCCGTTGCTGCTGCTGCTGCTGCTGCTGCTGCTGCTGCTGCCGGCTCCGTAGCCCTCTGTGTAAGCTGAAACGAGTGACTTGGACACCACTTGGCTCTGACTCCGGCCTGTGCCTGAGCCTCAGCCTCAGCCTCAGCCTCAGCTTCAGCTTCAGCTTCAGTCTCAGCCTCTGCCTGAGCCGGTGCCTCTTAGTGGTGCCTGTTGCCTGTACAGGCAGCTCTTCTTTGTCCATTCCTTTGAATGCTACTCATTTTGGTTATTTTTGTTGCCACACACACACACACATACAAATGCATATAGATAGTTGTGCATGTGAGCCCACTCTTTCTTTGTTTTTTTTTTTTTTTTTTATTTTAACGACAAACCGGCCGGTATTATTTTTAGAATTTTTCAGCCAAACTTGTTACCATGCTGGGCGAAACTGGCTTCAAGGCACCAGCTAAAAATGCAATGAAAATGAAGCTGCGGCTCTGATTCTGGGCTCTGGCCCTGGCTCTGGCTCTGACTCTGGTTCTGGATCTGGCTGTGTTTCTGTTTCAGTTTCAGGTCTCCAATCTCCGGTCTTTTGTCTCCCTTTCCTATAACCAAAGGTAATACTGCTGCCTGTATCTGAGTATATGTATCTTTGTATCTTTTTCTGTGTGCCTATCTCTCTGTGTGTGTGTGTGTGTGTGTGTGTGAGTGGCTTGGCATTGTTACTGTTCTCTGACTTTTTAATGCCAATGCCCAAAACTCGCCGACCAACAAAAAAAATATATATAAAAAATTGTATCGATCGTTGCCGTTGCCGTTGCCTTAGCCGGGTTTTGGTTTTTTTTTTGTTGTTCTTCGTTTTTTTTTTTTTTTTTGCCTTTTGTGTTCTGTTTTTGGCCCGTACGCTTTGCTCAAGCGTTCTACGCATCAGCAGCAGCCACAGCAGCAGCATCATCATCAGCGGCAGCGGCAGCGGCGGCAGCAGCAGCAGCAGCAGCAGCATCAGCATCTCAGCCAGCGCCAAGGGGGTACAGTTTCGCTTCGAACTGAAAAGTTATAATTTTTGTTGTTTGTATTTTCTTCTCTTTTTGTTTTCGTTTTGGCCGCTTTCTTTTGTGTTCGAGTTCGTTTGGGGCGGCCGTCTTAACAACATTTACTTAATTTATTTTTATTTTTATTTCATTAATTTGATTTTTTTAATTGAACGTCGTCGTCGTCGTTGTTCTCTTGCTGCTTGTTTCACAATCAGATTATTGACTTTTTGGGTTTTTTTTCGGCTTTTTTTTTTCGTTCTTTCCATTCGTCGTTCTTTGTGCACATTATTCAAATGTATGTGGTAAGGCTTTGTTTAGGCCAAAACATGTTTTGTTTAATGACTTTTTATTAGTTCAGCGCTGGCATACTGAATACTGAATACTG
Organism: Drosophila repletoides; assembly: GCA_018150835.1. Classification (NCBI taxonomy): domain Eukaryota; kingdom Metazoa; phylum Arthropoda; class Insecta; order Diptera; family Drosophilidae; genus Drosophila; species Drosophila repletoides. Next base: position 1,019,783 of record JAECWQ010000031.1, read on the forward strand.
AATACCGAATAGTGTATAGCTTTTAGACCCATACAATCCCCAAAGCTTCCATACAAGAGTTCGAGTTCGAGTTCGGCTTTTAAATGTGGTCAAGTAAATAGTATATGGTTCAAGCTGTGCCAGCCATTTTTCTATGGATATTCAGTTAAGCATTTGTCTCCAGGGGCTTGGCTGGTGGTTAGCCAACTGGTTCGCATTATTTGATATGCTTATGCTTATGGCTATGCTTATGCTTATTAACTGGTTCAATAGACTCGACAACCTCAACTTATGCTAAGCTATGGACAAAAGCTGTCTATGGAAATGATCTAGCCCCCGATACAAATGCCAAGTGAATGTGGCCTTTAGCCAGAATCTATAGCAGCTAATACCTCAACTACAATAATCGGGTAAATATAATGCCTAGAAGAAACTAAGGTTTCAAATAGTTTTTGCATATGCAAAGATCAGATATAATCTAATAGTCAGAGTTGAAAGCTGAACTTCTTAAGCACGTAACGAAAGCACATTTATATGTTTTAGATTAATCTTCTTAGTGTTGAGAGTCTGGCTCTATTTGGGAACAACTACACAGTTCCCAGCCCAATGAAATGTTGGCTTTGCTTAATGCTAATTAACTCACCTTTTCATTTAAATAATATGATAATCTTACAAAGAAAGATTACTTGATTTCTTTATAGAATAAAACTCTAGCATTGATGCAAAATCTCTTTTAATGAAATATTAATATATGCTTAATATAAGTTTTAGTTTAACCTTGCAGAGGGCATCTCTGACAGCATAAACCTTATATGTATTATTGATCAGGATGATGTGGAGTGTTGATATAGCCATGACAGTCTACCCATCACACGGGTCTCTCCCTTCACAGCACATCTGATATATGTGCCCGCCAGAACAGACTACTATATCATATAGCTATTAATTCTAAAAAATTGAGAACATAAGGCTTCCGTTGGATCAATCAGTTCAAAAGAAGTTGTTTCTTAAGATTTCTTTGTGAAAATTACAATTTAGAGGAAAGAGTGTGTTTTCCATATATCTGCGAATCAAATGATTTTTCCACTCTGGCTATGTAAGCGTTTGCTTAATATTATTTTACAATTAATTAAAAAGAAAATTATCGAGTCTACTCAATCTAAACATTTCAATTAAATTTATAAGGAAATTCGAGTTTTTCTTTTCCTGGAACTGCAGCTTTTGTTGTCGTTACTCCGAATCATTGAAGTAGTTTACAATGCAATACTTCTTATGTGTTTACTGACAATAAACACGTAAGAGTAAGCCGAAAGTCGAAAGATCTCGCAAAGGGAATGCTTTTTATCATGATTATCTATATATAATAATATAATAGTAATAATAATAATAATTTATGTATATAATACACATGTAAATATTCATTATATGCTGACTTGATGAAGTTCCCTTGGGTTGGTTGATCAATTTCTTTAACGACTTCAGCTATAGTTCTGTTTCCGCTTAATTTTAACTTTGTGTATTTAAAATTGGTCTTTTAATTAATTTCTCTCTATTCTGGTGAAACGATTGGGGAATCTACATACTAAATATTGTGGGTGTCATTTTTTTAGTCTCTCAAAAACAGACAGCTTAGACAGCCGGTCGTACAGCCATATAGACTTACATGGCTTTAGCGATTTGGCAGTTCATGTTGATTAGGACTATATATATATATATATATATATATATTTATATATATGCTTTATAGGATCAGAGCAATGCTAATTTAAAATTAAATACTGTTTTCATTAGCAATCTTTCTTGTGGCAGCTGTATGATGCAGTAGTCCAACATAAGCGCTGCTTAGGCCACAAAGAAGGTTTCTTACCAAATTTCATTTACCTTGCTCAAAAACTGAAAGACTGACTTGCATAGAAAGAGACAGGCGAATATATATCGACTTCTCTCATTGTCATGATCAATAATATATATTCCTTATAGGTTTGCAGTTGCCACCTTCAATGTATTTGATGGCAAAGTTATAATACCCTCTACAAGACTATATATATATTTATATATAAGTAAATATAAAATAATCAAATATTTTTATTATTTTATTTTTTTTATACTGCCTCTGGCAATATATTTGTAATTGCAGAAAATTCATTATTTTTTTTAATTATTTGAAATTACTAAAACATTGTCTAGTGGCAGTATAAAAATGAGCTTATAAGATTATTTTATATATATACTCTTGTACAGGGTATTAAAACTTTGTCATGAAATGCAGCAAAAACAGGCTTATACTAATATTTTCATTGAATTCGAAAGTTTGGTAATTTCCAATTTATTTAAATCAAATATTTTACTTTAATCTGCAAAGTTTATTAGTTCTATAAAACTGTTAAAATATTTATTAATAATTTAACGACATATTTAGATTAATGATTTCATCTGATTTTTTTGCTAGAAGCGCGTTTTTATTATAAGAAATACGAAAATACCAAAGGCAAAATATGTACTGTTGACTTCCTTATTAGTCAATAACTTTTAAAGACCATAACTGATGCGAAACCTTTAAAAAAGGGTTAATAATCCTGGCCATTAAATAACGAGAACAACTGCCAACCTTTTGGCCATTGGCATTGGCAGCAAGTTCGAATCCAGCCAAAGTACAAGTACTAAATCAAAACTCGTGAAGTTCAGCCAGAGCCAAAGCCAAAGCCAAAGCTGAAGCTGAAGTTGAGGCTGAAACTGAAGAGTCTCGTTGCTCACACGGCCCACAGTTCATAGTTGTTCCCAAGTAACGAAAACCCACAAAAGGCAAACACATTGACATATTTATATATCCATATATACACACATTAAAGTCAAATATTTTCTCTGCAACGTTCCCAGAGGCGCAGAAAAAGAATTAAACAAAAAAAATAAAAAAAACAACTAACGAACCAAGCCTCACGCTTGCTTGCCAGACAAATCGGGAGGTCGCAACGTTTCGGAACGTTTCTGTTTCTGTCTCTTCGCTTTTTTTTTCCCTATTTTTTTTTTATTTTTTGGTTTTTCGGCTATGCAAACAATGCAAATTTTAGACTATAGACGTAGACGTTAATTGAGTGAGTGGGTGCTGGGGCAAAGAGAAAGAGAAGGGGCGGCCAACACTTTTTGCCTGTTGGCGGTTTCGTTTCGAATGTCAATAGGTTAAGCACAAGTTCGTTGCCTAAGTCTTTTGTTTTTTTTTTGTTTCTGTCAAAGGGAAAAGCGCTTACTTTGCGTACTTTGCTGGCTGCCTAAAGAAAATATAGCCAGCCATGGAATGTCGAATGCACAAATGTGTCAGTCAGCTGGGAAACTACGAGCAACTAAAGAGGTCTGAACTCATCTAGCATTTCTACAGCTACTACAACAAATTGCTAACAATATCCGCCAGCAAACGACATTCAAAGTGACTCACAAGCTTTGGTTAGGTTTTTTTCGCAAAAACTTTTAAGTTTTTTGTGATATTTGGTGCATTGCGGTTTTTGGTTTATTTTCCTCTTGGTTTTTTTTTCTTTTGGGTTACAATTTAAAATTCCTGTGCCGCGCTCGCGCAAAAAAAAAAAAAGCCCAAAAGCAATTTGATCTTTAAATTTAAGCACGTTTAAATCAAAAGAGCTCACAAATACCATCCAGCCAGGCGATCATGTGTATAAGTATTGCGTGTCTGTCTTCGAAATACTTATATATATATGTACGTATGTATACATTATATATATGTATGCATATACATATATATATAAGCTATATATACCACTGTGTACATACATATAAAGCCCACACAGACAAGACGTTGAAGCAGCGACGCCAGCAGATGACTTTGTGAAATTCGAAAGGCGGCAGCGTCGTCGTACCTCAGTACACCTCCTCCTCCTCTTCCCCTCGCCACCCCCCCCGCCACAACTACCCCCCTCGCACATACTGCCTGGCCATTATGTACTTTAAATTTAAATTCAATTGACTTCTTTTATGATGCCAACGGGCGGCGGCCACGCCAAAACGTGCCAAGAGCTGTGCTCACGTAGCCGGGGCCGTTGTGTCGTTGTATCGTTGTTGTCGTCGTCGTCGATCTTCGAGGCCGGGGCTCTTGGTTGGGGCTATGCGGTAGCCTCTATGCTCTGCTCATTGGCTACGCCTCTGCCTTTTGCCATTTGCCTGGCAACTTTAACGGCCATTTCTTTGCGTGGTTGCTGCTGTTGCTGTTGTTGTTGTTGTTGTTCGTCTTTGATGTTGCTGTTGCTGTTGCTGTCTTGCTGTCGTTGTCGTTGTTGCCACGCATGCGCAGTGAGCGGCAGAGCTGCTTGCTGCCTTCTGCCTGCTGTTTGCGTCTCTGCCGTCATCGTCGTCGCCGTAGTCGTCGCCGTCGACGTCGCTCTACCTTGGTAACGTATTTTTTTCGAACTTGTTGCTGTTGTTGTTTAATTTTTTTTCTGCCAGTTTGATCTTTGCCATAAAAGTGATTTTTTTCCCCCTGCTGACGGTTGCGTGGCCATTGCGCTACAGCAAATTGTGTGCTGTACTTTTGTGCCAAAGAAGCTGTAAGATTTATAGATTGAAGTTGCCAGTTGAAAGTTCAGCAAAGGTTAGCATAACAATTGAGTCACTGATTTCCACTGTGATTGAGAAATGTTCTTCGTTCTTCACTTAGCCAAAGCCAAAGCCAAAGCCAAAGCTAAAGCTAAATCTAAAGCCAAAGTATTGGGGTTAATGAAACAATAGCATAAACTGAGCAATCTTCGCTCAGTGGGAGATACTGGCTGCATGATTGGATTTAAGATGAAGATTCAGATGCTGCCCGATAATTTATGACTATTTTCAATACCAATTCGAGTAAATTATATATAAAAGGAGATTTATCTGCAAATTGTTGACAAATATCGCTTGATTGTGGTAAGTAATATTATTACTCTATTTATATTTTATTATTTTGTGTAATTTAGTTACATTTTTAGAATTTTGCTACTTATGATTTGTTTCACTAAAAAATAGTTAATATTTAGTATTAATAAAAAATATAGGAAAATTCCATGCTCTTAGTGAAAAGCTTTGATGTATTCGATGTTTTTAAACTTCGTTTTTGTATGGTTTCTTATCATAATTTTACTATATTTAAAAACATTACTAACAATATCGAAAACTGGATGTTTTCAGTGCGAAACATCGATGTATCCGATGTTGAAAATAACCCATAGAACCCATAATAACTCTAATAAGAATATATATTTTTATTAGTTTTTTCTTCATATAATAAAAACTCATTACAAAATTTTTATCGATATAAAAATACTTTTCGAGGTTAAATATTGAATAAAATTCAATTAATAAAGTATAAAAATAGTTTTAAATATTAAAAAATTTGACAATAATTTATAAAATTTTAGTAAACCTTAAAATTAATTTCAATTATTCCCATATTTTATTAGGCATTTAAAAAACAAGTTTTTCGAAATACTTTATAACAATTTAGTTAGTTTGATTTCTTAAAGATAAACTGAGCAGCATAAATCAGAGAAAGTAAGAAAAGAAAACTCAAAGAAAACATTTAAACATTTTAGATACTTCAACTTTAAATAAAATATTTAAAATAATTTATAAGAACTTAGATTCATTTTAAAGTAGCCTAAAATATTAAAATATTTGGAGTGCTTTATAATAATTAAGTTTTTTTTTTATATCTTTAAGATAAAGGCAGAAAAGAATAATAAATCAAAATTGCATATGTAAAAGATATTTGCATAAATTTTAAATATTCTTTTTTCATATATAAAAATATATCAGAGTGAAAAAAAAATGATTTTTTGCAAAAAAAAAATGGTAAATACACTTTCTTTGCAAAGCATTTTACAACTGTGAAGTACCCTAGCGATTAAAATGCGTAAAAGTGTTACCAAATTTAATCTATTAGCTAAAATCAGCTGTCAATTTTCACGCCCTGTATAGCGCACTTGGAGACCCGCCTAAGTCATACACGCCCGGCTTCAATTCAGCTCTTAACTCTTGATCAAGTTTCAGTAGGTTTTTTTTTTTTTTCGCTGAATGTTTCTTGTTTCTCGATTCTTTTTTTTTTTTTTGTTATTTTGGCAAAAGTCAACTGTGCGCCATTGCCTACCAGGCAACAATTTGCTGCAGACAAACAAAAAATCAAAAAAAAACGTCCACATTTGTGTGTTTAACTGGTTTTTTTTTCGGCTTGGATCATTTTGTGGAGCTATGGCGGCCATATACAGGGTGTTACAGGCCGAAGCACCAAAGCTCGCTTCTATCTAGAATGAAATAGAAGCACGCTCAAAGCGAATTAAGCCTCGTATTTAGCTAAGCTAGTTAATAAGTTAAGTTTAGTCTATAGAACAACACCCTGTATGCCCATATACACACAGATAGTGAGGTTTTTCTTAATTTTAGCCTGCGTACAAAATAATTTCAAACATTTTTCACCCGCATTGTTGAAATTCAAAATCAATAGCAAATACATATAAGTAGAGACACACCGTCATTATTTTTGATCCAAGATTCTATATGTACACCTTACCTTACACACACACACACACACGCAAACACGCACGCACCGAGACACACACACAGACGCACACTCCGTCTATACAATTGTACTTGTCTTTACCTGTGCCTCTCATTTGGCGGGAAATCATAGCCTCAGCGAGCGCTCTCAAAGGCAAAAACAAAAACAAAAACCCGAAAATCAGGTAACCAACACACAGCTCAGCAGCGACGGCGACGTCGACAGCGCAGCTCCGGCACAGTACAGGTAAGAGATCGGATCATCGCTGTCGTCGTCGTCGTCGCCGTCGTCGCCGTCGTCTTCGTCTTCGTGAGCTACACCAACGCAAAGCGGCTCACACACACACACACACACAGACGTATACAAACAATCAGATACTCAGTTGCGCTCGCTCACCTTTATACAGGTAAATCTTTATATACAATACCAGACGTCGCTGTCGCAGTCTCAGTCGCAGTCGCTGTCGCTGTCTGCGTCAACGTGAGTCTCAAGAAGCTGATCTGAAGCCCGTTTGTCGCATTTTTACCAAAACTGAATTTAGTTTAGAAGCGTTTGGCGGCGTTGAAGGTGTGTGCAAAAGCGCAATCCGGTGCCTGAGCTCAGCCATACAACTCCATAGCATACAACAGAGAGCGCTATTACTACAACACACAGCACACAAAACAGAGCTACACTCTACAAACTAGACACTTTACATATATAATAGTTATATGGAACCTGAATCAGAGCCATTAACATTACTCACTTAGGGGTCTGTTGTTGTCTGTGTCAACAACAAATATATATTTTTTCGAAAACAAAACAGCCTTTGAGAAAGAAGGTTTCGCAAGTGTTTCGCAGTTTAAGTGCAGTTCCCAAAATGTGTGTTTTGAAACACTCTCTGTGTATAAGTGTATTGATGAATATACTTATACATATACCAATATAGAGATATATATATATATATATAGACTGTTTTAGTCTATAAAGATCGAGCAACTCTAAAAATGAACAGTTTCCAGAGCAGCAGCTGCCATAATTAACTGGCGCCCAGGGGTTTTCTTCAGGTATGTCATTTGCATTCACAGCTGTGTTAAATAGATGCGATTCTGAATTCCTACAACGAGTACATCCGGCTACGAATCAATCCAAGAGACAGAAAACACACGTATCCAGAATTCGTCGTCATCGACCTCATCGCTTATGCATAGGCAATTTATCTGTTCGTTTCGTCGCATTAAACGTGTTTGGGGGGGGAGGCCAGGCCAACAGTCGGCAACCGGAGAGATCGGGATTTGGCAACGGCAACGGCATCGCCATCGGCATCGACGTCGGCATCGACATCGGCATCGGCATAGTCTAATAATCGGCAATCGTCGATTCAGAATTGGGAATTGAGATTTAGGTATCGTAGCCCTCTATAACGTTCTAACCTAATCAGTTGCGGCATCTCATGTCCACGTATTTGCATATGTATTTCTATGTATATGTATATAGAATGGTATATCGTAACATCGTGATGAGTGATTTATTCTTGGAAGCACATACACACACACACACAAATATATATATATATATATAGATCTGTATATATATTTGTCTTGCGGTCAGAGACAAGCGTGAACCCCAGCCGAGTATCTCTATATTTGGTTGGAAGAGAGCTCAGTCTACTAGATTTGCGTCATCTGTGCACGATTCAGAGGCTAACAGCGACTTAGACTAGGTGCGGCTTGTTTGTAGTTCGACAAAGTGTTGAGTTTAAGACCATTTTGGCCAAAAGAATACGCGCTAAAACTAAAAGTAAGACTTAAGGTGGTATAAAGTGAAAAGAACTTACTAAAACTTTGAGTCATAATTAATCTAATTAGGAGGAATATTAATTGAAAGAGCAACAGTCTGTGCTAGAAATTTCCAGCGGAAACACAAGACTCTCTTCCAGCGTCTCAGACTACGCTCGAAATATGATCTTGAGTTTTTGGTTGACGAAATTAGAGAAGTGAAACCGAAGAAGCGAAGATTGTTATAGAAAATGTATATAGTACGAGTTTAGGAGGGAAATGGTTTTAGCTAGAAACCAGCTTCATTAGCTTGAGAAATTCCAAAATGACACCTTTTCCGACAGTTCCATTTAGGCTGTCATTTAGGCAATTCGAGCTGCACTTAACTGTGAAGTTGTAAGTAGTTGCTACTACTTGTATTTAGCTTATGCCGTCTGTCGTCATATCCATTGCACAATTTGACCAAAGTGGAGGAAAAAGTGGAGTGGAAAAACAGAGGAAAACAAAAAAAAAGAAGAGAAGTGAAGTAAGACATTTCAGGCTGTATTTCGTACGTTTTGCAGGCTTTTCAACATTTTCCGCCGCTTTATGTTTCAACGATTATTACAATGAGTGTCGAGTGTGGAATGGAGTGGAGTGGAGAGTGGAGTGTAGAGTAGAGGCGAATTGAGTGGAGCGAGGCGCATAATTGTGGGAACCTACGGTTACGGAACGGAACGTTTTCGTCTAGCTAGCAGTAGACAGACATAGGTAAGGCCAGTCAGCCAGCCAGCCAGCCAGCCAGCCAGCCAGCCAGTCAGCCATTCACTTGACTTACTCACATTTTGCCGGCGCTATAATGCCAATGCAGGCCAGGCAGCCCAGGCAGCCCAGGCAGCCCAAGCAACCACCCAACCTGTGTGAGGTTCGGCTCAGCTCAGCTCAGTTCAGTTCAGTCCACTCTCTGCCGTCGTCGTCGCCTCGTTGTCGTTCCAGTTACAGTCACTTGACCAACCGAAACAATAAGAATAAGAAAACGAAAAATACTTGTATTTATAATACAACTTCTACTTTTCTGCTTCAACTTAACTTCTGCTGAGACGTTCGGTTTTGGTCGTGGGCATAATTGTTGATCGCCGTAGCGTGCATATTTATGGGAATATTTTTCGTAGCAATAAGAATACAACAAAAAAAAAATCATTGCAGCTCCCCTTCTGAAGTTCTGGACGAACGCGCGCGCGACCAACTTTGACCTTTTTTTGTTATTATTTTTTTTTTTTTTTACATTTTTTTTGTATTTTTTTTTTCCATGCGGCCTCCTGCACTGTGTGTTTGCCTATGCAAAATGCATAAAAATTCCACGTAGCATTTCTCAATGCAATGCCAGTCGGCGACGGCGACGGTGACGGCGACGCCTGCGCAAAAAAGGAAAAAAAAAAATAAAATAAAAAACGACGACAGTCTCCAACAGTTTTTTTTTTTACTGTTTATACAGTCGTGTGGGCGCTACCAACTCGACAAGTTGGTCGAGTCGAGAAAACAAGAAATCCACAAGAAATCGAGTGAATGTGTAATAATCCAAGCTGGCGAGCGCGCGCGCGAAATTGGAAGGCCAAAAAGGCCAAAAAAAAAAAAAATAATAAATAAATAAAATAAAAAAAAAAAGGAGAAACAAAATAAGGAAAAAAATATAAAATGAATGCAATTTGAGAGCCGAGGGGAACCGCGAAACAAATTGTGCAATTGAGCTGGATACAGGGTGCTATGTTGTCTTTGGTTATCTAGCTGTATGAGTGATAAATAACGTCATAAAGCTAGCTTACCGAAGTTAATATTAGTGTCCGTTCGACGTACCACAGCGCGTATACTTAATATATATATAAGCCTCACTCATGAAGTCTCTTTATGACCAACATATCAAGCGAGTGAGTAAATTTTGGTATACAACTTAACTACCTTGATTTATGTGGGCTTTCGGCTATAACACAAGAAATATATTGTACTTAATTGTTTGACACAAAGCAGTACAACTTATAACAATCTTTTTTTTTGTTTAAACATATTTTTTTTCTTTTTATTTTTGTATTTTTTTTTGGTAAGCTCTCAATGACGCTGCTAATGAGCAGCTGATTTGTTGAAATCGATACGGCAACGCTGCGGCTGCTGCAACATCTGAAAAAAAAAAAAAACAAAAAACAGTCTCATTAGCTGAGAGATGGAAGATGTTGTTCATGTTGATGTGATGACCATGAAAGACTGCGAAAGAGAAAACCGCGAATCACTTTAAGCCTGAGGCGTGAAATGAATCAAGGCCTTCGCACAAGTGTGTTCAATTTATTGTTGCTGCGAACGCTGTAAATAAATCAAATTACTCATTAAACGAATTTTTTTATAAAAAGAAAAAACAAAAAAAAAAAACGACTAATTTAAAGATTGTATTTATGGATCTATGAAGCGTGTACTCAACAAAACTCAAAAACAATATGGCCAGTCGCACTTTGTCAATTCAAATCAAGTATGAAGAGGTTTAAATAAGTGAATCAATCTTTATTCATACTAGATTCAAGTACGAACTGGCTTACTATGCGATCGATAAGTACAGTTGGGATTAAATCATAGCATACGAGAATTCTTGTATAAATCTCATTATAATTATTATAATACGTTTAAAGATCGAATGAAGAATAAATCAGGGTTAATTCAGGTCAATCGGGCTAAAAACAGAATAAAATCAATAATGCCAAGATTGACCAGGCTTGAACCAAGAATTCTGTACTTGGTTTCCCAAAATGCGGGTTAACACTGCTCTTAACCCCGCTAAGAAAAGATTTAAGAATCCTTTATTTTATTTATATTTTTTTCTGTGCTTTTATCTTTTTTTTCTTCTAATAAATTAAACCAGTATTTCTGGTTCGGTTCGAAAATGGTATTTAAAAGATTTAAATTTTCTTTTAAATACTTTGAAATTGTATTAAAATATGTTTTTTGGTCAAAAAATAATATTTCCCTGGCCGTAAGCTTAGTAAAGATGATTTCGAAGGCAATTTCGAAGTATGATTGATTCGAAGGCAGCTTGTTTCTTAATATAAATTAAACAAAAATATATAGTCAAGATAATAATATATATATTATATATAGTATATTTAGTGAAGATTATATAAATATATATATAAAATAATAGTGAATAAGCCTGGGTTTGACATAGAACCATTAGCTTTGAATATGAAAACCAGAGCTGCAACGGGATTCGAGCCTACTAGTTGGCGCCTTGATAGCAAAAATTATAGAAACAGCATTTTAAGCCAAGATATTAATTAAGTTAAGTCAACTGAACATATATTTTACGCAAAAAAGGAGAATCATCCAGAAGAAACGCTGATCAGAGAGAAGTAATTTTAATACAGAATATGTATTATTTATACACGAATAAAAGCTAGAATTCCATACACAAATAAAAGCCAGATTTTCTAAAAACAAGTACGAAATTCTTGGTTCAAGTCAGATTTTTTTTCAAAGCGGATTTCTTGATTTTATCCTGTTGCTCCTCAGTTGGCACGCTCTACATTCAATCCTGTATTGAACTAAGCTAATTAATTAATGAGATTAATATTAGCCTCTTCTACTTGATTTATGGCCAACTAGACTACTTTTACTTGTATCAAGTTTGAATACAGATTGATTCATTAATTGAATCCTGTTCATACTAGATTTCACTGACAGTTTTCAAGTGCGACTGAAACTAGAATCAGGAATTGTTAAACTCAAATTTAGCATGGCATTTTTTTTATTTCTGTGTCTGTTTAGCAGATTTCAAAGAATTTGCTTTCGAGTGTTGCGTAATCCATATTAATCACACACAGCTGTGAATTTCTATTTCAATATTTCCAGCGTTCTTCTTAGCCTTTTCCCAGTTTTAACAAGTACACTCAACTAGTCAATAAGCAGGGGGATCATATGCTTACGAATAAGCCATATAATGTCTGATAAATTGAGTTAAATCAGGGAAAAAGTAAAGCTGCTTTTTTTGCTGAACTGAAGTTCAACATGTTTTTCAATGAAAGCTTGCGACTAATATTAAGTTTTATCGGCTCTCAACGAATGGTGTATCACCTTCACAGCTGACTGAAAGTGAGGCCTATGCTAAGTTTTGAATACTTAATTATCAGCATATCTGTTTAAGCATATGACTAAGCCTGAGCTATGCAAATGAATCTGGCTTTATTTGTATGTAAACCTGGCAATCAAGCACAACATCTGTGCATTATGGCTAAAACAAATTACAGCTGCGCTGATATTCAATAGTTCGTAGTAAGTACCCAGTATATAGGTATAAACGATCTGGCTATATCACATACAGAGGCACACGCAGCCCAGCTCAGATGCTCTATACAAACAAAGTCTATACTATATATATATATATATATATAAGTGTATAAGTGTATATATCTGTGTGTGTATATACTTAGTATAGACCGCTAGCTAGCTTTTATATAGCCGATGATGTATGGTGGGAATTTCCGTTACTTGCAGCTCTCAACTTTTGTATTTCGATCGAACTGTCTAGTTGTTGGCTTTATAGCTAAAAAATATATATAGATATATATATATATATGTGTGTATAAAATATTCATATAAAGCTGTTCTTGTTGTTGTTGTTGTGGAAGTAAACAGATTTCTTTATTTATTTTATTATTAATGTTTTTTTGTTTGTTTTTTTTTTTCTTTCTTTCTTTAGTTTTTATAGTTTTTCTTTGTTGTCGTTCTGCTCAGACACAGACCCCCATGGCAGAGTTTTAGGTGTCAATTCAAATTACATATCACTAGAAATCAAAACAGAAATGTTTATTTTTTAGGTTTTTCATTTTACTTATTAGATTTTTGGTTGTTCTTTTAGAATATCGCTACAGGAATTGGCTCTAGTGTCCAAAACTTGTTTTTCTTTTTTCGTTTTTCGTTTCGCTTTTTGTTCTTTTCATACCCTTGCAGCGGGTATTTAGATTGCGTGAAGAAGGATGCCTCCGGCAAGCCAATAAAGTATATGGATTATGGATGATCCGGAGGTCTGTCCGTCTGTCAATCTAGTCTCTCAGTAGTTGAGCTAGGTGAATGGAATTTGGTGTGGATTGCCGGATCGAACAACTATATCTTATAGCTGCCACAGAAAGGAACAATCGATGCTAAAGTTCTCAGGATATCATAAGTAAGAGTGTCTTTTCTAAATGCATGTCCAACATTTTATTGGAACGGACTGCTATATCATATAGCTGCTATAGGAACAATCAGTTGAGTTTCCAGCCTGCAAGGGTATGTGATCTTCGGCATGCCGTAGATAGCCTTTCAATACTAGTTTTATTTTGTGGTTTATTCTTTAAGTATTGTTAACCAAATTCATCATATTTTATATTTTGCATTGGAATCGTTTAATGTTGATTTGAGTTTTGTTTTTGGATCAACAATATTTTTGTAATAAAGATTTTTGCTAAATGAAATTAGAACGGAAAGGTTGATTAGAAACAAATGCTAAAAATACAATTTAAATAGTCAACACCATAATTATAATAATAATAATAATCATAATTATAATTATAATAATAATAAATTTATTATACATACATACAAGCTCAATTCGTTTTTCGTTTTTTTTCTCTTTTGGTTTTTGGTTTTTTTTAAATGTATTGAACTAATTTTAAATGTTTGATTTGGTTTAATTTATAATTAATTAATTTACTTTGAGTTTATTAGAATTTGCTAAGAGTTTTAGTTGTTTGTTTTTTTTTTTTCGTTTTTGTTTTTTGTTTTTTGGTTTTTATTTTGGTTTTAATGCTTCAATTTAAAGCCTCGCCTAGTTACACACACACATACATATACAGTTAAATAGTTGCTAACTTAATTCTTGGAAGAAAGTTTTCTTTAGATGCTTTTCGAAATATTTTGATTTTGTTTTTCATTGGAGTATTATTAGTATTATTATTTGAAAGATGACAACTGAAACCTTTGGACTATATATCAAAAAGTATATATAAAAGTAAATGATACTACTAATCGTTAAGAAGTGGAGCAGTAGGAGCAGGAGGACGAGTAGGAGGAGGAGCCAAGCCAAAGAGTATTAAGCGTATCCTCGCGATAGAAGGTTCACCTCCAGACTTGGCCCATGTAAACTTTGAACGGCGAGTCCTCGACTTTTGGACTTGGAAGAAATAATATAGGTTAATTTAGAACATTTTACACGACTAAACTACGGACCATTTAAAAAAAAAACATTGAAATTTATTTATAATATTATTATTAATGTTTTGTTTTGCTTCTCCTTCGCCTTCGCCTTCTTCTTCTTTATATTAATTATATAATTTTATTCGTTTTACTACTACACACGATATTTGTATCTGTAGTTTTTACTCTGCTTTTCTTCCCTTATTTTTTTTTTTTTTTTTGTTTTTTGGACCCAATGCAACTTGCTTGAGTGAGTATATTACGCTTTATTATTTGTTTTTGCTTTTGTTTTTGCTTTTGTTTTTGTTTTTTACTTTACTTTAATCAATCTATTTGCAATTCTATTATTTTGTATTAATGCCCGCTTAAAAACATACACAGTAAATTCCTCTAAAATGCTTCTGTTTCTTTTGTTTTTGTTTTTCTTTTTTCTTTTTGTTGTTGTTGTTTTGTTGTTGTTGTTGTTGTCTTGTCACCTATATAAAGTAAATAGTGTTGCATATTATTATTTTTTATATTCATTAACGGGGCCTCGCTAATCAAATCCGACTTTGCCGCTTGGTTATTAAGTATAGGGTATTATTCTATTCTCTAAATATATTTTTTTATTTTCTCTCTATATTTTTTTTTTACCCATTTTTATGTGCAGCTTTTTTTCTGTGTATTTTTTCTTGTCTTTTTTTTTTTTTTTTTTTATTACATTTTACACATTCAGAAGTTTGTGTGTGTGTGTGTTGGTGTTTTTGCAAAATCTTTTTTTATATATTTTATATTTTGCGTTTTAACTCGAAAATCAGATTTTAGAGATTTTTAGATTACATATTGTTTGGTATTGGTATTATTTGGTTTTTTGGTATTTCGTTTATTTTGCTTCATTTCTTTTTCTTTTCTTTTTTTTTTTTTTTTTGGTATTTGTCTACAACAAATTTCAATTTAGTTTAAAAACTTTTCAAGTTAGACTAAACGTAAACGTAAACTTAAATCAGCTTCATCATCAGCTTCGTCAGCTTCGTCAGCTGCTCCAGCTTCTCCAGCGTTTTCAGCTTTCCCTTTAGCTTGTGCAGCTCCTTCAGCATTATCCATCATCCAACATTGGCTCAGAATGAGGCTTCCACCAGGTAGGTGCCATCCATTGGCTGATTGTTTTGGCTATTTTGAGCATTGCTGGCGGCTGGCATATATTTGCCGCAGGCCTGTGAACCAGAGCAGATACGGAGAAACAGAGAAAACACGGAATGCATTAGGTCAAAGGTCAAATGATGATGATAAATGCGACTTTAAAATTTATTGTAAATACATAAATTATTTCCAGGGAAGTCTAATTTCTAAGCAGTCTGTTAGCACCTATTCTCCTTTCCGGGAAATATGACTAGCTTGGGGCGAAATACCTACAATAATGAAGCTTTATCGTCATTAATTCAACAAATGGCTTATACGAGTATAACCGCTTATTGTGATCTTAATCGAAATAAATAAATTTGCTAATATTTTAAATTTATTATGCCCGAATTTTAAGCGTTTATTTGTATATCAAAAAATTAGCTAGATTTTATGCAAATCTCTAGTTAAGATAATTTGAGATGAGTTCTTGAGAGAATCTAACTTTAGGAACAAGCTTTTGAGTCCAACTTTGGAAAGAGTCTATTGAATAGCTGAGAGACTAAATGGCTAAGAAACTAAGCTTAAAGTTAGCCTATTTATCCTGTGATTTAAGCGTTCTTCTTTGACTTAAATATTAAATACATGCTGGATAATCCAAGCGACATTCAAGGATTATTTAAAACAATTTTTATTATTATATTGCGACCTATTTTCGTTAGCCAAAATATCAATTTTGTAGCAAGCTAAGCGCTCTTTAAAGTTGGCAGCCTAAAAGCATGCAACACTTTTTGCACAATAACCAATGCAGCTGCCCGGCGACAAAGGGTTGCATACTTTTAGGCTGAAATACAACTGTAGCCCTGGAAAAACGTGTCGTATTTTTGTTGTTGTTTTTAGTGTCTGTCTCTGCAGTGTGTGTTTTGGGTTGGTTTGGTTAGAAATGTACATGATAAACACACACAAACACAAAAGGAACATATAACTAAGTAGTTTAATACTTATGAATAAAAGTAGTTTTAACACCCACCTGCACTTAAAGTACACACACGCTCGCACACACACACATACACACACTTACACTCTCTTGCACACACACACACACACACGCACAGACACAACATAAAATAGACAAAAAGGATATTAAGTATTTACAGTTGTTATTGCTTACCTGATAACGCTGGGAACAGCAGCGTCCGCAGCAAGATTGCAACAGACCCGCAGCGCTGTTTGTCGAGTGGGCGGGACTGGCCATCGGCGAGGGCGAGCCCGGTCGCTTTGGCTGGCCATTATAGGGTATTTCTAACTCGACAAATTCACGATCCTTTAGATTTGAGCATTTTAGATGTGAGTACCAGAAGAATTTTACAAAGAGAAACGTAGAATACATAGAGTACAATGTTTGGATATACTTTCTTTTCTTTTCTTTTCTTTTTTCTTTTTTTTTTTTTTTTTTTTTAACAATTTGACATAAATATACAGAAAAAAACATACTTAGGAATTGGGGTGGGGGATATTAAGCTGGGATATAGACACACACACTCACGCACACGCACACACTGACAAAACACAAATACAGGATAGTAAATATTACATAAATACTTAGAGAGAGAGAGATAGAGCGAGAGAGTGAGAGAGAGAGAGGAGTTTAGTCAAAACAACAATCAGAACAATAAAGCTTTGGGGGAAAAATTGTCAAACATTTTAACGCTTAAAGTTACAGTTAATGTTAAGGTTAAGGTTAATGTTAAAGTTAATGCTAAATGTTCGGTGAGGGGAGTTTGGTTCGGCTCCTAAGCAATGACAATTTTACAATAACAATTAAATGAGAACAGTTTTTTGTTTTTTTTTTATTTTTTGTTAGTCAGCCAAGTGGTTGGGCGGGGCAGAGGCCAAGAGGCCGGCGAGCGGGTAGCAGAACGAGCGTCAAGCGTTAGGGCAGAGGGCGGGGTAGCGACATTTTTGTGTGCGATTTCAATAGCTAGCAGTTAAAAACGCGCTCGCGTTTTACCGTTTAACCGATTCGGTTTTTAAGACTGCGTTTATTTATTGGCTTTTCAGTTTTGAGTGCTCACCAAACGGTTTTCTTGAGATTTGTTGTGTCAATTCTGTAAAAATCGAAGCTGGTAATTTCTTCAGTTGAGCTTCAGAAAAAGTACAAAGTATAAAATATAATAATAATTATAATATAAATGAAATTTAAAAAATACAAATTAAAAAATTAAGCCTCTTCTGGAAGTATTAAATTAATTAATATATTAAATATAGCAAACAAATATTGAGTACAACATTTGTTCAACGCTTTGGAGAAAACTCAGAAAAAATACATCAGAACAAAACTAAAATAAAGAAAATGGGAAGGGAAAAGGAAAAATGAAAAACAAAGAGAAAAAGAAAAAGAAAAAGAAAAAAGAGATTATAAAGATATTTAAATTACACTAAACTGAACTTAATTATTAAACTATTTAAATTAAACTATGAGCTGGAAATTATTATTAAAAAATACAGGAAAAAAACATTTCCTACAAGTATAAATTTCCTAATATAACCTTATACCATACCAACCCATATTCTAAATTTTCAAAAACCAACTAGAAAACAATTTCCTAAACGCAAAAGGTTTCTAAATGAAAACGATTTTCTACAAGTTTCTAGGTACTTTTTGATATTTAATAATAAAAAAAGATAATAAAATAATCAATCAAAAATCAATTAAAATACAATCAGCAATTGTTTCAGTATTCATATAAAAAATCCTAATAAAAACGATACTGAATTCCAAAGCTATTAATATCAAATATTTTGAGTAAGATTAATTTAAGTATTTTGTGTTGAAACGTGTTGAAACCAGTTCTTAACCGTTTCAATGCCTGTTTATTTCGAATTCAATTAAAATTTTCCATAGATTTCTAAGGAAATGCTCATATAAATTCCAGAATATCATTTTACAGATCCAACAAACAAATCTCATATAAGTAACCCCATTTTGGTGGGCGCTCTTACGCTTTGTTTAATTTTCAAATATGTTTTTTAATGCTCTTGCTTTTATTTAGTTTTAGTTTCAGTTTGAGTTTTTTGTTGTTTTGGTTTTTGGTTTTGGTTTTTGTTTTTTGTTTCGGTTTAGTGTTGACAGCCATCGTTTCAGATCTTTTTTTATAGCATTCGTTGGGTGGCTCTTCAAGCATTATTTTTGTTCGATAGTGTTCAATAATGGCCAATTAAAAGAACTTAAAAAAATATCTTAAGTTAAAACAGAACAGAACCGAGAACAGAACAGAGCGCATAGCTTTCAACACAAATCGTTTTGCTGCTTTAAAATGGAATAACAAAAACATAAAAATTAATTGCAACGCGTAAATGAGTGAAAGAGAAAGATATACAGATAGAGATAGAGATAGAGAGATAGAGATAGAGAGATAGAGAGAGAGAGAGTAGAGCAGTGAACAGAACGGAACTTAAGTACTAACCGAAAGCACTTACTTCTGGAGAATTTATTTACGTTTCGTTCTTTATATTTATAGAAGGGATTCATAAATATATATATATATATATATATATATATATATATCTATTTTTTTATCTTTTTTTGCTTGATTTATATTTATATTTGAAAATTGCTGTGGCCCGATCGCTGGTAAACATAAAGTAAACCCAATTTTCCCAATGCAACATGTGAAAAACATGAGACAAATGGAAAACTTTCAATATAAACTTAGACGATAAACGAAAGAAAAAACACAATTTTCACATGTATGTATGTATGTATAAGTAGATTTTTGTTTTTTATATATAGAATACAAATATACAAAATAATAATCAATAATAATTTAGCACACATTTTCTAGGTATATTAATACAAATGCTGAAGGTTCTTTTTTATGCCCTTGCAGATTGGATATTATGACGAAGAAGGCTTTTCCGATCCCATAAAGTCTATATATATATATATATATTATTGATCAGGAAGACTCGATATAGTCATGTCTGGCTGTCCATCTGCCTGTTTCTGTGCAAGCTAGTCGCTTACTATATCATTTAGCTGCCATAGGAACAATCAGTTCAAAGGTTGATGCATGGAAAACTATTTGCTTCTTCAAGATATCTTTACGAGAATTAGTTAGATGTGAGAGTATAATTTCGAAAGGCGTTCCAAAAATCATTGAGATCGCTTTACTATATCATATAGCTGCCGTAGGAACAATCGCGGGTTTCGGAAGATACTCCCAATTCTCAAGATCGGACTACTAAATCCTTATGCTAAAAGGGCTGTCAAATGCTTACTCCACTCTGCAAGGGTATGTAATCTTCGGCGTGCCGAGGGATAGCTTTTCCTTATTTCTTTTTTTGTTTTTTAATTATTATATTTATGTACGAGTATATTATGTAAATGTATGTATTGTATTTTATCAACGAGCACGCACAAGATTTCTGAACACGGGCGCAACAACAAATCCTGTAGTGTAATTGTTGTTGCTGTTGCAGTTCTGTGTGTTGGGTGTGCTCGGAGTTACTCTTCTTTTTCTTGTAATTGTTCTTGTTATTGTTATTGTTATAGTTGTAGTTGTTCTAGTTGTTGTTCTAGTTGTTGTGTGGCTTGTCATTGCTTGCCTAACGAGCACAAGG
Source organism: Drosophila repletoides (assembly GCA_018150835.1). Taxonomy (NCBI): domain Eukaryota; kingdom Metazoa; phylum Arthropoda; class Insecta; order Diptera; family Drosophilidae; genus Drosophila; species Drosophila repletoides. Next base: position 1,039,958 of record JAECWQ010000031.1, read on the forward strand.
CAAAGGTGAGAATTTATTTCTACTAGAAAGATGTTCAAATGTTGCTACATCTGTCGAAAAGAGAACAGAACACAGAGAACAGAAAACAGAGACGTCTGATAAATTAACATGTAAATCAAAAGAATAAACAAAATAAACAGAATACATAGTTGACAAGAAACCCGCTCATCGTGTTTGCCTGTTTGGAATAGAGGACCTAAAAGAATTTACAATCTCTCATTAAGCATACGCACCGTTGTCTTCTCTAGACACCGCAACAAATGATGATGCTGCAGCTCAAAGATATCCTCATCCCTATAATTATCATCCAGCTCTATGCCCGATTCCTGAGCAGCCCAACGCGCCTCCGCCGCCTTCTTCTTGTTAACAAATGCCGCTCCCGACGATGCCTTGGCAATACGTATGCGCGCCAGTCGAGCTTTCTGCAAAGGACACATCACAGAGAGCATAAGAAATATAACTTTTTAAGGATGAATAATTGCAGTTTCATACCCGCTGCGCTTTGCGTTTATCCGCACGCTGGTTCTGATGATAGATTCTACTGAAGTTCGATACAATAACAGGTACAGGTAAGGCGATGACCAGCACTCCGCTGAGCGAGCAAACACCTCCAACTATTTTGCCAGCTATTGTCTCCGGCACCATGTCTCCGTAGCTGAAATTCAATTACAATGGATGGTTTTAGATAATTACTCTGTCGAGGATTCAGTAGATCAGGTTAGGTTTTGTAGCTCCGATTACTAAGACTGAAGATATATACCCCGACTTTCTCTTGCCACCAAAATAATACTCTAATTTGATATATTAGTTACCCAGATTAAGGTATACAAACTCCTTCTCTTTAACAAGAACAGGATGCAGTGCACCACCGACTTCTTCACGAGAAAAAACATACACCACTTGTAAAGAACAAGCTGTTTTCTTGGGTAATCCTTCACCCAGGAACTGGCTTATTCAGTCTGTCACTAAGAAATCCCCTTGCGAATCTTCTATTTCTTTCCACCAACTTATCAGACATCACAATTGGCCTCGATACTGCTGGCTAAGCCCGCCCGTAGCGTCGAGCAGCCTGCATAACCTAACCTAACCTAAGACCCAGCTTGTATCAAATTTGTCCTTGGAAAAGCTACAGGAACATCGTTGGATTGAAAAGTTGCTGGAAGCAGCCCGCTAAAGTCTCCTAATCCTGCATCTAGTTTAAGTAGTTTCATTTCACTTACCCCAACGTCGTCATGGTGACAATGGTGTACCAGAAGGCCGCCGGTATGGAGGTGAAATTGGTGCCATTTACATTCTTCTCGGCATAAAACATGACCGTGGCGAATATAATGATGGCCATGGCCAGTGAGAAGACCAGAAAGCCGAGCTCACTGGCACATGACTTGAGCGTATAGCCGAGGATGCGAAGACCCTGCGAGTGGCGGGAGAATTTGAATATGCGAAAAACTCGGAACACACGCAACGTGACAAAGGCGCCGCTGACGTCATCGTTGTCCGTAATGCCCAGACCAATATAGTAAGGCATAATGGCAACCACATCGATGATACTCATAACGCTGCGAACGAACTTGCAGCGATCGGGCGCTGCAAAGAGACGTAGTAGATACTCGGCGGTGAAGATCATCACACAGGCGGTGTCCAGGCAAAAGAAGACAATCTTGTAGCGTTCGCCGCAGGGCAGAGTGCCGGCACGTCCGGGCCGATGGCCGCAGGGTACCGTCTCCACCACATTGGCCATGACGGAGACAGCAATAAAGAAGCCGGTGACATAGTAGAAGACCAGCGCACTGGTCGATGTGTGCGGATTTTCAAAGGCACGCCACATCTTCTGGCGTATATTGGTTAGCTGCTGAAGATTCTGGTCTCCATTCTCCGATAGCTTATCATCCATGAGGCGTTCAGCATTTTCACGTTTGCGATCACGATAATCCTCGTAGCAGCAGTCACCAATGACATCTGGCAGGATGCCAAAGAAGGCCAGCTCCTCATCATAGCTGGTGAGGCATTCGTGTTTCGGATAATGCAATTTCCCGGTGCGATAATAATTAAGTATATGGCGAAATATATCCGGATCCCGATCAAAGAAATACTCTTTGCAATCCTCATCGTAAAAGAACTCACGCTCATTTGAACCCAACAGCGTATCCGGATATTTCTCAAGCGTATTTCGCCAGGTCTCAAAACGGCGGCCTGACACATTTATTAATAGTTTCTCATCATCCGTTTTGCGGCGATCCTTGGGCATCGGAGGCGGTGGCAATGGATGCGTAGCTATCGGCACCCAACCGATGGCCGCCGCCCGTGCAAAGGGCAGCCAAGCGGCGACCGAGGCCATACTGTGTGGTGGAATGTTTCAGTGTCCCAAGACGATTACGGGGTGGGACGGGGCGATAATCGAGGTATTCGGCGGTCAATGGGGGCTTCCTTACTGATGTAATGTGGCGGAGTTTTGATTTATCAGACACAATATATATATATATATATATATATCTACATATATATATATATTGTTTTTCCTTTATTTATATATATATATATCCGTTATTGTTTTTATATTTTTGGCTCACTTGGACTTAGTTCTAGTTAAAGCTTTCACACTTAACGGCAGCTTACTTCCGGTTAGGCTCTTTTATACTATATATATATATATGTATTTAGTAGTGTTCCTATTTGTCGAGTATATTTATGGTACATATATATATATATTTCTCTGTGGATATAGTTTATTCTTTATACCGTAGTTTTCGATCTCTCTCTCTCTCCCTCTCGCTGTGCTTACATCTTGCTTTATTATTATTAATTTTATTATTATTATTATTATTTTATTATTGTTATTATTGTTGTCTTGTTGTCGTTTGGCTTTGCTTGCCAAGCATTTTTTTATTGCTTAAACGTATTGCTGTCATTTTTGCTTTGTTTTTATTGTTCACGCCGGGGATATGGAATTTTTAATGATTCTAGGCGCTGCACCGCTGCAATTCAGAGGAAAAACAAAAATGTGAAAATTTGGAAATCAATCAAAATCTCAAAAGCCTACAACCACAGTGCCTGCGAGCAGTGTAGACTCTTTTACTCATACTCCTCCAAAACAAAACACACACAGACCACACCACAGTTCCGCCAGAGAAACCCACGCACACTGAAAAGTTCTCCCCAGTGATTCACCCACGCACTGTGTACCATTCGAAATGCGACATTATATAAACAAAAACAAATGCAATTTGAATTCTTCTATCCAAAATATTCATACGCAGTGTAATTTTAGAAACGCCACAGCACAGCAAGTAAACAAAAAGAGTTGTCACAAGATATATATAGAAAGGCGCGGAGGAGCTGCGTCAGATACAGTCATACAGAGCGTCATGGAGAGAAAAAGCGAAAGTAAATGAATCATTTTTAGAGAAGCAGCATTCGAAGACATAAAGTCCATCCTACAGATATAGCCAGGATAAAATCGAATAGCAAGAGAAATTACTTCCGAGAAGATTCAGTTAGTCAAAGAGAATAATTATACTCGAAGAACTGGTGAATAATGCTCCGAAAGTTCCTTAAATATTCCCACATTTCCATGAAAGAAAATGAATCATTTGAGAAAAACAGCTATTCAGATGGCATCCGCATATACCCAGGATAGAATTGGAGAACGAGAGAAATCATTTAAGAGACCCTTCAGTTAGTCAAAGAGAATACATTTTTTTGAAGAACTGGTGAATACTTCTCCAAAACTTCCATAAATTTCCCACATTCCACTGAAAGAAAATGAATCTTTAAAGAAAATCAGCTATGTAGCTAGCATCCGAATATAGCCAGGATAGAATCGGAGAGCGAGGGAAATCACTCAAGAGAAAATTCAATTAAGAAAAGCAGCTATATAGCTAGGATCCTCATATAGCCCGGATAAAGAAGAAAGAGAAAATTCAGTTAAGAAAAGCAGCTATACAGCTACCATACAAATACATATATAAAGTACATCCTACAGATCGGTGGATTCCATTTTCAGGATTAACTTTCATTTTGACACCTTGGTTGTGTTTTGGTTCGGTTCAAGCACATGAAATATTCGGATATTTGGGTTCAGTTGGGTTCGCTTAAAATCCAGAAAATTATTAGAAATAATACAAAATGATTTTAATAAAGATATTTCCATCCGAAGCTAATATAAGCCATAAACTAATAATAAAAATTGTATATATTGTGTAATTAAACATTTTTTAGTTGAGATTTCCATTAATTAACATCCAGTCGGATTCGTGCCTATAAATTTGTTTATCAACAAAGCAAAACAAAACAAAAAAAACTCTAGGGAAATTTTTTTATTGGCAATAATATTAAAATTCAATCATAAAAAGACTTAAAACAAAATGTTTTAAGACTTTTAATAAGCAATAAAAAGCAGATGTTCAACAATAGATGGCGCCTGCGAGTGATGAATTTTCCGGCAATGCCACGGAAAAGATTTTTTGGTGTGGAACTTTGGAATTTCCGGTCATAAAACTGAATCTCAACATAAAAACTGGAGAAACATTCAAAGGGTAGACCATTGTTTACTACGAAAAAGATCCCCGAATATTCAACTCTCTCTCTTTCTTTCGCTTTCCCCAATAATAATAATAATAATGATTCAATAACCTGAATGCAGCAGACAATGCCATTCGATGAGAACTTACAGGCAAAGTTTTGTCTAAATATTTAAACGAATCTCGCTGGGAATAGAAGAACTGGCTGTGGCCCAGCACTGATTCAAGAAAACGCTAAAATTTTAGGCCATTTTAATGAGTTTGCTGTATTCTTCCGACCGTTGGATAGACCCAATGACCGACCAACCGAAACCGAAACCGAAATCAACCGACTGGCTTCCATCTGTCTGAGAGCGTTGGCGTTTCTCTGTGGGTGTTGTGTGGGTGGGTGGTGGACTGATGGTGGTTCGGTGGTGCTTGGCGGATTTCATACTAAAATTTATGTGCATTTCTTTATACAGTAAACACCCTGAAATGGTCCCAAAGTCATTTTGCAACTACAATTAAAACGCAAACATCTTTTCGCTAGCTTTTGAGTGTCTCCCCCGCCTTTGACGTCTCTTCAGTCTTTTCCACCCTGAGATTCCATACCCTGCCTCTACTGCTGCCTCCCCTGTGACATTTGTCTTAAGTCGTTTGAACAAAAACTCATTTGTTTCCATAAATGTCACATTTCTGGCGTGCTCTTGAAGTCTATACTATATATAATGTGTTCCTTTGATTTATATAATATTTACGACTATGGCTATGGCTATGGCTTTGGCTATGACTGGCATGATAGTTGTTAGCATTTTAATAGATGACGGGTCGATATGCATTGAAATGAATAGCGCAGAAGTGTTTGCATATTTATGGGCGCTGTCAAATGGATTATGAATATTATTACTAATGCAGATCCAAGCCGTACCACACCGGAGGAGGGGCAGGGCGATTTTTACGAGCATTTCTTTCCTATGTCTGCCCTGCGCTGCCGTAACAAAAGCCATTAGAAGTTATTAGTTATTTGATGGTCGATTGGTAGCCGTTAATAGACGACGATGGCTAAGGTTATGAAAGGTTGACCTGAGACAGCCAAAAGAGTGCCAAAATATCAATATCAATATAGATATAGATGTAGATATAGATAAAGATATTATTTATACAAGTGGGTGTGAAACAAGCAGAGGCAGCGCTTGATGATGGGAAAAACAAAACAGGTCAACGTCTTTGAAATATGTATAAATGAAAAGCTCCTTGAAAACATCCTAACAATAATAAAAGGATATAGAATTGGAATAGGTCCTTGTTAGCTTAGACTAGAAAATACTCTGCATTTATGTCTACTCGTAATGTGCTCTATTTCAAGAGCTGATTCCTTTCCCCATCGTAAAGTACTGTGAATAGCTGTCTTACTTTTTTTATTTTCTGCATCTTTTATTACTTTTTTATGGAATTGCGAAATGGTTCCCAAAAATTTCAAATAAATTTCTCTTTATTCATTATAGTTTCTAGTATTAAAGTATTTCTTATTCCGAAATTCCTTAACTTGACTTCTATTTATAGCATCTAAATAAAAGGGAAAAAAACTTAAGATAAGCCTTCACTAGTATCACTTTAGTATGAATAATTAAGCTATAATTAGAGTTTAATTATGATAAAATTATTCTCCTTAAAGTTAGTTAAGTCAAAGTAAAAACCAGATCAGAGCTCTTAGCCAGGGAATGAAAAGCAATAAATAGGACTGAAAATATCATAATAGAATAGAAATAATAGAGAAAATATGGTTGCTATTTCGGCTCAGATATTTCTTAATTGAGATTAATTAAATCGCTACAAAATACTTCAACTTCATTGTTCGTCAGTCCTCTGTATCCTATGCAGCTTTCTTAAGGCCTTATATGGCTTCAAATATATATTTTTCATCTTATCTTGAATACAGTTTTTGATCATGAAATATTGTATCTAATAATAATATCGATAGAAATCGAATCGATACAGAAACGATAGTTTCGCTAACGGAAATATGTTTCGCTTTTTAACCTGCTGTTAACACTTTTTGTAAGAAACTTCGGCTAGCAAGAGAAACATGGCCAGAAGCACCTTATGGAAGCAGGAAAAGTTCTACTGGGCTGCGGCCTTGCATCACGCGTTTGACTTCCTTTCCATGATTTACAACGGATAATCTAATAAAGTAATTGCATTTTATAGTTTACATTAAGGGATGTCAGCAGCGCTCAAAGTGTCCAATCGCCGTCCGCTTATCACTCAAAATCAGTGCACATAAAAGTACACACCATTTCACACCACACACACGTACATCCAGCAGCCAGGGCACACTCTTCAAACATTGGACAGACTCACAGACTGATAGATTGACAGTGAAGCACACACAGATACACACATACATATGTATATACATTATAGTGTCTTGGCTTGTTACCTCAACGCTTCAATCAAAGCAGAGAGCCACGAACCACCCACTGAGGCTGCTGCTCCTCCGTATCGGGCTCGGGCTCGGGCTCGGGCACGGGCAGGGGCCTTAATGTTTTAATGCCACATTATCCTATCAACAATTTTTGCTGGCATAGGTCGACCTTGCTTTCGGTTACTGTGCCCAAATGGAAATTAATCAATGCCGTTTGCTTTGCTCTTCCAATTGATGTTGACGTCGCGTCGCCTTGCTGACGTCGTTTTGACGCGTCGTTTACTGGGCGCCCAACGTTAGGCTATACTTATACAATAACAGCAATATCAACGACAACAACTACAACAACTACAACACACCAACAACAACACCAACTACAGCAACAACATCATGAATTGACGTGTGCGTGTTGAGCGCCATCAAAATAAATTGTCAAACATCAAATGGTTGAAAAAGCTGCCCCAGCAGCCCAAGCGCCACACCAGTGCAAAAAAGAAAACAGCACCCAATACACTGGCAAAAATGTTGTTGTTCTTCAGCAATATTTATAATGATTATGTTGTACTCAAAATCCAATTATTAAGGCAATATTTTTAAGGAAAAACTTTCCTTAAATTAAAGGAAAAACGTTACTTAAAATATGCAAAGGTTGGTCTTAAGGGGCGTATACGTAATATAAAGCAAATGATAAATTGCTAAAGAAAAGCTGTTCAATTCTTGAATTGAGCTGCTTACTCTGAAGAAAGAGCACTACACATAAGGAAATATTATAGGTAAATCGAACCAATGCTTACAGAAACTAGTTGGAGGCCATTGGTCACAGAAATAGTAGCAACTAGCATACAAATGTTTTATTGTAGTACTAAGAACTGTGATCACAGTCAATGAACTATAATAACCAAAAACTTAAATCGCTCTACATATATTTTGTTGTTTATTGAATAACTGCGACCACAGTACAATTACTACAAGTATACCAATAAACCTGTATAGTAGCTGTAATCACAGTAAATTGGCTTTAGTAGCCTTTTAGGCAATCTTTCTAATATTTCTAGCTAATTACTCCCACATTAAGTCCTTTTTTTGTTGTGTGTATGAGTGTAGGGTGTCGCCAGGCGGGAATGAGAGAGGCGCAACTTCCGTTACCTAAACAAAGGCGCCACATGTCCTTATGTCCTTATTTGGCAGGCTTCATTTATTATTTGCGTAGCTTATTTTAGCCAGCTCTCGTTCGCACTGCCTAATTACTCGTCTTTATTTGTTGTTTCGCTCTTTCTTTTTTAGCCTTTCGTCTCAAGGTTATGTTATAATTTGCGTTATCTTTACCCCAAGTGCAGCATGGCCAACAGAACAACAACAATAATAGCCAACTTTCTCATAATGATGCACATTCATCCATTCACACCGCGCGCCCATAAACCAAACATTGTATACAATTTGTCTTTCAGTTCTGTTGCCAGTTGCCAGTTGCCAGTTGCCCTTGCCAAAAAAGATACTATAAAAATGGCTAAGGTGATTGACTTGTTCTTGAGCTTTGCGACAGCCCCACAAAACATAAACATTTCAATCGCAAGAGAATATCTTGTGGAAGAACAGTAAACAAATTAGAGGCAGCCTAGAAGAGGGGGTCTACGTAATTGAGAGCAGTAGGGAATATCTTCCAAATTGGCAAAACTGATTGCGTTTCTACATTTAAAAAATGATTTTTCGATAATAAAAATGATGAGCATTTCAAAATTTGTTTAAAATTCGCGCGGTTTTCTTTATTTGAAAAGCTTTTCTTTCTCTGTTTACCCTTGCTGATTAGCATTCAATATAATTAAATGCAGATTTCAGAAAAATTTCAAACAATTACACAGCGCTTTTGAATAGCGTACCAAAAAGTGTTGAAATTCCCGAAAATAACATAAATATTGCAATGACATATTAAAATATATTAAGTTTTTTTGATCTCAGCCAACTTTCCAATTAAGGACACTATCATTAACACACAGCAAACCGGTCTTAAGCCATAAATGAAGATCCAAGTATTATTTCTAAATGGAATCAAACCAGTTTTCAAAAATATGGTCAAAACCAAACTCATATTTCTAGTTTATTTTAACAATTATATTTCATTTAGACACTTATAAATCATTTAGCGTATGTCCTTTCAATCTAAAATTTAATATTTTCCTGAACGTAGATTTAGTATAGATTTAGTAACCTATTTTTCTCCGAAGGTTAGCTAATTTTTAACTTATATTCAACAATTATAGAAAAAGCTGTATAAAGTTATCAAGTTTGGGTGAACCAAAGCTCGAACCAAAATTTCGAATTTCGAACCGCCAATGCCTGAACCAAACGACAGAACCATTTAGACTGGGTTCGAATCTTGCAGACGGAGCTCTCAAATTTTGTATTTTTTTCAGAGCATCTTTAGTTCGTTCATTCAAATCTTGCCTGTATTTTTTTTTATTTTGCTTTACTTTTTTACACGCCGTTTTTTGTAATTTTGTTTATTGTTGAGTACTGCGCACCCCATTACCAACCCCAACCCGAACCCCAACCCCAACCCCAGCCATAGCCATAGCCACAGCCACAGCCCAGTCCCACCATGGACAGCCCTCTCTTTCGCCCGCTCAGTTGCTAGTTAGGCATTAATGTACAAAATACACGTAAAATCTACGGAAATCCTGTGAATTTTTTTTTTTCTGCGAGGGACCCAATTACGAGGGCCTATTATGACTTGACTTTTGCTTAAAGACCAACGCTGCTTTCTCATTTTCCATCTTTGCTCTTTCGCCTTTTCCACTTTTCCTCTTTCTCTCTCTCTCTCTCTCTATCTCTTTCTCTTGTTCTCTGTGTCGGTCATTCGCTCTCCCTCTGCTCCACCTAGCGGCAGCAATTTCCTGTTTTTGACCAAACGGAACCGCCAAAATCCGTATCCATATTGGAAAAAATAGAAATAGAAATGGAAATGGAAATAGAAAGAAATGGGACACTGCTGCTGCAATGTTAAAATGAAACTAAAAATGCTTTCGGGATCATAAACGCATTTTTATGGCTGTGCATTTCAGTTTGTTGTATTTTTATGGACAATAAGTTAACAATGTTTACATTCAGTTGTCTGTGCTATATTTAAACAATAACAACACGAAAACTTTTCTGTTTTCTGCTGCGGATTTTGTTTACACGTAATTTTCCCTGTGTGTGTGCCTCTCTCTGTGTGTGTGCGTGTGCGTGTGTGTGTGTTTAAATTTAAAATCTATTTTTTTTTTTTTTCATCTGTTTTTTCTGCGTTGGCGGCATTCGAAAACAAAACTATTGAAAATTTCCAAATGCAAGGAATAGACTCGAGAGCGGAGAGCCGAGTCTGCGCCTGTCCAAAGGCCCCAGGGGGGGGCGGCTTTTTGGGTTGATTTGGTTTGGTTCGGTTCGGTTTGGGTCGCTAGGCGGTTTTTTATATATATATATATATATATATATATATATATGTTTTTTTTTGTGGGTCGTCGTCGTCGTCGTCGTCGTCGTCGTCGTCGTTGGCGTCTTCGTTTGTCGGCTCGACATCAAAAACGTTTTGCTGTTTATCTCTGGGACTTATGAACATTTTATAATTTAGCGTCCGGGTTGCTTAAGTAGAGCTTATGTATCCATTTCTCCAGGACGCCCCAACAACTCAATTGAGGTGGGTTTTATTTTATTTTTTTGTTTTCTCTGTTTCCCCACCTCCCATGTAATATGAGGGTCTTACTCTTATTTAAATTGCGTGTACATCTCGGCATCGACAATGGAGCGTCGGATGGTTGGAGGAGGATGTCGGTAAATGGTCCTGGGAGAACAGTAAACAGTAAACAGTAAACAGTGAACAGGACATGTGCATCATATTGGATTTTATAACTAGCTATTCCAGCTAGCTACTCAAATTAATTGCGAAACTCATAAAAAGCCAAAAACGACTCTATATATAGAGCTGTGCTTATCAGTCGGAACGCATCTCACAAAACTGAAGGACTGTGGCGCCCGAGGAGGCGGCCACCCGGACTGGGATTGGTGCAGAAGCGAAACCTCGGATACCCAACCGAAACAAAAACGTGCAAGTGACCCCAACTTTTGGATAATATGCAGGCAGGACGTGTGAATGCGGGCGGGGAGCCAAGGCAATGGCGTAATTTATGTAGGCTTGCTAAGCCTTTCATGCGTGAAATGTGATTATATCTGCGTATAAGCTCACACATATGTAGCACACACACACACACACACACACACACACACATAAACATATGTATGTATGCTAGAACAGGGTTGCCAAGCGGCTTCAATACTCAAAACTCTGCAGAGCCAAAAACCAACTCCAAAATCTATAACCAAAATTGCGTTTAAGGTCTGAAATTTCTGAAATTGTTTACACATTATTGCATTAAGTTCTTGAACAAATATTAAACATTGTTTACAAAATGTTTTGAATGTGTTAACTTTATGAAACAAATTTGAAAATCATTTGTTTATTTAGAGTGCTTCGGTTTCAAATAATATGAACACTCAAGGTTGTACTAGAATTTCGAACCACACGCACACACCCACACACACACTATCGCTTGTAAACAAATCCAAAAATAATCAAAAACATTTATGATTTATTTTCGAAAAATTGAATATTTGCCTAGTCATAATTTAATTAGTTTTTTCCAAGTAAACTACAGTTTCGAGAAATGTGTTAAAGGAAAAAATTAAAAAAATAAATTTTGACGTAACCTTAAATTGATATTAAAATTAAGTAATATTTCAGAATGCCAGACTTTATATATATATACAATATATATTAGTTATAGTAAAACTAAGTAAAAATAGGTCAGAGTAATTATACGAATATTTACATATCTATTCTTTTCGATCGAAAATGTCAACAAACAATGCGAACTACTAAAAGTTTTCGCAAAAGTTTTGAATCTTGCAGCGCACTGTGAATGTTTATTTTTCCTAGTTTTTTATGATTTTGTTTTTGAATAATTGGGAAACTAATAAACTCTCAAAACTTAAAAATATAGCGAAATTTATAGAATGGGGCCAAATCGGCTTAAATATTTATTTTTCAGCTTATACCCGTGCTCCAAAGTGAACCGGATAAGCGACTATTTCTGGCTAAGTTAAACCGAACCAAGTCTGAGAAATATACTTTAAAATTGTTTGGCTGGTCTTTTCGATCTAAATATATTAATATTTATCCTGAACCCAGATTTGGAATAGAATTGGTTATTCCCTAACTTGAATTGAAGAAAAATATATGTATTGTAAATTTTTGAAGAATTTTGAATGAACTTTCGAACCAAAATCAATGACCTCGGAAGTCTGACGCTTGAATCAAAACCAGAGCTTAGACTAGGTTTGAGTCCTTGAATCGAGGCGAAACAATAATTTTGCTTTGGTTTAAAGCTTTTTAATTATATTAAGTATTCGATACTTTATTTTATTCGGGAATAGAGTTTTCTTAAATATTTGAAATAGTGTTCCACTTATTTTGGCTGTTCCTGAGTGTTTATGCATGCATATGTACACAGAACTGTCTATATATATCTATATATATATATCTATGTATATGATAAATCCTTGAAAACAAGCGCGAAACCTCAGAGATTTCCA